>JAHRHZ010000075.1:17731448-17752510 GCA_024137785.1 Ginglymostoma cirratum | reverse complement strand
CTGCTGTGTTCATCCAGCTCTACACCTTGTTATCTCAGATTCTCCAGCATCTGCAGTTCCTACTAACTCCTTCAAATTTCACCATTTGTTATGGCAGGATTTGAACTAAGGCACCCAGAGCTGAATTTCTAGACTGATGGCGTCGCGATAATATCACCACGCAATCACCTTCCCCATTAGTTGTGGCCTAACATATATTTTGTAGCTCCAGCATAACTGCCCAGCAATTCTATTCTGTGTCTCAGCTTCTAAAAGACAGTGTTGCATTTGCCTTCTTATCAACCTGTCCTGCTACTTTTTATATTTGTGAACATTCAGTTCAAGATCCCTCACTTCCTTTACACCTCTCAGCCTCCCATATATTCTAAATAATTTTTAGCACAAGATGTGGAGGATCTAGTATTGAGTCACGTGGAACCCAATTGGATATAGCCTTCCAGTCACAAAAACCATCATCAACCATTATCTTTTGCTTCCTGTCACTGAGCCAATTTTGTACCCAGATTGATGCATTCTCCTGGATCTCAAGGCCGTCTCATCAGCCAGTTTGGCCAGTGGGACTTTGTTAAAAGCCTTGCTGAAGTCCATGTAATCCAACTGCACCACCTGACTCTGCAAAGCTTTGGCTTCGTTGTGTTATTTCAGTAGGTGGGTCAGATAAGAAGATACACCTGAGTATAGACTGAGTATAAGCTTTTCCAGCAACTTTGTTTTTGTTCCTGATTTATAGCATCTGCAGTTCTTTTGGTTTTTATAAACTATAAATATCCAGTTCACTGCACTTCTCAATAACTGGGGCATCTTTGAAGCACTGAATACATTTTAAGTAGATAAAGTTGCATTCCCTTTTTGAGCACTAATTATTTTAATTATCTTAAATGAGGATTACAAACATTTAGTTTAGACAGATTTATTACGAACTGTTATAGTTTACAAAGTTGATCTATTGTCTTCTGCTATGTGAGCAGTCATATTACCAGACCCATTCTATTACCTGAACATTAATTTGCTTGTTATATAAAATTGAAATTGAACAGCAATTCATTTGCTTGCTGACATCTGATTTTAACTAGCTTAATAGAACTTACATTTATTTGGTTCTTTTCACAGTCTTACAGTCAATAAATGACTTTCCAAGTGTACTCACTGTTATGTTGGTGAGCAGTCTTCATATAGGCTACTATGTATACTTCATTTGTGGTATCAGTGTGCCTCCAAATGTAATTCAATTGCATCATAGAACATCAATAACTTCTGTTTATATATAGTTGTATTAATGTATATCTGCATAGGTGTAGCTGTACACATACTGTGGCCACACAAACAAGTTAGAGGCTGGGAATTCTGTAGAGAGTAGTAATAATGAAGCTAGAAGGTCAGCAAATGATTGCGGTGAATTAATTGACCAGGAGGATATAAGTCAGGAAAAGAAGGAGTCTTGTGGTGTACGGATAGTGTCCTTACCTCTGAGCCAGAAGGTCCAGGTTCAAGTCCTGCCTTCCCCCAGAGATGTGCCACAATGTGTCCAAACAGATTTAATACAAATTAAACAGTGCCTTTTGGTTGTTTAGCTGATGACTGGAGAGTTTATGGCTCAAGTGGAGGCAGTGACATTGTGGTAATAACACTGGACTAGTAATCCAGAGGCTCAGGCTAATGACCTAATTAGGGGTTTTTCTGGCAGTGTCCCTAGCTCCAGGCCAGAAGGCCTAGGTTCAACACTCATCTGCTCCCGAGTCATTAATATATCAAACAGGTTGATTAAATAATTTAATACAGTGGGGAAACAGGTGGAATTATATGAAAGGAGCTGTAAGACAAATTATTTAATTAACTGTATTTGGAAAGAAAAGTACCTGGTTTTCATCAGACCCACTGTCTTAGATCTGAAGTGACTCTGGTTGCAGAGGAGGGTTTGTCAAAGGTGAAGATGGGGTGCTATGTATTCTTTTCAAACAAAAGATTATATTTGGAGTTACTTCGGTGAAGAATGACTGAAACTAAGTGCAGATGGTCAGGATATGACTTACACTGATCTTTTGTGAAGTTGAACCTTACGATCAATGGACAACTAAGAAGATACAGGTTATATCTTTACCAAGAGAATAGCAAAGTATAGTGTTAGTGCCACCACTTTGTGCTAGAAGCAAGATATGGTGTTACGTATTTGGGAGCACAATTGGATGCTGAGGAAAGTTTGGAAATACAATGGAAATGTATGGGCAAAATTTATATGAAAGATGACCTATTAAATACACATTTTTTATTCATTCATAGGATGTGGATGCCACTGGCTGGGCTAGCATTTGCAGCCCATCCATAGTTGCTGTTGAAGGTGCCTCTGTAATCTGTTTGGTGAAGGTAATAACATAATATTATTAGAGAGATCCAGGATCTTGACCCAGTAAGAGTGAAGAATATATTTCTAAGTCAGGATCATGAGTGGCTTGGAGTGGAACTTGCAGGTGGTGGTGTCCCCAAGTATCTGCTGTCCTTTCCTTCTTGGTGGAAGAGGGTGTGGATTTGAAAAGTTTTATGATGGTACTTAAATTGAACGTAGAGAGGTCATTGATGATGAGGCATTCACTGATAAATGATACAACACAGAGACAGACAGCTGAATCAAATCAGCCTTTCTACCTCTCTGTTCGTAACACAATAAAATTAAACCATCGAAGACCCCCAAATTGTAACTTCAGTAGTTTCTAATCATACTTTGGAACAACTAACCCAGAATAATTAATTTCCACAAATCGACTTTGTATCCTGAATAAAAGACTTAACAATTTATTAATTACGCAATAACTTAAGCAGTGAATATTAAACTATATGGTAAGCTGCATCTTAAACCTGAAACATTTGTTTTCAGCCTCCATTCACACAAAAGACAGACAGATAGACAGTTAAGGGATTAAATAGAAAAAAATAACAAAACTGGCTAAATTACTTAAATGGCTTTCATAATGTTTTTCACAAGCATAAATGTGAGCTCCTTGGCTGCTCTACTGAAAAGTTGATTAGATTCACTTTGTCCGTTCACCAGGCAAAGGCAACGATACTTCGAACTCAGCTTTTCGTAGTTTGGGCTTCTAAAAGCTGGTGCATCAGATTATGCGGGAGCTTTACAATCTTCATTCTGTCTCAGCAGCATCCCAGAACCACTTCTGAGAAAACATAGATCAATAAAACAACAATCAGAGAATATATGTCAAATGGAGAATAAACATAATGCAGTCAGTTTCTGAAGTTGTGGAGTTCAGTATTGAGACCATAAAGCTGTAAAATGCCTGAACAGAAAATTAGATGTTGTTCTTCGAGTTTGCATTGTGCTTCTTTGGAACTTTGCAGCAGGCCCAGGTCAGAAATGTTTGCATGGGAGCAAGGTGACTTATTGAAATAGCAAGTAACTGGGAGATTGGGGTCATTCCCATGGACAGAGCAGAGATGGTCCATAAAGCAGTCACCCAGTCTGTGTGCAGCTGTTGCCCTGAAATGATGATGTCTGGTGTCCAACATGGAGGTCCTTTGGAATAAGTGGTTAGCGGAGCCCTCCAGATGGACATTTAGTTCGTTTGGCATGTTTAAGATAGGAAGCTGAATGTTAATCAGGCAAGTTGGGCAGTTAACGTGCAACATGTCGCTGTCTAGCAAGAAACTGGCTGCACTGCTTGTGGAAAGGATAAAAGATAGTGCATGGTGCTCCTGATGTTGAGGTGGGCCTGACTGAACTTCTCACCTGATTCTGCCACAAATCCTGTCATAACCCACATCGCACAAACTCCTATAAGATTCCATCCACACTTAACATTTTGAGTCCAATATGACTCTTCTTTGGAAGTGAAAGGGGCTAGAAAAGTGTTAGCTATCATTCTGCTGAGAACAGAGGGAGGACAAGCAAGTAGCAAGATGGTAAGGGTGCCCAGAGCAAAGGCAAAAAGAGTGCTAATGGTAATAGAGAAGCAATGATGTGTTGGTATGAGTGATAGGTGCTATTAGCAGAAAATAGTTCAGCTCTGTTGGGAGCAACCCATGCAGACAAGACAGGAAGAATTGAAGGGGTTGGGGGGGAGCTTGATTTGTAATCAAAATGGAACGTAGAGTTTGTGATCCAAAGCTGTTTAGCTCCTTGTTGAGTCTTGAAGGCTGTAATGTGTCTTAGTGGAAAATAAGATGCTGTTTCTCCAGCTTGCGTTGAGCTTTGCTGGAACTTGGCAACAGAGTAGTATAGAAATGTTAGCATGAGGGCAAGATGGTGTACTGAAAAGGGTTGCATTATGTTGTCATCCAAAATTAAAAAGAGTAATCAGCTTCACTTACAATTTGCATCCTAATTGGAAACTTGGAGCAGGGCATAGGAAGGATGTGATTGCACTGGAGTGGGTACAATGGAGATTCACCAGGATATTGCCTGCGATGGTGCAGTTTAGCTATGAAGAAAGGCTGGAAAAGCTCAGGCTGTTTTCTTTGGAGCAGAGAAGATTTGAGGGGATGTATAGGATTATGAGGGGCATGAACAGGGTGGAGAGAAAGCAGCAGTTCTCCTCAGTTGAAGAGTCAATAACAAGGGGGTATAATTTTAAAATGGAAGGTAGGAAGTTTAGAAGGGATTTGAGGAAAGACATTTTCACTGAGAGGGTGGTGGGAGTCTCGAATGCATTGCCTGGGAGAGTAACTGAGGCAGGGATCCTCGCAACCTTTAAAAAGAACTTGGACCAGCATTTGAAGTTCAAGGCTATGGGCCTAATGCAGGAAGTGTAGGTAGTAGTGGATTTTAGGTGATACAGACTTGATAGGCCAAAGGGCCTATCCTGTACTGTTTGATTCTATGATTCAGCCAAGCAGCTTAGAGGGAACATTGTTCCCTTCCCTTCCTTGACTTCGTTAGTTCCATTTTTGGAGACAGACATTCCACCAATATCCATTCCAAACCCACCAACTCCCACAAATAGCTTGACCACAGTTTCTCACACCCTGCTTCTGCTAAGGGCCGCATTCAATATCAAAGTTTCTCCATTTCGGCTCCATCTGTTCTGATGACATCAGAATGGTGTTTCTGATATGCCTTCCTTTTCTCTCAACTGATGATTCATTTCCCTCCCCACCATTGTTGAGAGGGTGCCCAACACTGTCCGACCCATTATCTGTACTTCTGTCCTCACCACTCCTCCTCCCTCCCAGAACAATAATAGGATTCTCCTTGTCCTCACTTACCATCCAACTGGTCTTAATGTTCAAAGGATCATCCTTTGCCATTTCTGCCACTTTCAGCAGGGTTTCATCACCAAACTTATGTCCCCTTCCCTCCACTGTCAGCACTCCGTGGCGACAGTTCTTTCCACGAGTTCTGGTCCCCTCCTGTGTTAATCCCATCACAGCACCTCCTACCACCATAGCAGTTTGCATACAATAGCAGTAAATGTAACATATGGCCTTTTAAATTCTTCCTCCCTCCAGAGTATTCAAGGCCTCAGACACACCTTCCAGGTGAAGCAGGACTTTACTTGCATTATTTTCGGTGTAGTCTACCGTATTCAGCCATGATTATATTGAATGGTGGAGCAGGCTAAAAGCATGCCGCATGGCTTACTTCTGTTCCTGTTTTCTATGTTTCTGTATTTCTATTTGTTGCTAACAATGTGGTCTTATCTACATTGCTGAGACAAAACATACATAAAGTGACTGGTTTTCAGAACACCTCCACTCTGTAAGAATTACCTTCATCTTTCAGTTGCATGCCATTTCAATACATCATCTTACTTTCCTGCTACATCTCTGACCTAGTTTTGCTGCAGTGTTCCAATGCAAGCTGGAAGAGCAACACCTGTTTCCTGCTTAGAAAAGTTACTTTACAGCCCTTTATGATTCAGTATTAAGTTCAGCAACTTCAGACCATGAACTCTGTCCTCCATTTTGATTATATGCCCCTCCCCCACTCCATTGTCTTGTTTACATAGATTTGCTGACAGTAGAGTTATCTATTTTCTGCTATTATATCTATCACCAACGCCTACTCTTCATCTATATCTCTCTACTACCATTAGAACTCTCTTTGCCTTTTGCCCTAACAACCTTACCATCTGTTCTAGTTTCTCTTTTTCTCCCACCTACCCTCAACAGCATACAAGCTATCACTTCCCCAGCCCCCTTCAGTTTTGAAAAGAGTCATATTGAAATTGATAAATTAACTCTGTTTCTGTCTCTGTTGATGCTGTCAGACTTGCTGCACTTCCTTACCATTCTCTATATTTATTTCAGATCCTCAGCGTCTGCTGAACTTCGCTTTTATAATTGGACAGTTAAAATGGTTGTGCACTCAAACAAGACCCTATGCCAGTTATGACTTCTTGGAACTGAGTACTGTGATGATACATGTTACCGTTGAGGAAGTCTTGGGGTAAACAAAATATTAAAGAAGTTAACTATTGAAAGCATACACTCAAGTTTCTAGCATTAGCTGACTAAAAAGATGTGAAACTTGTTCTTTACAGAGAAGCTTCAAATACCAATCTTTTGAATGGCCTGTCAACTACAGCAGGATTGTCATATATTTTATGGGAAGGAATAATAAAAGTTGTTGGAAGTCGAAAAAAGATACCTTAATTACAGAAACATTGGTGCTAGCTGAAGCTAACAGTACAGGGGTATATTCATTCAGTATTCTGAAGGAAGACTTGTACATGGGATAATCTGAGAAAAGTTTGCCCATAGCAAGTTATGTGGATAACCGTTCTCTCTCGGACAACATACATTTGATAAAGGGTGTTACTGAGAAAGGATTGAGGATTGACCTTGCTAGTTTAAAGTAAATGTTAGAAAGAAAGGAAAATTCCAATGTAAAGTGGGTTCACAGAAATAAAGAGGAAATATGGGAGGATGTCTGTATCCTAAAAAACATTGAATTTGTAAAAGAACATTTTGTTTAGTCTGCATTATTCTTGTTCACAGATTGTTGGGAAACAGTTATTATTTAAAAAGAGAGGCATCTGTTAATATAACAAGTAGTTAAGCAGGTAATGGGTTAGTAGCTTGCAACTGGGTGATTAGATGGAAATATAATCATTTAGTGGTGGAAGATAAAAGAGAAATAAAAGGTCACGTGGAGATTTGATGATGGAAAAACTGTTTAGCTGTGTGTGAAAGCACTTCTGGACAAAATAAAAGGTTAAAGTGGGACCAAAGAGCACTTATAGTACAGTGATGATGTCCTATCTCTGAGCCAGGAGGCCCAGGGTCCAGAGGTGTGCAAGAACATGTTTGAACAGATTGATTGGAGAATATCTACAATGAGCTCTTTCTCTACCTTATTGCTCATTAGAATGTCTTGTAAGAAAGAGCACACTACTGTTATCTCATTCAGGATCTGATCTGGAAGGAGCTGTAACACTAAATTACTGATAAACTGTATCTATAAAGAAAGTTGGCTGGCTTCTAAATCAAAACAGAAAGAACTATGGATACTGTAAATCAGAAACATACATTGAAATTGTTGGAAGAGTTCAGCAGGTCTGGCAGCATCTGTGAAGAAAAACCAGTGTTAACGTTTCCGGTCCAGTGACCCTTCCTCAAAACAGGGTTCTGAGGAAGGGTCACCGGACTTGAAAGGTTAACTTTGATTTCTCTTCACAGATGCTGCCAGACCTGCTGAGGTTTGCCAGCAATTTCTGTGTTTGTCTGGCTTCTGTCTCACTGACCAGCTTGGATTGAATTGACAAGTAACTCACGTGCTGTCTCTGCAAAGCATGTCCTCTATCTACAAAGCACAGGTTAGGAGTGTGATGGAATGCTTTCCATTTGCCTGGATGGATGCAGCTCCAACTACACTCTCTAAACTCAATACCATCTAGGGCAAATAATTTGCATGACTGGTGGGCCATCCACCACTTTCAACCTTCACTCTCTTCATCACTGACACAGTGGCAGAAGTGTGTACCATTTGCAAGATGCACTGCAGTAACTTGCCAAGGCTACAGCACCTTTCAAACCCTCACCCTCTCCCTACTAGAGCGACAAAGGCTGGAGAGGACTACCAGCTGCAATTTCCCTTCAAGACACAACACCTCCTTCACTGTTGCTGGCTCAGAATTCTAGAGCTCCCTTCCAAACAGCACTATGGTGTCCCTACACATAAAGAATTGCAGTAGTTCAAGAAGACAGCTCACTACTACCTCCTCCAGGACAATTAGGAATGGGCAAGAAATGCTGGCCTGGGCATGTGATACTGAGAACCCATGAACAAATAAAACAAGAAAATACTCAATGAGGGTTTGTGTCATAAATGGAAGAAACCATAATAGCAGAATAATGTTCTGAAATTGGGATCAACATAACGTGTAGAGCAGTTGGTACTTTATTTTGCAATAATTTGTATTTTCCCTGTTGCAAGCATTCCACATCTTGATAAAACGAAGAATTAACCAAAAGTTTAAGACTTAACATTGAATTCCTGAAGGTGATGCTATGAAAGGCATAAAGCTCACAGGTTGATTATTCTCATCTACAATTATATGTTGTCTGGATTAAAAACTTAGTTTGAAGCTTGATTCATTCATTAAAAACTAATATGTCACTTCTAAAAACTTCGTACAGGATCAGGCAGAAAATTGAAGTCTGTAGAACTGGGACTATTTGCAGATTCAGCAACTTTATTAAAGTGAACACCACCCAGTGGAAAAATCAATATTTTCACAAGCCACATGACTTTCTGTCTGTTGTATCTAATTGATTTAATCCCAAGAGTTAGTAAGATTATAGCTTCTAAATCTTTGATAAGCATTGAAACCTGAACATGTTAAAATGCTGAAAGCAGCTGTTTGAATATCAGATTTTATTTCAGGTAATGTTACAGTTGATGTTTTACCTCATATGTTTTCTGCAGCTGTCCTTTTAATGCTCAGTGATATGCTTTTTTTGCTTTCTCAGAATCTGAGGGAGAAAACACAGTAACGCTTCATCATCATAGAATCCCTACAGTGTGGAAACAGGCCCTTCAGCCCAACAAGTCTGCACCAACCCTCAGAGAATCCCACCCAGACCCATTCCCCTATAACCCACCTAACCTACACAGCCCTGAACACTACGGGTAATTTAGCATAGCTAATCCGCCTAGTCTGCGCATCTTTGGACTGTGGGAGGAAACCAGAGCGCCCAGAGGAAACCCACGCAGACACAGGGAGAATGTGCAAACTCCACACAGACAGTCGCCCAAGGGTAGAATCAAACCTGGGTCCCTGGTGCTGTGAGGTAGCAGTGCTAACCACTGTGCCACTATGCCACCCCTACCTGGGACCTCTCACACGCCACTGCTGTACAGTCCCCTAATCGAGGATCATACCCCTAGACCAACGAGTCAATTTGAGGCTGGAGTTTTAGTTTCCAATGGAGACAGCCGCAAAGGTGGACATGTGTGGAAGTTTCCTGAGGTGGGATGAGGGTTTGTGGTGGAGCTACTGAATGTGTGGCCATTTCAACTAATGGAAGGCCTAGTTCCTGAAGTAGCTCCACGGAGGCCAGTATCCCATCATCAAGCGACCCTTTGTTCACACGTGTGTAGTCCAATACACTGACACAGTCAGCTCAGAACCAGCTCCTAGAGTGAGGAGGACCCCTGACACTCCTGTTTATGTCTGTCAGCCAAGACTCCCTGATTGGACCAGGTTAACAGCCCCAATCAGGGAGCTCATATTCTGTGAGGTCCACATGGCTGACATTGTTCCAATCACTACATCCCTCCACCTCTAAGTCCTGGGACATAGACCCATTCTCTTTCCTGTAGCTTCTCCTGGGACATCTTCGCACCAGGTCTGGTTACTCCGACTCTGCCTCAGATACTGGCAGAGTGCACCGGACTATAGCCGGCTTCTAGGTTCTGGAGTATCTCTGCTGAAATTCATCTTTTTTAGGTGGCTGTGGCATCTGCTGTGTCCATCCGTCCTCAGAGGCTTCTTCAACGTTAGGTGGAGAGGGAAACCCATGGGATCTGACAACCTTGCCGGATGTTCTGAGGGGCAGGGTATATTTTGTTCCTGCCGCATTTGCAAGGTTGCAGCTTTCATGTGATTCACATGCTGATTCATGACCAACTCTCCAACCTGAATTTTGTATGGCACATGACCTGACCTTGCGTTGACCACGCCTCTTACCCATGCAGGACCGCTCCCGCAGTTTTGAAACCAAATTTCATCCCTTGAAGTAAACTGTCTCTCTCACTTAGAGGAGTCTCACTTAGGGTTAAACCAAACTTGCATGCCTCTGCCAATGGTCTTAACCTCATCAAAAATCCCAATATGGATTCTCCTAGTTCTTGAACTGCTGAGTCAAACTTATAGTGTCTCAGAATTGGAGGAGGCTTGGGATCATAATATTCCCTAGCTAAACCCATCAACTCTTGAAAGGTTTTACTATCTGGTGTCTCAGGGAAAGTTAGGCTTCTAATATCCAAGAAAGCTGTGGCTCCATAAGCTATCAGGAGAATTACTCGTTTTTTTTGTCTTCCCCAATGTAATTAGCCCAACAACTAAAATTCAATCTTTCCACGTACTGGATCCAGTCTTTGATGGCACCATCGTATGAGTCACGCTTCCCAAATATCAAAGATGCCTGTTGTGAGCAAACCTGTTCAGAGGCATTTTTTCTCTTGTTGCCACTGAAGTAACTCCACGAAGGCTGGGTTCCCAACACCACGTCGTTCTTTATTTACACTTGCACAGTACATGACACTGACCCAGCCAGCTTATAGCCAGTTCCTAGAGTGAACAGAACTCCTGACACTCTGTTAATATCTGTCAGCCAGGACACCCTGATTGGTCAAGGTTAGCAGCCTCAATTAGGGATCTCCTATTCTTTGAGGTCCACCTGGCTGATCTTGTTCCAATCACTACAGTTTCCTTTTCCTCATTTCCCCCATTCTGCCTTATCATTCAAGCTGGAGGGAGCTCCATTGACCCTGCCCAACATCCTGAGGTATCTCTGGTCATCAGTTGGTCAATTTGACGAAAATCGCAAGCAAACAATTGCTGCCCTGCACAGTCCAGCCTCTGACCTTCTTCTCCAACTCATTTGACTCTAACAAATTCTTGAATTCGTCTTTCTAATATTGTAAACGGGTAGGGGCTGCCTGATCTTTTCTAGCTGCCGTATTTATGCAGTGAATTGAAACAGAAAATTCAGTTGTTTTGACATAACTCTTTTCTAATTTACAGCCTAGTATTTTTTTTAAAGAAATCTGTTGATGCTGCAGAGAATTCCTTGTTAGACATTACACTGCCCACAGTAAAACCAAAGATTGTTTATTCTAAGTGTTATTTAAAACTCTGGGGTAATCACCTATTCAGCAAGTCCTGAAACCCACAAAACAGCACCTCAAAAAGGCTGACATTAGCACAATCACTTAGAAATTAACCCATTATCTACTGTGGGTCTGGGTCTTTAGGATTTTCTAATCAATCTGTTCAGAGATGTTATTTGGTGGATTTGGATCAGGTGGGATTTGAACCCACGCTGCTGCCTCAGACATAGGTATACTACTACTGCACTGTAAGAGCCCTGTGGCCTGCATCCTTGCTCAGTGGTGTGATTCTTTTTTTTAAAAAAATCTGTTCATTGAAGTTTCTTTAACCAATCTCTTATGAGAACAGTTCTGTGCCAAGTAACTCCTGAGTTTCCAAAACCTGCAAGATATTTCAGGAATGTAACAGAATACTCTTCACTTACCTGGATGAAAGGATCTCCAACAATACTTAAGAAGCTTGTCACTATCAACTATAAAGCAACCTGCTGATTGGCATCCTATTCACCACTTAAACAGTCGCTTCTTCACAACTGGTGCACAATGGCAGTGGTATGTATCATGTAGAAGATATACTGTAGTAATTCACCACAGATAGGACCTTCCAGATCCACAACCATTACCATCTAGAAGGAAAAGGACTGCAGACACCTAGGAACACCACCACCTGCCAATTCCTCTCTAAAACAGAGATAAAAGGTACTGCAGATGCTGGAGAATCCGAGATAACAAGCATGGGGCTGGATGAACACAGCAGGTCTCCTATGATGCTGCTTGACCTGCTGTGTTCATCCAGCCCCATGCTTGTCCTCTCTAAAACACTTTGTATTCTCCTTACAACTTGTTTATGTAATCACCAAACATAGATACTTCACTGTCTTTCTCTTCATTGGAGTGATTAATATGATTCATAAATAGGTGAGGTCCTAGCACTGATCGTCGCAGCACTCCTCTAGTTATATCTTGCCAACTTTAAAAAAGTCCTGCTTTTTCCTGCTCTTGCTGTTTGCTTTCAGTTTGCAAACTGATCCTTCATTTATTCTAATACATTACCCCACATTCCATGACCTGTTATGTGTAATATTTCCATGTGGCCCCTTATCAAATTCACTTTGGAAATAGAAGCATATTACATTTCCTGATTCCCCTTTATTTAACCTATTAGTTTCATTGTCAAAAATCTCTAACAAAATTTAAAACATAAATTTCTTTTGTAACATCATGTTGATTTTGACGGCTCATACTGTGAATTTCTAAATTTATTATGGAAACTTCCTTAAGCATAGAATCCAACATTTCCTAATGATTGACACAGGCTCGTAATTTCCTATTCTCTATCTCTCCTCATTTCCTCTCCTGTTTTGAATACCAGCGTTACATTCTTTAACTTCCAGTCTGCAGGATCTGTTCTAGAGTGTACTTCTGCAGCTATCTCTTTCAGAACACTATGATGTCGGCTTTGGATCCTGGGGCTTTGCTATATTTTAGGCACTTTTATTCTGTTGATGTTACTTAACTTAATTTCATCACTTTAGTTTACCCTCTGTTTCTCCCTTGTAACTTCTACTGTGAAGATATACACAAAATATTTATCTAACATGTCTGCCATTTCCTCGTTCCACATGATCAGTTCTCCTCTCTCTGCCTTTAGGGGACCTGTATTTATTTTATCTCCACTCCTCCTTTCTACAAGCTATAGCTGTATATGTATTTTCAACCTGTTCTTACATTTCTAGTTAGTTTACTCTCATTCTATTTTATTCACTTTGATCATGTTTTTGGTAGTCTTGGCTTCTAAAACACTCCCAATCCTCAGACTTATATGGTTCTTTACAATGTCATAAGCCTCTTCTTTCAGTCTATTGCAATCCTCTTTTAATTAAATCACAGATGAACCTTTTTAATTAAATTTTATTTTCAATCAAATTTGTTTTTGTTGAACATTTTGAATTGTTACTTTAAGTATTCTGCACTGTTTATTGACTGCTATACCCTTCGGTCTATTTACCCAATCAATCATAGCCACCTCTCCACTCATACTTCTCTAAGTAGCTTGGTTTGAGCTTAAGATTCTTGTTCATGATTGAAGTATGTTGTTTGCAAACTTCGCATGAAATTCACTTTGACTGTTATTTAATTATATTATGCAGTTATACAGGGCCTTAGTGAGATGACACCTGGAGTATTGTGTGCAGTTTTGGTCTCCGTTCCTGTGAAAAGATATTCTTGCAGCAGAGATTCACTGGACTGATACCAGCAATGACAGGACTGTGCTGTGAAGAGCAATTAGTTTGACTCGGCCTGTATTTAGTAGCGTTTAGAAGGATGAAAAGGGATGCGATCGAAACATGTCAAATTCTAACAGGGCTGAACAGACTAGATGCAGGGAGTTTTTCCTGATAAGGAAGTCTAGAACCAGGGAACACAGTCTTAGGATAGAAGGTAATCCATTTAGTACTAAGATCAAGAAACATTTCTTCACTCAAAGACTAGTGAACTTGCTGAATTTTTTTACTACAGGAGGCCGTGGAGGCCAAGTCACTGAATTTTTTTTACATTTTAAAGGCATCTAAAGGTACGTGGAGAAGGTAGGAAAATAGTATTGAGATAGAAGCCCAGACATGATCATATTGAATGGCAGAGTAGACTCAAAATGCTGAATGGTCTGTCATGAAAGTATTCTATGGACTCACCTTCAAACCCTCTTTGCCAATTTGACTTGTCCTGTCTGTATGAAATTGAAAACATATAATATTTATGTTGTCTTTGTTTCAAAATTTAATAATTTCTTGTTTGTTGTCTGTTCAATGGCGCAGCCACTGTTAAATTTATAAACTAATCCCACCAGTGTTTTCCAACCTTACAAACCCTAATTTTCAACCCATGCTGAATCTACTTTCTGATCCTCTAAGCCAAGATCTTTTGTCGCGGATGTCCTGATGTGATCCTTTGCTATCAAGATTAGATTCCTGCACTTCATTTTTAAATGTTGAATAATCTGAAATATTTATTTCCAAACTTTACTGATTTTGTCATCAGATTTCTGTAACGGTAATTGACTCTAAACAATTTAGCTGTATTTGCGCCACCATCTTATTGTGAATGCTTCCTACAATGAAGAGTCTTTTTGTTTAATTCCTGTTTCCTGCATGCTCCGTTTTCACTGACTCACTATTCTGTCATCACAGATGGATCTGAGTGTCCTTATAGATAAAAAACAAAAGATTAGCAGAAAGGTGCAGCACATAACCAAGAAGGCAAATGAAATTTTGGTCTTTACTTTTCGCGTTAGAGTTTAAAAATAGGGAAGTCTTGTTACAACTGTACAGGGTGTGAGGTGCGGCTGCACCTGAAGAACTGTGTATAGTTTTGGTTCCCGTGTTTAAGAAAGTTTCCTAACTTTATTCTTTACTTAGAATTTATCTGCTTAGGTTTCTAAATTCCTTTATCACTTTAATACTGACTTTGCTACATTCCTGTATGTAGGTCCTTGTTTTAAATTGTTTCTGCGGCCCTAGATTTGCATTGCTGTAGCCATGCGCACTTGCTGTGGTAGCGGCCCTGTTCATTTGCTAGAAATTTGCTAACGTCTCACTTTCTAGACATATAAATAGCATTATGTTTAAATATATTTTCTGTTGCCCATCAGGAATTTCAGCGACTGCCAGCAATATCAATTGGGAATAATCACCAGCTAGAAGATATAACTTCCAAGTTTGCTGCTTTTTAAATTATTACTGACAGTGCAATCTTTTTGCTGACAGCAATTTCTAAGTCTGTACACACGCTGCTCTAAATGTAGTAAACGTGCATAACCTATTCCTGTAATGAGCCCAGCAATGTTTAAAACATCATTTCAAAAATCATTGCACAGCTTTCATTAAAAATAGAAGCTTATTTGAAATACATGCCATGATCTAAACTATTTGTTGTGAATGAAAAGTTCCTGAACTTGCTTTGCTGATTTGGATCATGTTATCTTACATGCTGCTCAACATTCAAGTGAGATTGACTTGGATTCCTTCAGTTTAACATGGGACATCAGTATTCACACCAGAAGGTCTAACATCAGCTGCTCAAAATGTGAAGTGGAGCAGATAGCTGTAATGAAATTCAGATGACTGAAATTGTATTTACATGGAACTGCAGCTGTAAAAAGAATTAAAAAGGGATGTAATTTCAAGCAGTTAACATTTACTAGGCACATGTTAATAAGTTGTAATAACTTTCTGAATTATTACGATGGCACTTTATAAAAGAACTGTTCTTTTTAAACAATGTCATTCTCCAGAAATATTACATTTTAGTTTATATGAGCCATAACACGAACTTTAATTACGGTTAAGAAATCTCTTAAAGAGATGATCTGGCTGCTCACCTATTGAGGAGGGTACTCTTGCTGGCATTGATCCTGCCTTGGCAAAACTGGTTGGCACCAGGAATGGAGGTGGGAATCTGGCATGCCTGTCAGCACCTACATTTTCAGGCCTGACTGCCTCATTCCTAACATTGGCTAAGACTGGAAATTTAGCTCCTGGCCTCTATCTGCCTTTGTATAGTCTAGGTCAGCCTAGGAACCTTGTTTCTGCCTCTGTTGTTTAGTTTTCACAAATTTCTTCAGCAGTCCCTATCCGCACATTCCCTGCAAAGAAACACCTTGCAAACAAGCTGCCTGATGCACGTAATGTACAAACTACACTGTTGGTACCATCTGTTGTCGGAAGAGCTTTTCGGTAGTGTTGAGAACGGGGGAGATGATGCTGAAATCACTGCAAAGAAGGTGGTAGACCAATTCCGTGTTTTATCCAACTTCATTTGAACTGTGTTGGCACCTGTGAATTATAGCCTTTGTCCCAAAATTGGGGAAGATGAATTTCTAGCCCAGTATCTCATGTTTTCTAAAGGACCTATGATACTCAGCAACACCTTGCATTCATAAAGCAGCTCTCACATAACATATCCTGAGGTGCTTTACTTGAGTGCAATCAGTAATGTTTCTTGAAACTGAATCACAGAAGGAGATATCAGGACAGATGGCAAAAAGAATGCTAAAATATGCAGGCTTTAAGAAGGAGAGAGAGGGAAGGGAGCTGAGAGGTTTAGGGAGGAAACCATATCAAGACAGTGAGAGTACAACCTTTAATGTAGAGTCTTTATATTGGGGATATGTAAGATTCCAGAATTAGAGGAGTGTGGAGGTCTCCAAGGCTTATTGTAGAGCTAGACCAGATTGCAGAGATCAAAGTCTGGTTATTATGGGCTACCATGCTCTTCATATCCCAGCTAAAATGTCAGGAAGGAACCAGCCCATGACCTCAGCTCCACAGTAGTTTATTGCTTGGAGCAGCTTTAATTGCCTTAATTTCCATCCCTTTCTGGAAGGAAGTCTTGCCTCGGAGAACTCCAAGTATCTCGGATGTCCTGAAGCTCTTTAGAACCAACAGCAATACCTGGAAGGGGTGGACATAACTGGTACTACAGGCTTTGCTACTGTATCAAGGAGCCAAGCTAAGTCAGTCTTGATAAGGACAGGGGTGATGAGGCTGGATTCAAGAGGGTGGGCATTGATTAAAAGGGGATAGCCTTAGAGGGGGGATGTCTCTGATGGGTCTAGAGGGCCAATTAAGGAGGTCCCTCCCCTTGCCTAACATAACTCACACAGCTGTAGATGCTGGACTTCATGTGTTGTGTGGACCCACTCCAGCTACGTGTTCAATATCAGCAGGGGCAAGATGAGACCTTAGTAAATGGCTAGGAATTGAGCACTTAAGTTCCTCGTAGACCCAAGGATAGGTTAGGCCACCAGATGCCCTCCCCACACATGGAATTTCAGACAGGTGGAGATGGAGGGTTAGGAGGTGAGAAGTCCACGCCTGGAATTTTACCTGTTACTCCCCACCTCACCCCACCCCTCCTACAAACCAGGTGAGAGCAAAATCCAGCCCCAGATGCAAAGAGTGCTGTGAATCATAGAACCCCTACGGTTTGGAAGCAGGCCATTTGGCCCATTAAGTCCACACAGACCCTCCAAAAAGGGTCCCACCCGGACCCATTCCCCTGCCTGTGACTCTGCATTTCCCATGGCCAATCCGCCTAACCTGCACATCTTTGTGACTGTGGGAGGAAACCGGAGCACCCAGAGGAAACCCACACAGACACATGGAGAATGTGCAAACTCCACATAGACAGTCGCCCAAGGGTGGAATCGAACCTGGATCCCTGGTGCTGTGAGGCAGCAGTGTTAACCACTGAGCCACCGTGCCGCCCTGTTTTTGAACAGAATATGGAAATTTTATGCAAAATTATAAATACTGCTGGAGCGATGCATAAGGAATTAAAAAACACCAGGCCATAAAGCATCAGACAAAGTAATGGTGGGGTTGGGGAACTATAAAGAACCATGAGGAGATTGAAGATAAAGAGATGAATTTGGTCACTTGCGTGTTGCTGGCAGTTTCCTTAATTTTTCTAGCTTCTCGCCCAGTGAAATCTTGCGATGCTGATTACAATGGAAGTGTTTAGTACCAGTTACAATTGGTACTAAATGCAGTAAATAGCTAATTTGTATCACATGGCATTTAGTTTGAGAAAAAAACACTACAGTCCTTTCTTTAGAAAGTCCAGCTCTTGCCCTTTTCATTGGAGAGTACAATGGATAATGCTGTCCTCCCATTCATTAGGTTGAGAGGAAGCTGCAATTTAATGCAAAATAAATGCGCAGCTGCTTAATTACCTTTTAAGCAAGTTTCAGGAGGCAGTTCTATTTCCTGTGGTCCACCATAGCACTTATTTAGGAAACAGCTTTCTGGTAAAATGATTGTCTTTTGCTTCATTTAAAAGGAATCCTGGGAAACAAATGCCTGGATAGTTTAAACACAGCTTTTTATTGTGTCTGGGATCAAACTGAAAAGTGAATAGCTTTTTCTACCCCTGTCAGGAGGTATTCCAGAGAAATATGGGGAAAGAAAAGTAAACATTGAACATTCATTGCATTGATATAAGTGTAACAGAACAAAATGCACTGGTTCAGCGCCGTGGAAAACGGGTTTGGGGATGCCATAAAGTTTTTATTTTAATCTGTTCATGGGATGTGGGCATCACTGGCTGGTCCAGCATTTGTTTCCCTTTCTTAGTTGCCCTTGAGAAGGTGGTGGTCAGCTGCCTTCTTGAACCACTGCAATCCTCATGCTGTACGTAGACCCACCATGCTGTCAGAGAGGGAGTTCCGTGATTTTGGTCCAAGGAAACTGCAGCAATGGTGATATATTTCCAAGTCAGAACAGTGGGCAGCTTAGAAGAGAATAAAAACCGAAAGAACTGCGGATGCTGTAAATCAGGAACAAAAACAGAAGTTGCTGGAAAAGCTCATAAGGTCTAGCAGCATCTGTGAAGAAAAAATCGGAGTTAATGATTCAGGTCCTGTGACCTTTCTTCAGAACTCAGTTCTGAGGAAGGGTCGCCGGACCCGAAACATGCTTTTGAGCTTGGAAGGGAACTTGCAGGTCATGGTGTTCTCATTTATCTGCTGCCTTTCTCCATCTAGATGAAAGCAGTCATGGGTTTGGAAGGTGCTGTCCAAGGAATTTGGTGAATTTCTGCAGTGCTTCTCGTAGATCGTACATATTGCTGTCAATGAGCGTCGGTGGTGGAGGGAGTGGATGCTTGTGGATGTGGTGCCAATCAAGTGAGCTGCTTTGCCCTGGATGGTGTCAAGCTTCTTAAGTATTGTTGGAGCTGCACTCATCCAGGCACGTGGGGAGTATTCCATCACACTCCTGACTTGTGCCTTGTAGATGGTGGACAGGCTTTGAGGAGTCAGGAGGTGAGTTACTTGCTGCAGTATCCCTAGCCTTTGACTAGCTCTGTGGCTACTGTATTCATTTGTGAGAATCAGTCAGAATCTAGATGATTGGAATTAAGAGATAGTATAAACATTGTTTTGCTGCTAGGTGTATACTGTAGGTCAGCAAGTAATGAAAAAGAGAATAGAGAATAGATTAGCAGCTAACATAAAAGTGAATACAAAATACCATTATGGCTTACAAAAGAAAGAGATATGGGATTGTGGGAAAATTGCATAACTTAAGAACATAAAATTGGGATGTTTGACCCCTGAGCTTGCTCTTCCACTCAATAAAATCATGGTTGATTTAATTGTGGCCTTAACTCACTTTTTTGCGTTCCCCATATCTATTGGCTTCATTGGAGGTCAAAAGTCTGTTTAACTTAGTCTTGAATATATTCAATGATTTAGCTTCCACTGCTCTCTGGAGTTATGCAGACCAAAGACTAACAACTCACTCAGAGAAGAAAATTCTCCTTGTCTCCACCTTAAATAGGAGACTTCTTATTTTTAAACTGTTCAGTTTCCACCATAATGGGAAACATTTTCTTGGCATCTACCCCATCGAGCCCCTTCGGAATCTTAAATCTTTCAACATCTTAATGTCTTATTCTTCTAAATTTCTAAATGGGTGTAGGCCCATTCTGCTCAACCTCTCCTCGTAAGCCAACTCCTTCATCCAAGGAATCAACCTAATGAAACATCTTTGACTTGTGTCTAATATAAAGATATCCTCCTTTAGGTAGGGTACCATAAGTGCACACGGTACTTTAAATGTGGTCTCACCAATGCAGTGTACAGTTGTACCAAGACTTTCCTACTTTTATACTCCACTCCCTTGCAGGAGAGACAAACATGACATTGAACTTTTTAATTACTTGCAGTGCATGCCTGCTGGTATTTTGGGATTAATGTACATTGATACTCAGGCCCCTCTGTACCATAGCATTCTTCAGTATTTCAACATTCAAATGATATTCTGCTTTAATCAGACAGATTTTTGACCCTACTTTTATTAACCTAGCTATATTCATTTGATGAGATAGTAAGAACTGCTGATGCTGGTGTCAGAAATAACACAGTGTGGAGCTGGAGGAACACAGCAGGCCAGGCAGCATTAGAGGAGCAGGAAAGCTGACATTTCGGGTTGGGACCCTTCTTCAGAGAAATCTTCTGAAATTTCTCTGAAGAAGGGTCCCGGCTCGAAATGTCAGCATTCCTGCTCCTCTGATGCTGCCTGGCCTGCTGTGTTCCTCCAGTTCCACACTGTGTTATCTATATTCATTTGATGATTCTTTGTATCATCCTCACAACTTGCTGTCCAATCTATCTTTCTGATTTCAGCTCATTTGGCTGCAATAGACTTGGACCCTTCATCCAAGACATTGATGTAGACTGTAAATAGTTAAAGCTCCAGTGTTGATCCCTTGTGGCACTGCAATAGTTACAAATTATTAATTTGAAAATTACACATTTATTCCAACTCTGTTTCCTCTTAGTCAATTTCAGACAGATATCTTTTAGCACAATAGGATATATGAATTTCAGAACAAAAAGAAATTCCAAGGCAATACAGCAATATGTTAAAAGAATAAGTAGCCAATGAAAATGAGTATGAAAAAGTGTCAAACAGCACAGCTGACTAACATGTCACCTGTTTGCTTTTTGTCTGTGAAGCAGAGCTACAGAAAGACAGTGTTGGTCCCAAGCCCTAACCACTATGGAGTGGGAAGGGACTGGGACTAAACATGGACTTGCCTCTAAAGGCACACACTCTGAGCTAGCTTCACAAATTCATGGGGAAGTGGTTTCCGCCTAGCCTGGGTTTTTCTCCTCTGCCAAATTGCTGTGCGGATTGGTGTTAATGGAGGGAGGAAGAAGAGGGAAAGTGTGGGTGTGAGTCTGGTTTACTCCTAGTCGCAATGTTCAGGCACT
>JAHRHZ010000075.1:17697515-17731438 GCA_024137785.1 Ginglymostoma cirratum | reverse complement strand
TATGTCCTTCAGGAGTGAGTGCCAGTCCCTGCATGAGAAGGAGAGAGCCTTATCCCCGACTCTGACCCCATCTTGAACAACTCCCCGCAAACCCACCCGGCAACTCTAAGCCTGTTAATTCTATACTTGCCTGGAGAAAGTCCCATCCCTTGCAATTGTTTCTAACCCATACCATGGTTACTGCCATCGCTGTTGCTCACCTCAGACAGAATAAAGCTACTCCCCTTTGTACAGCTTGCTGCTTTCCAGTCAGAGACTGTTTCTCCCCTGTATTTGTTACTGGTGGGTCACATATGAATTATCAGCAGTAAGCGGGGGAGGGAAATACCTTTGATTGGAGGAGCATCTCCTCGCAGAAACTTCCATTTGAGTTTCCTGTATTTGGAACCCCAAACAAAACTACTCGACAGGCCATGGTGTGACTCATCAGCTGTCTGGCACAGAAACCTGCTTTAAACAGGTTTAAACAGTCTCGTAGACTGAGTCATTTCTCTAAGGACAATGGTTAGAAAGATTGGCAACATAGTGCGTACAACATCCAAAGAAGGGCCAAATACATTAATGTTTCAAATCCACCAGAAAATATCCACTGTCTTTGGCTGTGAGCACAGATCCATTTTATAATACTACGGCTCAGCGATTAGCACTGCTGCCTTACAACTCCCAGCGACCCAGGTTCAATTCCGTCTTCATTTTTGCGTATTCTCCCTGTGTCTGCGTATGTTTCCTTTGGGTGCTCTGGTTTCGTCTGGATGCTCGGGTTTCCTCCCATGGTCCAAAGATGTGCAGGTTAGGTGGATTGGCAATAGGGTATGCAGGATTACAGGGATTGGGTGAGGCTGGATGGAAGCCCTTTCGAGGATCAATGGGCCAAATTGCCTGTTTCCGCACTATAGGGATTCTATGAACTTAACTATTTCTAACTACTCATTGCCTTAGATCTGTTCCACACATTACACTTGGTTCAGGACCCATATTTGGAGCAATATTTTTAAAGGTATAGCTTTCATTAAAAAATTGAACTGATACATAATTTAAATTCAAAGGATCAGAGTAAAACACAAAGTAGACTATGTTACTCTATTAGTTGGAAATCTGGGCCCGTGGGTGAGTGCAGAACCTTTCAATCCAGGCAGAAATTAATGAGAGGGTCACCTGCAAATCTTGCTGCGCTGATAGCACTCCTTTTTATTGTGGTTTGCCTATGTCAGTGTTGAAACTGTTGAAATACCAATGCTTCACTTTTAATTTGATGGTTAATTTTTGTGAGTTTTATGAGGTGGCTGGATAGAATATTTTTCAAGGTGAAATAGTGTTTGTTTTATGTTGATTTTACTTCTCTGTACAAAATTCCACACCACACTCTGACAGTTCTCACCACACACCAGTGTACCATGCTTGAAAACAATATGTTCTGGTGGGCATTATTATTTCTTCTTTGTTCTTAAAGCCTTTGAATAAAGAGTCAGTGGCCACAGTCATTACTTCCTTATTTACTTTGCCATGTCTGAATGATTTTGTGTGTTTTGCCAGAAGATGGCATAAACAAGATTATGCTTCAATACAGTATTTCCTTTGTCTAAATTATACTGTTCAAGGGAAAACTTACCTTGAATTTACCATACATTGCTGTGTGGTAATGTTCCAAATTCCCGTTTTTACTTTTCAATATACTTTGGAGCCATAGTAGTCAAATGCTGTTTTTTTTTTTAACAGTTGTGAACAGAAAAGTATTTTCCCATTCCGTGTGAAAGTTATACTTTTTTTTTAGATGGTCCCAGTTCATCTCTCTTCATTACTGCATGACTTTATAGTTTGTGACTCTATTGCTGGTTTCACTGCAGGTTAGCCTGTGAATCTGCCCCTGAGAATGTTGTAGGCTGCTTTAAAATGTGAAGGCAAAGGAGGTCAATTCTGTGGTCACAGTTGTTTCTGGGGTCCCTGGTCATCTTGTGTTGCTCTGAAATTGGATGTGGGGTATAGCAGGATGTGGGGTCCTGCATGGACTTAATAGATAACCAGCTGAAGAAGCAAAAAAACTGAAGGTCTACAGAGAACAGACTGCAAACTGTGACTTGTCAAGCTGCTCTTGCAGAGAGCCTGCATGGACATTCTAGGCAGAATAGCCTACAATGTTTCCAGTACTGTAATACACTGGCTTCACACATCATTTCATTTGCATTGCCATCACAAAGCTTCCTTTACCCTGCAATGATAGTCTCTCTGGGCCAAATTAAAACATAATGCAACAAGATGGTAGTGCCTATTAAGACCGTACACTTTTCTCTAGTCACATGGCTTCTAGAAGTTGCAGTCAGCAGTGACACACATAGACAGGGAACATGGCAGACAATGAGATTGACTGTGAGAGACTCTGCAATCAAGCAGCTTATTGTGATCTGCATGTCGGAGACTGTGGGTATAGAGGGTAGCATATTGGTTTGGATAAAAGTTTGGCTGGCTAACAACAGGCAGAGAATTACTTCTAAATGGGTCTCTTTCAGGCTCATATAAGAAGTGGTGTGTCACAAGGATTGGTGGCGGAACCTTACCTGTTACAACTTATAGAAATGACTTAGATAAAGGAATGAAACATATGGTTGCCAAATTTATTAGTGACATAAAAGTAGGTAGGAAAAGTTATGCAGAAAAAATAGGTATTCCACAGAGGGATAAATATTGCTTACGTGAGGGGGGAAAGATGTGGCAAATGAAGTATCCGGTATCCATTTTTGTTGGAAGAATTAAAAAAAACATTTTATTTGAATGGTATGAGATTGCAGAGTGCTTAGTTACAGAGTTGTAGAGTACAGCACAGAAACAGACCCTTTGGTTCAACTTGTCCATGCCGACCAGATATTCTAAATTAATCTAGTCCTGTTTGCCAGCATTTGCCCGATATCCCTCTAAACCCTCACTATTTATATACCCATCCAGATGCCTTTTAAATGTTGTAATTGTACCAGTCTCCACCACATCCTCTGGCAGCTCATTCCATATGTGCACCACCCTCTGTGTGAAAACGTTGCCCGTTAAGTCCCTTTTCTATCTTTCCCCTCTCACATAAACCTATGCTCTTTAGTTTTGGACTCCCCTAATCTGGAAAAAGACCTTGGCTATTCAAGCTATCCATGCCCCTGATAATTTTATAAACCTCTATAAGTCACCCCTCAGCCTCCGATGCTCCAGGGAAAATAGCCCCAATTATATTCAGCCTCTCCTTATAGCTCAAATCCTCCAACTCCAGCAACATTCTTGTAAATCTTTTCTGTACTCTTTCAAATTTAACATCTTTCCTATAGAAGGGAGACCAGAGTTGAATGCAGTATTCCACAAGTGGCCTAACCAATGTCCTGTGCAGCCCCACCATGACATCCCAAATCCTATACTCAATACACTGACAAATAAAGGCAAGCGTATCAAACACCTTCTTCACTAACCTGTTTACCTGTGACTCCACTTTCAAGGAACTATAAATCTGTGCCCAAGGTCTCTTTGTTTAGCAACATCCCCAGGACCTTACCATTAAATGTACAAGTCTTGCCCTGATTTGCCTTACCAAAATGCAACACCTCGCGTTTAACTCAGTTGAATTCCATCTGTCACTCCTTGAGCCAAAAAGCAACTTGGGAGTCCTCATGTATGAACCGCAAAATGTTAGTATCGAGAAAGAGCAAGTAATTAGGAAGGCTAACATAATTTTGTCATTTATCATGATGGGAATACAAGAGTGGGGCAGTTATGCTTCAGTTATCCAGGGCATTAATGAAACTGCATCTAGTATTGGTCACCTTACTGAATAAAAGACGTTAATGGGTTGGAAACAATTGAGAGAAGGTTTATGAGTGGTTGACATATGAGAAAAGGTTAGACAGGTTAGCCTTGTATCTGAGATAACAAGGTGTAGAGCTGGATGAACGCAGCAGGCCAAGCAGCATCAGAGGAATAGGAAAGCTGACATTTCGGGTCTGGACCCTTCTTCAGAAAACTTCCTGCTCCTCTGATGCTGCTTGACCTGCTGTGTTCATCTAGCTCTACACCTTGTTATCTCAGATTCTTCAGCATAGGTAGTTCCTACTCTCTCTTAGCCTTCTATCTGCTGGAGTTTAGAAGACTAAGAGATGACTTGATTGAAACATATAAGTTCCTGAGTTGTCGTTGTATGGAAGGTGCAGTGAAAATCTTTCTTCTGGTGGGAAAATTGAAAAATGGGGGTCATTGTTTAAAAACCGGGCACACCCATTTGAATTGGAGATAAGGTGAATTTTTTTCTCACTAAAATCCATGAGTCTTTGGAACTGTCTTCCTAAAAAGGTGTGGAAGCAGAGTCCCTGATTATTTTTAAGGTAGGTAGATTTTTGTTCAGCAAGGAAGTGAAAGGTTATCAGGAGTGGATGGAAATATTGATTTGAGTTTGCAATCCGATCAGTCATGATCTTATTGAGTAGTGGAGCAGGCTTTTAAAGGGCTGAATGGCCTACTTCTGCTCCTTGCTCATATGCTCATATGTATTAGACGTTCAGGATCTGAGGGAAAAATGATTGAAATATCATTATGTTAAGAAATCCATAGTAAAGGACCAGGGATAATCAAATGTTAAAATACACAAGTGGGGTGTCTAACTTGGCTGTAAAACACTTTAAGTTATTCGATGGTTATGCAATATGCTAAATAAACACAAAATTTTCTTTCTTTTTGAAAATGGATCAAGGCCAAGAGGGATTGAAATCAAAAATTAGTGGGCAAAACGACGATTCATTTTTTCCTCATTGATTACAAACCCTTTCATTTTAAGTTGATTATTCGTAGTCACCATTGACCTGGAGGACCATAGGGCTGCTGCCTCAGTAGATATCAATGGTGAGTTTAACCTAAGGATCACTGTTGCCTCAGGTAAGGGGTAAGGGCAAGAAGGTAGGACCTTCGCAGTGACTTTAGCCAGTGTGGGAATTGAACCTGCACTGCTGATATCACTCTACTTTGCACAGCAGCCAGCTGAGCCAACTGACTCCCTTTAAATGACCTACCACTGGCATTAAAGCAGCATCATCAGAAAATCTAGGCTTCTATGGTAAAGTTGGAAAGAATAAAAGGTTTTGCGATCCATTGCACTAGGTAATAAAGCTAGTACAGGCACGATGGACCGAATGGCCTGCTTCCTCACTGAGGGATTTTAAGGCACTTCTGCCAAAGGTAGTTTGCAAAGTGCTGGGGAAATGCACTCTAACTGTATGTTCCATCATAGTCACATGGCTTCATTTTAGATTTCTGTCTATTTTGACTCCAGACTGACACAGCAGCCTAAAGAAGTCTTGTAGGCTCATGGCTTCTGGACTACACTACTGTAGCCTGGGTTAAGAAAAAGCGAAAAGAAATAGCAAAAAGAAGAGTGCCTATGCTCATCATCTGGCCAGCATTTAGAAGCTTCTACTCCAGAGAGCTCTGATGATAATGTGTAGATTAGAGCCTAAACATTTCAGTGTGTAACGTTGAAACTGACACTAAATCTGATGATCAGAAGTCAATTCTACCATCTTCAGGATTTTATACCTCTTCAGGGATGTGTTCTTACCCATCATCATATGCTTTATTTATGACCTTCGCTACATCATATCGTCAATGATGATTCCAGTGTTTGTCTCCATTCACAATTCCCTTGATAATGCCAGACATCAATGAGATCTGGATAACATTCCAGCTTGAACTGACAAGTGTAAAGTATCACTTGCTCCGCAGAAGTACTAGGTCATGACCATCTCGACCTTCAACGGCATTACCATCACAGATCCTCCCATCATTAAGACTTTGGTGTCTAAAACTCAATAACTGAACTAGAACAGCAATATCAAAACAATGGTGACAAAAGCAGTTAGGAGAATAAAATAAAATTAAGAACAAACATTCAGAAATGGAAGGCTTTAGGAAGCTAGTTTTGGAACTCAGATAGATTATTAAAACACTCTCAAGACAGTGCTGCGGAAATAATTTTAAGAGCTCAATTGTCAAGTTAGGAGAGGTTAAGCATTTAATAAATAGAACAAGGTTTGCAATGCGTTTTGCTATGTTACTTAAATGTACATGTCATCAAAAGCAAAGTAAGAGTCTATATTGTATAACTGTATGAAGAGGGTGGGGTATATAGGGCCAGAAGAAATGTGATTGAAGAAAAAAGAACTGACTACAGACAGTGATTCAGCATGAGCTTCCAATTGGAGATGGAACTGTAAAGTTGATCAAGTCTTATGTAACGTGTAAACTTGTTAACAATATTAGGTACAAACTGTAAACCTACCTTTACTAATAGTTGTATTATTTTCAAGAGACTATCACCTGTTAGTGGTTAAAAATCAACAATTAATTTGTTACTAATGAAGAAATAATAACCTGAATTTCACTGGCATTAATACAGTAACCTTTTGAAATTGGAATCTTTACACATCTACCAATGAGGCATAGATAATACTGACTATGGCCATAAGCCACAACCTACCTGCTGATTATGAAATAAGAAGTTCCACGCTATCTGCAAAGCCAGTCTTTCTTTATGGGAATTGCAGAGTACATTATTAGAC
This sequence comes from Ginglymostoma cirratum, assembly GCA_024137785.1. Taxonomy (NCBI): domain Eukaryota; kingdom Metazoa; phylum Chordata; class Chondrichthyes; order Orectolobiformes; family Ginglymostomatidae; genus Ginglymostoma; species Ginglymostoma cirratum. The sequence goes on along the minus strand of JAHRHZ010000075.1, from coordinate 17,724,866 downwards.
TAAATTCTGAACATAAGCAAAACTATAAATCTCTGAGGATTTTGTAAAGGTACAAAAAAAAAGCAAGGATTGATGTTACTAGGTAGTGGGAGTTCTGGTCTCCTGCGGCAGCAATCACTTCCCATAATCACCATACTGATGGTACAAAGTATCGTAATAGTAACATTTGTTGAATATACAGGTGTGAGGGTTGCAAAATTCCTCAAAGTTGCTAGTGAGCTAGTGTTAATTGTAGAAGAAGCCCTGTTGATACAAGGGCTGAATTTTAACAATTCCCTAAGCCTGGAGTAATGAGCACAGTTGAGGAGGGCTTGTAAAATTGGCCACCATGACTTGGTGCCACACCATCACCCATGGGGAAATCATTGAGTAACTGGTTTTCCTGTGGACTAACTAATGGTCCCTTAAGGACCTTTTCCTCCATCACTGAGATTTTTCTTTAAGCGCAGCAGGTTCTAGCTTTACCTGGACAAATCTGGTAACCTTTTAATCTGGCTGGTGAGGGTTTTTTTATCCTGTACAGGCACTTTGTGCACAGCAAAGGGCAAGCAAGATATTCATACATCCCTATGCTTCACCTCATCCCTAACACAATTGATCCCAATGCCCCCAGCACCTTTGCCAGGAATAACATCCTGGAGCCAGACTTTAAAAAAAACCCAAAAGAACTGCGGATGCTGTAAATCAGGAACAAAAACAAAGTTGCTGGAAAAGCTCAGCATGTCTGGCAGCATGTGTGAAGTAGAAAACAGAGTTAACGTTTCATGTTCGGTCAGTTTTCCCAACCACCGTTGGTTTTGAGGAGGGGTCACCGGACCCGAAACGTTAACTCTGTTTTCTCCATCACAGATGCTGCCAGACCTGCTGAGCTTTTCCAGCAACTTTGTTTTTGTTCTTGGAGCCAGACTTACCTGAAGATGCCAGATTCCTGGTGCCTGCTGGTCAGGCCTGCATATCATCCCAGCTATGGCCATCCCTCCTAGTAGTGACAGTTGGACAGGAGAGCTGCAAGAGGTGTATGGAAGTCTCACCTCAAGCCAGTTGAAAGCCCAATGATGTTAAATGGTTGCTGGTCAACCCATCCAAGTACAGGTATGCTTATTTTCGGAACATTTTTGAGGGACGATATGCTGGAGTGAAGTATGTAATAGCTTGCCCTGATGGTTAAATATGTTCATGCACATTTAGATTAAGATTTTATTCCACAGGAAATGTAAGCTAATGACAGGCCATCAGGTATAGAAGGGTACCTGAGTCTTCAGAATGTGTGGAAGATTGCGCACCATCAGCAATGTGATTTAAGGATTGGGAAACAAGAGAGACTGAGAAAACAGGTGAATGAAAAATCATTTCAATGTCAAATCAGGTACAGAAAGTAAAATTATGAGGGGGAATAACATTTACATTGAGTAAGAAAAGAATAGACTAAAGCAAAGTAACAAAAAAACCAAATCCAACATGTTCAAAATTCCTAAAAAATGATAATCTAAAGGAATGAAACTCTACATTTATAATAGTTAACTTTGAAACAGAGAGGTTGATTAATAGTCATTGTTAGTTACATTCTGAAAAAGATACTTTTGTTATCAACCACTTGACTTTAACTTTCCGAGGCAAATTTAATAGGATTAACTAATGTGCAAGTGCGGCACTTTAGCGAAGCTAAGTGTTATATGCTATTTTTGAGATACTAATAGTGGAGTGACACAAATTAGTCAGCAAGTTATCATGATTCACATTATGGAGTTCACTTTATTGGTTGCTGGTTGATTTGCACATAATGCATGCTCACATACTTTTTCTGTTTCTGTAAAACCTGGGCCATTGTTTGTTTTTATTTTGGGACACTTGAAATAAGCAGCCACATGTTTTTATTAGGGCCGTGTGAGCACTTTAATTACATTTTAAATTCAAGTAGATTGATTCCAGCAAGGATCTTGGATTTGATGCAATAAGACAGTTAAGATGATGGCTGATCCAGCAGCTGGCATTCAAGTGGACAAAGTTTCTTAATGTCCTGGATCCTTCAGCCTCCAATGCACTTTAACTGGAGAGGGGCTTCTGTGTGGCAGTGGTCATGACCATACCTCTGGAGTTAGGATACCCCCAGTTCTAAGTCCCACCTGCTCTGGAGATATGTGATAGCATCGGTGAGTAGGTTAATTAGAGAATATCTACATTCAAAATGGATGCTTGTATTTTTGTTAATGCCTATTTAAATTCTAGGTGCAAGAGGTTCATGTACACATGACTATTATTAATGCTATACTTCAAGTCCCATTTTGACATTGACAACTGATATTGATAAACACTCCAGTCTGCCGCATATAAAGTAATTGTTATAGCATCAGTAGAATGAGCAAGTACTATGTGGAGCAGTCCTGCCCAACAGACATCTGATTGTCTGTAAACAAGAGTTTAAATATTCTGTAACATGTAGGATATTTTATATCTACCATGATCTTTCAAAATCTATTTCAAAAACTTATCATTGCAGCAAGTCAAAACATGAACCCTTCATTTTCTGAAAAATATTTGAGGATTTGCATTGCCCTTCAGGCAGGTATTTCAGAGCCTCGGATCCATAGAAAAAGAAGGCCATTTAGCCCATTGTGATGATACCGGCTTTCTGAAAAAATACTAATTATTTACACACCACTGTTATAAAAACACAAGGAGTCATTAGCATTAGATAGGCACTTTTAGTTGCTGGTCCAGTAAATCTAATGCCAGTTTTCAAACCAGGGTCTCTGGAGTGAAAGAGAACTTACCAGGTCAGCAAGCAAACATGTGCCATGAGATCAAGTGCTTAAATTTTGTGCTATATTTGGTGATTTACTGGTAGGAATTTTTATTTGAAAAGATGGTCCACATGTCTTTGGCTAGCTGATATTTTCTTTCGGAAGTTGAAACATGGTATCTCCGCTGATATTTGTAGCTGGCATCTAGTATTAAGCAAAATTTAAAAGAAGACAGTGCAACAATCTCTTTTATGCTTTAATCTTTTGACTTAGGATGTCGATGCCTCATTTTACATGTATTCAATCAGAAGTGCACAATGGCTAAAGAAATGTCCTTTGAAAAGACCAGTTTAGAATGTTGCCCTTTATGTTTAAATCTTTAAGAAACCATTTTAGTGTCATTGCTACGATGTAGGCAGATTGCCAAGTTGTTCTGCTTTCTGAACCAGCTCGAGCACACACGCAAACATCTAACTGTGCATTTATTTATCTTTGCAAATCTTACTCTTCTGAAAAGGATACAGTTCCATAGATGTTCTTGTGTATCTGACCCAAGTGACATTATTTTTGTGTGAACCTTGGCAGTAAGGGCTAGATTTATCCTTTTCAGAACTGAATGATTCTGACCTCACCCTGGCCTAATTTCCAGAGACAGTGGTAGATTGCAATGTGTGGCAGGATTCCTGTTGCTAAGAGATTGTCCAGTTGTGGCAATGAGACTGTTTTTGCAGTTGTGAAAGAGGTGGCACAGAACCTCTTAAGAGGTCCAAGAACATTGTAAAAGAGGATTCAACCAACAAATATTGTAGAACTCAGCACATGCTTGGGACCAAAATGTGAAGGGTGAAGAGGCCTCAACTTGCCTTCTCTTTTCAGTTGAATTAAGGGCCTGATATTAGGGAAAATCTAACCCTAAATTTCAAGCTTTCAATCATGGAAATGTTTCTAGAAAACTGCTTGTTTTCCAAATCTCTCTACACCTCCACTCCAAACTGATCACCTGTTCCTACTTTTGTGAGCCTTAAAACCCATCTCTGACTGTACTTTCAGTTTCCCCCCACCCTCCGACACTACCCACTCCTGCCCACACTCTCGTCCTTCCCCATCAAAATGATCCCTCTACTGTAATGCCCATTACTGAAGGTTCCTTACAAATAGCAAAACTATTTAAATATAAGTTGATGTTGTTCAGTTGGCCTGACATGATCAATAGTGTATTGACCATACCTCGACAAAACATGGCAGCAAGAAGCAAACCTGCGAATGGGGAACTCAGTCCCAATTTTTTTTTTAATCTATCTACACTCCACGCTCTTTCATATCCAAAGTCAACATGCTGCAAATTCTGACAGCTAAGACATAGGATCCAAACAGCATCTAAAAACATGACATATTTAATAGGCTTCCAGAAGGACTATTCACAGTGTATTTTTGTCAATACCTCAAGTAAATGAGATGCGGCATGAATGGGGTTGGGGTGGAGAGGGGGGGACCACTGGAAAAAGCTGTCATCTTGAAGCATGAATTCCTCAAGGAGTGTAACAAGCAATCATATCATGGTTTAACAGCAATTAGTCTTACTTTGTGAAGTACGAAGGATTCATTCTTCCAGTTGTCTATTTAGCTAATGGGCAGTGATCATGGAAATTGAAAGAATGAGAAGCTCAGTGAGAAGTAATTCAATATTGCATTAATTACCTCTTCCATATAATCCAAATCTGCGTAGATATGTAATAACTTTTTCTAATGGCATTATATGCAGCAGCTCTTGAATCTTCTATTTAAACGATTTACTTGTAAGCTGCATGAATTTCGTACTGTTGTACGATAGATACATTTGATTTTACTGTCCAGTGTTTTAAAGTATTCAATCACTTCAACAGTTTTAATTGTTGAATCTTCTTCAGCAACATTCTCTAAAGATCAAAATTATTTATTTTAATTATTGGGTAATGTAGGTGAATTGCCAATGAACTTTCAGCCTTAAGAGGCTTTTTGTTTTTAATGGAGAATCTTAACTTCCGTCTTCTTACCTTGTTTAATTAAAGTAGAAGAACTTGCAAAAGTTTCAGAATTGTCCTCCTATTTTGCATTAAAAATTATTTTCAAACATTTCAATACTATTGAAATTCTTTAGAATGCAGAAGTACTGTACTATATATTTTGTTTCCAAGATTGAGGAAAGATTGTTATTTCACATTATTTTCCCAGTGTTCTTAGAGATTTTTGTGCCCTTCTTACAACTGTAAATTTGTGCCCCTTCTGCTTTCTTTTTTCCAAGTTTTAACACCACATTACTTTGAAACATTGAAGTTGCACTGATGTTGCAGTTGAAAGTTGAACAATGAAAATTTGTTTTTCCCCTCAGAAACTTCTGAATAAATTCTTTTTGGCCTTCACTTTTTTCAAGCCTCATTGATTGACTTATGCAACCTTTCCCCAATTTTCTTAATGTATATCCATTTTTCACAGAGAATTTTCTTACAGAATTCCCTGATTTTTTTTGATAAATTTAACAAATAATTGCTTACTATAATGATTTAAGCCTTTTAGCTTTGCTGCCTAGAATAATCACCCTCCCATCAAGAACTTAACTCAGATCCAGTGTTTGATATCAACTCCTGTATTCCAGGTTTATAATTCAGATTTTTTTCCCTAGTATCTCTGGTATGACTTACTATTACTTAAGCTGTCCAATGTTTGACACTATTTCTAGTTGTTTCAAGCATCTACAAGTAGTCTTAGATCTGCGATTAGTGCTGCTCCACTTTAAACTGCTGGCTGAAAGATTCTGTGTGCCTTTCAGCTGCTGAGTGGTTAAAGATAATTTCTGATTTGAATTGTTCCTTCTTCTCCTTGGATGCTATGGCTTTTGTAGAGTGGAATTTTTCTTCAGGCTGTGCCAGCTGCTGTTATTACATGATATGGAACAGTGATGCTCAGCGCGGCCACCATATTATAATCAGCTGCAAAATTATATCTTCAGATGACCACTGCTGTCACCATATGATAATGACAGGACTGAGAACGTTTGGGTAGATTCACTGCCACCAGCCTTTCTTATTGGTAGCAGTCTGTGTTACTGATGCCCAGTGGTGAAGGGTGCCCATGTGAATTCTTAGGCAGAAAATAGATTCAGTTTTGAGAAACGGAATATGGTTACCACATAATGCTTAGTAGCTAGTTACAATACATCTGAGATGCGTGATGGTTTCTTATGGGACAACAAGCTCAGCATCAGCACCAGTTCCCATCACTGTTATCTAAACATTCTCATACAGCATCAGTAACAAACACAGAACCAATAGCAGAGCTGGACTTGCTAGCTCCTCTCAGGAACTGTACTTTATCTCCTGATGGGTGGAGCCTAACTCATGACATCAATGACCCTACCAGCTGCTGCCTTGTCTTATATAACGGATGGAATGAAAGCTGCGTAACATGTGATGGTTTCACAGATTCTCTGATTTCCTTAGTCCTTTTGATATTCTTGGTTGCCAGTACCCTTTTCAGTCCAACCTTAATCGGCATTCTTTTGGGAATATCAACCTTTGTTTTATCCTTTGAGTTTGTTCTTAATTGCAATAATTAAATAGAAGACACATCCAAGTCTGTATGAATTGCCATAGGGAGCAGTCCTGTGCTGGGATGGGTAGTGCTGAAGTACATTTGATTGGTATTGGCTCTTGGACTAACTTTTCATTAGGCCAGGGAGCTGCAGGCTGGTTAAGTCTTTCAGTAGTGCATTGCTGAAAACGTTTTCAATTTTGAACCATTATCTGCTTCACATCTCATCTTGTTAATACACAGAACCTTTGACATGGAAGTCAGAGCGAGTACGTGGCGATGTCAGCTCACCACTTGCCCAGATGATGTCCCAGATAGACATGGGGCATCAAGACCTCAGGACATACTCCATGGGCATTGGCCATACACAGCACATGAGCATGGCATCAGAATCCAATGTGCACCATCCTCTAAGAGTTCTTATGGCACATCTTCAATCCACTCACACTTCTATATTTCAAAGCTGCACTCTCAGGGACTTGTACCCAGCTCATGGAGTAGACAGGCTGCAATCTGGGCTGTTTTCTTGCTGTGACTGCTCATTCATACTGAGCCTACCTGCCCTGCATTGACTTGCATTGTTTTTTAAACCATGCCTGTTTGGCCAGAAACACCAGGCTCGCAGAACTGCTGCATTGCCTTGCCATTTAGTGCAGACACACAGCTAGGAAGGTGGTTATGGTTGTCTGCTGTCTTCAGTCAACTCAAAGGAGGTTGGGGTCCTTTGCTTGTAGGGTGTGAGGAGCTAAATGTTACTCAGCTCATCACCAGTCTTGACTTTTTCTGCCATATTCTTCTGAAATGAGAGAGAGAGAGAGAAAAACAGGTATTAAGGGAGGTAAAAGTGGGTGGCATAGCAGTTATTTTTACTGCAGTTGGGGAGGTGTCACAAACTGTGTGAGTAGGAAGCACAGAGGGCACGTAGGGTTTGTCTTGTCAGGGGTTGGGGAGGGTGAGAATGAGTGCAGAAAACATTGCAGGTATAGCGAGCGTGGTAGAGCATGAGCCTTGGTGGAAGGTGGGTTCAGTAGCAGAGATGGAGTGAGTGTGAAATGTTGGAGAGAAGAGATGGCAACTATACTGGCGGAGTGGAGAAGGTCAGTTTCTTCCTAGAGTCTATGCATTCCTCCAGATGGCTGAGACTGCACTGACCCAAAGCGGCAACCTCAGAGCAGGCTGACATGCCCTGGTGGCATGGTCTCCACTCCCAGTCCTGGGGTTAGTGGTTGTCTGCCTCTCCATCACATTGACAAAACCTGCCTGTAGCCAAAGAAAAACAAGACTCAACCCAAAATCCTTATTGACCATAACAGCAACTTTTAGCACTTTAGTACCATATAGTGAGAAGTGGCCATCAGTAAAATTATTGCAAGACAGTTTGTTCTGTGATTATCAAATAAGATAACATCAGCTTTCTAGTGAAAATCTCACTGTAAAATACTTTTTAAATTAAGACTATGTAATTTAAACACAAGAACCTGATGTTTGTCTATCTCACTACAACTTTCACTGCCAGTGGAAAATAATTAGTGTGAAGTGGAAAATTCCCTGTAAGCTTAGCCTGTGCATGATATAAATATTAGCAACAGATTGACATGCTTCCTAGGAATGCTACAGATCTGAGTTGAAGACATTGTTAATAAACCTTATCAGATTTCCTTATTGAGTTGGTGCCACTCCAGCCTGCTTATTGCCTTTATCAGCGTAAAATATAAGAGACAGCAACTGACTGAATATGGGCACCACAGCAGTCATGCAACTTTTATTTTGTCATGAAACTAAGAAGTTGATATCGTTGAAACCGTAGAGATATGATTTGGCAAATAATTTTTAAATGTAAGATCAACAGACAAAGTGGTGGAAATCTGAATATTTCAATAACACCCAGTTTAGTGGAAGCTTTATTGTTGCCTGTGACTTCTTTTAACTGTTGATTTTCAGTCACACAAGATATCTGCAATGATATTATTTTGGTGGCAAAATAGAGGGGGCAAAATCTACTTGAAACAAATGCACGTTAAGAAAAAAGTTACATCGGATGAAACATTCTAAAAGTTGGCAGGCTGAAAGGACACTGTATTTCTGATTTTTTAACAAATTTAAGTGAATACACTTTGAGCCCCAAAAATTGCACACTATTGTTGGAGGCACGTAGAACTAGAAACTAAATTCAGTTGCTGTAACCAACATGGAGTGATTTTAGGACAAGATGAAATTGAGAGAGATTTTCCAAAAGCAACCAGTCAGGAATTGTAATCCAGGCTTGGAGTTACAGTGGTGATCAGCAACATTGGCTAACACTGGGATCCACACTAGTAGAATGTTGTCCAATCTCAGCAAATCAGAAGAACAAAGCAGTAAGGTTTGATCTTTTGTGCAAGAGGAAACTTGGTGCAGAGAGGAAAGTAGGCGCTACTTCTTTTCATTTATTCTTATTGTAGCTGTTGTGTTTTTTTCTGCTGTCTTGAAGCCAGGAGACTGTAACTTAACTGCTGTTAGTTTGCTAAACTAGCTAAGGCAATTAATTTACAAAACTGAATGAGCAGATTCAATTAAAAGAAAATTAACTCTCCCAGCACGGGATTAAACAGAGTCATACAGAAAATAAATGGTATGTAAGTAACAGAGTGAATTAGTGTGGTTATCTTGCAGCAGCTTGTCTTGGAAAATATAAAACCTGGAGAGAAAGCAGACTTCACAAAGGCCTGGAGCATACTATATTGGAATAAAGCATTGTAGACAATTCACTTTGATGCAAGATGTGCTTGTGTAGGAGGTACAGTTCTTAAGAGTTGCCAGTCTTCCTTCAGCAAAATTTCAGATGCAAGCTGTGTCACAATCTGACAAAGTCCCATCTCCCAGCTTAGTTCTCTCTGGCTGGAATGAGGAAGAGATCCACTGGTATAGAATATACAGTAAAGACACATGTACTTTTCACTTCAATGCAACCTTCTTGTGCCTGACTTGCTCCCACTATTGGATATTGCCTCGCAACCCCGGCATTGCATTGGGAGCTGAGGACTAGAATATCAATGTTATGGCACCCACCTGCAATATGCCTGTGCAATGAGATATCACTGAATAGGGTCTGCAGCCAAAACTGCACTGAGGAATTTTCCACTGCAGCTTGGTGATAAATCAAATCCCGGAAAGCCAAGCTGCCAGTTTCATCCCTCTCAACCAAGTCTCCAAATAGCTACAACATCATAGTTATATGTACTAATCCCAAGTTCTACCTTCATCTGTCTACCTGTCATACTCCTCACATTAAAACAAATATGCTTCAGACTACCAGCCCCGCTGTATTCAATAATCTTCCCCATTTGTTCTTCCTGTTAGCTTAGCTGGTCTTAGTCTCTCACTCCTCCTCAGTCATTTCACTTGCTGCCCTACTGCTCTGGTTCTTGCACCCCCACCATACTTGTTTAAACCTTTCTGAGTGACACTAGCAAACCTCCCTGCCCGGATATTGGTGCCCCTTTAGATTAGGAGCAACGCATCTTTCTTATACAGGTTCCACCTGCCATGGAAGACAATGATCCACATATCTGATGCATCCCTCCTATACCAGCTTTTTAGCCACATATTTAACTCAACTATCTTCCAATTTCTAGCCTCACTGGCACATGGCACAGGGAAAGATCCTGAGATTTGCAGGACCTCATCACTCTTCCAGCCAGTGTTGTTGGTACCAACAGGTACCACGACCTCTGGCTGCTCACCCTCCCTTTTGAGAATGTCCAGTGCTCACTCTGAAACACCCCTTGACCCTGGCACCAGAGAGAAAAGATACCATCTTGGAGTCCCTTTTGTGGCCTCAGAAATGCCTTTCTGTGCCCCTGACTGTAGAGTCCCCTATTGCTGCTGCGCTTTGACCCTCCCTGCTGTACAATAGAATCTGAGTTCTGGTGCCACAGCTGTAGCTACTACTGTTGCCATTCCCTGATAGGCAAATCCCCCCCACTATTGTATACACGATGACGTACTTGTTAGAGAGGGGGACAGCAACAAGAGACTCCTGCACTGTCTGCCTGCCCCTTATTGTTGTCACGCATCTATCTCTGTGAATCTTGGCTATGGCCACGCCTCTGAAACTCCTGTCTATGACGCTTTCCACCTCCTGCATGCTGCTGAGTGTGTATAAATCCTAAGCATCTGATGAGATGTATCTCAGGCAGCTATGGGAGGCAAGGGACGAGATTGCTGTGGCCCTGGCTGAGATATTCAATCCTTCTGTAGTCACAGGTAAAGTTTCACACGACTGGAGGATAACTAATGGGGTTCCTTTGTTCAAGAAGGGCAGCGGAGATAGGCCAGGTAATTATAGATCAGTTAGTCTGATGTCAGTGGTAGGGAAATTGTTGGGGAAAATTCTGAGGGACATGATTAATCAACACTTGGAAAAGTAGGGATTGATCATGGAAAGTTAGCATGGTTTTGTTAGAGGGAGATTCTGGCTAATTTAATTGAGTTTTTTAAAAAATCTGACCTGAATATATTGACGAGGTTAGTGTAGTTGATGTGGTTTACATGGACATCAGTAAGGCCTTTGACAAAGGACAAGGTCCACAAGGTAAGAGCCCATGGGATTCATGGCAAGTCGGTAAACTGGATCCAAAATTGGCTTGCGAACAGGAGGCAAAGGGTGAGTGTGGAAGGTTATTTTTGTGACTGGAAGCCTATGACCAGCGGACTACCACATTGATCAATGCTGTTTGCTATGTTAATTAATGACTTGGATGTGAAAGTAGAAGGTATATAACTAAGTTTGTAGATTATACGAAAATTGATGTTGTTGATTGTGAAGAGGATGGTCTCAGGCTGCATAATATGACCAGCTGGTAAATTGGGCAGAGCAATGGCAGATGGAATTTAATCCTGATAAATGTAAGATGTTTCATTTTGGGTGGTCTAATAAGGGAAGGATATGCACAATGTATGGTAGGCCCCTGGGGAGTACGATGGAACAAAGGGATCTTGCTGTGCAAGTCCATAAATCCCTGAAGGTGTCAACATAAGTAGACAGGCTGGTGAATGGGACGTTTGTCTTTATTGGTTGGGGTGTTGAAGATAGAAGCAAGGAAGACTTGTTACAATGTGATAAAACATTGATTAGACCACAGGTAAAATACTGTGTGCAGTTCTGGTCGCCACATTATCAGAAGGATGTGATTGTAGCGGAGAAGGTGCAGAGGAGATTCACCAGAATGCTGCCTGGGATGGAAATTCTCCAACTATGAGGATAAACTGGATAGGTTGTGTTTGTTTTCCTTGGAGCAGAGAAGGCTTGGGGGTATTGGTGGTATCTGATTGAGGTATTCAAAATCATGAGAGGCATATGCAGGGTGGTTTATGATAATCTTTTCCCCATGGCTGACATGTCTGACGCCATTAATTTAAGGTGAGGAATAAGTGGTTTAGAGGAAGTCTGAGGAAACATTGTTTCACCCAGGCAAAAATATGGAATGTGCTGTCTGGCTGTGTGGTGGAGGCAACATTTAAGAAGCATCTGGATGTGCACTTACAATGCCTTAGTAGGCATTACATAGTAGGCTATGGACCAAGGGCAGGGAAACAGAATCGGTGTAGTTTGGTGTTTGTTGGTCGGCATAGACATAGTGGGCCGGTGGGCCTTTTTCTCTGTTGTGTGACTCTTACTCTAAATTGTTTCATGAGGATTTTGTGGAATGGAAAGTGGAGTCTAGGGGGTCTGTGATTTGCATCTTCGAGCACGCCCACTTCTCAGTATTGCCACATACGAGCGTAGAGCACCTGCAGACCAGCTGACTGATAAATGACAACATAAATTTGTAAAGGTTTGTGAAGTTTCTGCGTATTTAATGATGCAACTATACAATGCTCTCTGCTGAATTTGAAAGTTATGTTAAAGGTCCCAATTGCTTGGGTTCAGCCAGATAGTAAGTTAAAATCAGTCGAGATGTTATAGCAAACATGGAACTTGACCTATTCTCAACAGTAGTTGTATAAAACGCATGAATGTCTTTTGGCTATGAGCTAATTTTTGGGTAAATTGATTGGAAAATAGTCAAGATATTCAATAATTACTGCTTCGCATAAAAATTGAAGGAAAGTATCAGTTTTTCTTTACAAAACCCTGAGTTGGCACTGCAAAGCCCCTGGACTGGATACTGTAACTGCACCCCAGTACTTACTCTAACTTCACTGGTTAGATACGACAGATCTCCTGGGCTGGATGCTACATGTCCCCAGATACTACAAGCCCCATATGCCCCTAGGTTAGATGAAAATTTCCACCAATGGGGCGTCTGCCAATTGTAACAGGCTTCAGAATTCTGCTGCATTGCAGCATTTCTGATAGCACTCGTGCTTTTGGTTGAAGATTTATAAAATCATTAAGTTATTTTGAAATCATGCTAAAGACAGCATTGTTATCATGCTGCAGTCAATTGGACTGGCTTTAAATTTTAAATATCTTCTGCTGCTGTCATAGCAACAGCACTTGCCAAAGACATATGTGAATCTCTGCTGAGTGTTGCTATGCTGCAACTGACAGGAAGCACGTTGGATTATGTATTTACATCTTTGTAGTATTTTTGATCACATAGAATGAATGTATTTTACATTAATTGTCACCATTGGCAGGGCCCCCAGAATAAATCCCAGATTCACCTCCTACTCCTGTCTGTGCCAGGTCTGAGAAACTGGCAGAAAATGAATAGAAAATCCTGGCATTAGGTCATTGTAAAAACATTTATAATTAATGCTTGAGTAAAATGTGGTAACATTTCTAAAGATTTGGGTAATTGCTTTGGAGTTTAGAGGTATTCCCACAGTCAGAAAATACACTTATTATTTATTCACTTGTGGGATGAGGACGTTGCTGCCTGGCCAGCATTTATTGCCCATCCCTAGTTGCCCTTGAGAAGGTGGTGGTGAGCTGTCTTCTTGAACCGCTGCAGTCCATGTGCTGCAGATAGACCCACAATGCCATTGGGGAGGAAATTCCAGGATTGTGACCCAGTAACATTAAAAGAAGGGTGATATATTTCCAAGCTAGGATGGTGAGTGACTTGGAGGGGAACTTCAGATGGTGGTGTTCTTAGGACTTAACAGCTTTTTTTATAACCAATCAATATTTGAATACATATAAAGGACCTTGGTCAATGGCTTAATGCCGTAGAACATACTGTTTTCCAATTTCCTGACAAGTAATCCTATTTTAAAATCATTGACATTGCAAGTTCTACTAGTTAGGTCAAGTATCTTGCTGAATTTGGTGAGTGATAAAATTAATATTGCCGAGTGGGGAGATGGTAAATTCCATCCCATGCACACATTACACTGATGATGATTCAGTAGAGTTGGGGGGCTGAAGCACAGAAAGTTCTTTTTTCCCACCTTTCGCTGCAAAATTCCTCTCCGTTATTGACTGCTCTGCTTTGTCCCATCCTCTTCACCCCTCCTTGACATAACTGAGGAAAAGGTGGGTTACCTTTTAAAAATTGTAACTTCTCCTTGGAAGAGGATGAGCATATGAATTGTGTGTGTGTGTGTGTGTGTGTGTGTGTGTGTGTGTAGAGTGGGATGGGTGTGTTTACCTTACATGCTGTTGTTCAGAAATTGCTGAAAGTATTCTAGAAATGGACAGTTCAGAAATTGTGCAATTCTTACCCTTCCTGAATCTCATCCTCAAAGTGGAGTTGTGAAACATGGAAAGGAAATGGTAGGAATGTGAAAAGTGAGTAAAAATGGTGTTGTCTCCTTTATAGGTCTTCTGAAATGCTGTAGCCTGAGTTATATATGTTTATTAAAGTAACAGATCATAGTTCTGATAGGCAAATGTACATGTTGTACTTGCCAGATTGTTACTTCTGATGACTGGCAGGTTGTGGTGTACAAAAGCAGTACTGTAAAAGTGGAAAATATCTTCCTATGCTTTAGAATACATTATCCAATGGATAAAGTGCTATATGATATTGTCCAGTTTGAAAGGCTAGTCCGGTGTGAGAGCAAATGCCATTTGTTTAACCTCTCTGTTTGCCCCTCATTTATTTTCGGCATACGAGCTCAGACATCTGTTTGGCTGTTTGAAAGCTTTGCCAGATGTCCAAGCTTGAATTCATTCTTTGCAGAATAACTTAGCCATCTGTTTGGTTCCTTGAGATTTGTAACAGATTCTGGCTGCTTTAAATGTCAAGTCACTGGAGTTGAAATGTTAGCTCTGCTTTCTTCCCACAGGTGCTGCCAGACGTGCTGAATTTTGCCAGCAACTTCTGTTTTTGTTTTAGATCTCCAGCATCCACAGTTCTTTTTTTTTATTTTATTACAGGTACCGCAAAGGTCTATAACATTTCAGTCTTATTTTGTCGATTAGCCAGTGAACACTGCCCTCAAATTGGTAAACCTTATGCTAGGGACTGGAATTCTTCCTTTTAAGACAGAACTGAGGAGAATTTTGTTTTCTCTTGGAGTCATTAGTGTGTGGAATTCCCTTCCGCAGGCATTTGTCAAAGATGGGCCTTTAAATTTATTCAAGGTTGAGTTAGTTGAATTTTACTTATCGAAATGGGATTCGAAAATTGTGGGGTAGTCAGGAAAGAGGAGCTGAGACCATACAGATCAAACATGATCTAATTGAACAGTGGAGCAGGTTTGAATGGCCAAATGGCTTACTTCTTTAGTTGTGTTCCTATGTTTGACCCCCCCGCCCCAAGCTGCTGCCAGTCACTACTGCATTTCTGGCCATTACTTGGTACTACCCACTCTGGTTCCTTTGCAGCTACACCATAGCTACCAGAAGTGAGTGCTGACATGACTAAACATCATGTCAGCCTGAGGTGAATTGTGGACAAATAAAGCAGGAAACAATCATGTCAGCATATTCATTGAGGCCCTCTTTCCTATCCTGAGTATTTATATCCAATGGGAAGCCCTATACTTAGCATCTGGTACACCCTGACCTCCACCCATTCCATTGTGTTCATTTCCATCCTGGGGGATGATTCCAAGAGGCAGTCACATGAAGATACAGTGAAGCAGCAGCCCTGGAAATGGAAGCCATGACCAGGGGCACCTTCCCTCCACCACAGTTGATCTCCCCTCCCTCATCCCCAAGCGTTGGTCCTTATACAAGTTACATCGATGTTTTTATCAGCCATGATCAGCTCTGAAGAGCCCTCAAGCTTTTACTCAGTACAAAGCTACATACCAAACCAGCCCCCACCCTTCACAATCCTTGTAACTTCACCTGCCATTCATCATTTTCAGCACTCCCTCTGTCATCCTTCAGCTTCTCACAGTTATACTCAAATCTAAAGGCTTTAGGAATAATCTTCCTAATATGATTGCTACTTGTTCCCCCTACAAACATTTTAGACATAAATTTTCCAAAGTTCCTTGAATGGTCCCACTATCCTCCCGCTGATCTTGCTACAAACATACAAATTAACAGCAAAAGACACCATGCGGCTCCTAAACCCTGCTTCAACATTCAACAAGATCATAGTTGAATTAATTATTCCATATTTCTGTCTACTCCTGATTACCTTTCATCCCTTTGATTGTCAGTACTCTCTCTGCCTTAAGGGTATTCAAAGACTTTTCTTCCCTACCATCTTCTGATTTCTCCTTATCTCTGCCCTAAATTACTGTCGCCTTATTTTAGAAGAGCAATGCTTAGATTTAGATGTTCCAACAGGAGGGAATATGCTTTCTACCTGCATCCTTTCAAGAACTGTCAGAATCTTATGTGTTTCAATGAAGCCTCCTCTTACACTTCTAAACTCCAGTGGATACAAGCTTAGGCTGCCCAACCTTTCTTCAAAAGACACCTCCCTCTGTTCCATTATCTAGTAAATCTGTGGTGAACTGCTTGCAATGCATTTACATTTATCCTTAAATATGGGGACAAAGGCCGCAGATGTGGTCTCATCCAACTTCACTGGATTAATTCCGGAGGTGAAAGGTCTTCCTTGTGAAGAAGGGAGCAGTTTCAGCCGATACTTGCTATAGAGTGTAGCAGGATGAGGGGAGAGCTAATTAAGCTATCATAAGGTGCTAAAGGAAATTGATAAATTAGACATCGAGCAGCTGTTTCCCCTTTTTGGGGCAATTTAGAATAAGAAGTCAGAGTTTTAGGCTTAGAGGTAGCAAAGAGGTAGCATGTTTAAAACCAAGATTACTTCTCAAAGGTTACGAATCTGTCGAATTCACAATCCCAGAATGCTGTGGACTCTGGGACACCGATTAAATTTGAGGATATAGACAAATTTTTCATTAGTCATGATGAACTGTGAACAGTTTTGGTCCCCTTATTTAAAGAAAGATACCATTTAATTGGAGGAAGTTCAGAAAAGGCGCATTATGATGATCCCTGGTATGGAAGGGTTGCCTTATGAACAAAGGCTGAACAGGTTGGGACTCTACTTGATGAATTTGAGAGAAATGGGAGGTGTTCTCATTGAAACATATTGAATTCTTAAGGCTTGACAGGGTAAATGCTAAGAGGATGTTTTCTCCATGAGAGAGTCTAGGACCAGAGGGTATAGTCTCAGAATTAAAGGGCACCAATTTAAGACTGAGATGAGGAGGAATTTCTTCTCTCAGAGGGTTGTTAAGTCTTTGGAACCCATTGCCACAGTGGGCGGTGCTGGCAGAGTCCTGGTGTATGTTTAAGGCTGAGACAGGTAGATTCTTGATCAGCAAGGGAATCAAGGGTTATGGGAAAGGGCAGGAAAGTGGACGTGGTGAGTGGATCGGCCATGATCCTGTTGAATAGAGAAGGCTCGAGGGGCCAAACAGCGTAATCCTGTTCCAATTTCTTATGGTCTTAAGGTTGCAGGCAAGTAGAGTTGAGGCCAAGATGAGATCAGCCATAATTGTATCAAATGGAAGAACAGGCTTATGGGCCTGAATTGCCTACTCCTGCTCCTAATTCTTATGTTATGTTCTTATATTCATTAATGTCAGTATATATGACGCATAACTTCTTTATTTTTGTATTCAATTCACTTTGCAATAAACAATAACATTCTATTAGCTTGCCTAATTACTTGTTGTATGTAGATATTAACCTTTTGCAATTCATGCATTAAAACATGCAGGCCCCTCTCCAACTTAAAGATCCACAATATTTTACTGTGTAGATAAAATACTTCCTTTTATTGTAAAATGAAAGACTGCCATTGCCCTGTTACCATTGAATCTCCCCTGCTTATCCTGAATCCCATTATCTTTGTCTCCTAACTGAGCTTACGCCCATCACTGTGCCTACATCTGTTCCGACACTTTCTGATATCTGTACCACCTCGATCATACAATTCCCTGACAATGAGGCATTGATGGAGTCACGTCACTGGACCAGTAATTCAGAGGCCTGGACTAATGCACTGGGGACATGGGTTCAAATCCCACTGCAGAAGCTGGTAAAATTTGAATTCAATTTCAGTCAGTACACCACCTCATATGCAGTTATGAACCTGTAGTCATGTGTTTTAGGTACATGGATAACCTATTGGAAAAGCGCACATAATTCTGGCAAAATTACCATTTGTTACGACCAGTTGAGGAGGGCTGAATCAGCTTCCTTCTTTTATACCTCTCAGTTGATCTTAACAAATATTTTAAATTCTCTTTAGCTTGCAAGTTCATCATACTTCAATTAAAACAGAGTACTCGCCAGAAATAAGGAGTGAATTACAAGGTTCTCATGGGTTAATTTTAATACTTACCAACTCTGAGAAAAAAAAACATGACGTTGAACACAGACAAACCCAAGTATAAAGTTTAAAAAGAAGGGAGAATGTCTAGTTCAAAAGGGAAAACAAGGATTATACAGATTTAAAAAATCTCTATCATTCTTGAGGTGTTGGATTTTAAACTGAAGCTCTAGTTGTTTAATGGACATAATATATACTCAGCAATGGTTTAGTTTCTAATAATCTTGAAGTCTTGGTGAACAGATATGTTTCCAATTTGCTTTACCATGAGGTAATGTTTTCTGAGAGGCTGAGGGAAATGGGCAGAGGCAGGGAGTTTTCCAGTTCCGTGTTACACATCAATTTCCTTCTTCACCTAAAAGCTATTTTCCTAAAGTACAGTTGGCTGGTGTGATTGTTTCTGTTCTTTCTCTCTATTCATTTGTGGGATGTGGGCATCGCTGCCTGGCCAGCATTTCTTGCCCATCCCTAGTTGCCCTTGAGATGGTGGTGGTGAGCTGCCTTCTTGAATTGCTGCAGTCCACCTGCTGTGGGTTGACCCACAATGCCATTAAGGAGGGAATTCCAGGATTTTGACCCAGCAACAGTGAAGGAACAGAGATATATTTCCAAGTCAGGATGGTGAGTGCCTTGGAGGGGATCTTGGAGGAGGTGGCGTTCCCATATGTCTGCTGCCCTTGTCCTTCTAGATGGAACTAGTCGTGGGTTTGGAAGATGTTGTCTGAGGATCTTTGGTGAATTTCTGCAGTGCATCTTGTAGATAGTACACACTGCTGCTACTGAGCGTCGGTGGTGGAAGGAGTGCATGATTGTGGATGTAGTACCTATCAAGCGAGCTGCTTTGTCCTGGATGGTGTCAAGCTTCTTGAGTGTTGTTGGGGCTGCACTCATCCAGGCAAGTGGGGAGTATTCCATCACACTCCTGACTTGTGCCTTGTGGATGGTGGACAGGCTTTGAGGAGTCGGGAGGTGAGTTACTCGCCACAGTATTACCAGCTCCTTCAAGCTGCATAAACCGCAAATAGCATTCAACCAATATGTGAAACTCCCAGAAAGGCATACATAAGAAAAATAAGAGACAAGGGTTACTTTACACCTGTTGAGCTTCAATACCTTTTGATATAATGTTAACTTTAGATTTTCTGTTTAACTCACACCATTTTCATGAGTTTGGCTCAAACTGGTCAGGTGACCTTTGCAGTTAATGTAAGTCAGCGTTTCCTCCTTTTTGTAAGAACATTTTAGTTCATGAAAGTCTCAGGTGTAAAAATCAGATGATGGAAATTGAAAATGCATAGACCCTTTTTTACCTCAATTGTGATAACGTGAAGGACGTGCAAAATGACCTCTCCAATGCTGGCCACTGGGAAGCTTGGCTTGCCTTTAAATCTACAAGAACATCATAATTTGATTTCATCCTGCCATCAAGAAGCTGATTTTTGGCCTTGTTTCAGTCCAGCGGTTTGGGTCGATCAAAACATCTAACACTTCTCAGCATCTTGTGCAGTCCCCACTTTCTGCACAAACATTGCTAATCGTCTCAACACATTCATTTTCTAAAATATCTTTGAGGTTCCTGTGCCCTGCAGCAGCTTGATAACCACTACAGAGTGTTCTGGTTGCCCATTATTTTTAATCGAGAATAGAGAGAGATTCAGAATGAAGTAAAGCTTCAGCAGTTCTTTTTTTGCCCGGCAGTAATTGCAGATAAGAACAAAATACTATCCTGCTGTGTGGGCATGAAGCTGATTTAAAAAAAAAAGTTCACCTGTTTTAAAAAATCAAATTTTTCACATTTTCTAAGTGGTTATGATTCTGCAAGTAAATATGTTTTAGTGGCACAATAAATCAATTATACTATTTCTCCTCCTTCACTGAATCAGCAAGATTTATTTATTTTTCCTCATGCTTGATCACCTTCATGTTTAACCTACAATGAAGAAATGCGTTGCTGCTGGAAAATTTAGTTAAATAGAAATGAACACAATATTTTATGATTCCCTGAAGAAAGGGGATCATAACATCACTTTCAGAAAACATACCAGTTTTGAACAGGTGGAGAAGAAGATTAACGTTTTGAGTCCAATTACTTCTTTGGAACTGAACTTCATTTCTGAAGAATAGTCACATCGGACTGAAAACCATAACTCTGTTTCTCTCAGATACTGCCAGAGCTGCTGAATTTCTCATGGACTTTTTATTTTTAGCTGACTGTATTTATTGTATTGACGGGGGTCCAGAGGAGGCTTACAAGAATGATCCCGGGGCTGATGGGCTTGTCATATGAGGAACAGTTCCTTTTTTCCCTTTATTCAGTCATGGGATGAGATTGTCACTGGTTGGGCAGCATTCATTTCCCATCCCTAATTGCCCAGAGGGCAGTTAAGAGTCAACCACATTGCTGTGGATCTGGAGTCACATGTAGGCCAGACCAGGTGAGGATGGCAGTTTTCTTCCCTAAAGGACATTGGTGAACCAGATGGGTTTTTCCCCAAACAATCGACAATGGATTCATGGTCATCATTAGAGTCTTAATTCCAGATATTTTATTGAATTCAAATTCCACCATCTGCCACGGCAGGATGCGAACTCGGTCCCCAGAACACTAACTGGGTCTCTGGATTAATGATCCAGTGATAATACCACTAGGCCATTGCCTCCCCACATTACAGTTGAGGACTTTGGATCTGTACTCAATATGGTTTAGATGGATGAGGGGGGATCTGATGAAAACTTACAAAATACTGAGAAGCCTGCATAAAATGGACATGGAGAAGGTTTTTACACTGTAAGGACAGACTAGGATCCAAAGGCACAGCCTCAGAGTGAAGGGACTACACTGTAGCACTGAGATGAGGAGGAATCTCTTCAGTCAGAGGATGATGAACCTGTGGAACTCATTGCCACAGATGTCAAGTCATTGAGTGTATTTAAGACAGAGATAGATAGGTTATTGATTAGTAGGGGGATAAAGGATTACAGGGAGATGGCAGGAGAATGAGGTTGAGAAACATAACAGCCAGGATTAAAAGGTGGAACGGACTTAATGGGCTGAATGGCCTAATTCTGCTCCTATATTTTCTGGTCTTACGGACTTATTCCAGTATTTACAATATTTTCCTTTTAATTGATGTTGTTATAATCAACTTTAAATGTTCAGGTGGCCTTTGTGTTAAAGGCCTGAGAAAATGTAAAGGGTGTTAAGCTAAGCATCACATGCAGTGAGCATTTTTTTATTTGAAGACAGATATCTTCAGTCTATCTCTTATGGAAGAATATAATTGCTGATTTCAAGAAACCAATTAGTTTAAAATGCTAATTAGCCATTTTATACGTATGCAAATTAGAACTACTCCCTTATGCAAATCAGTTCAATTACAAGACTGACATTTCCCTAGTGATTAAAATTGGCAAGTCATATCTTTACAAAAGAGAAGGGGTTTTATTAAGGTTAATGTTACGAAGTGAACAAAAGCAAGTAGTTTAGTTTACTAACTCATGGCTTATCAAGTTACTCAGATATTAAACACTCTGAGATTTCTGGGTTGCGGAGACCTGAAACATCAATTCCTGACAAAATGGTATTTGAAATGAAAGTCTACTGTTATGTATGGCTTGATTTCAAGAAAAGGTCATGCTGCTTGCTGATGTTGTAGTTTTGATTCACGGGCATTGCTGCAATTTCTGGCAGTTTCTGATATAAAAGCTTCCTGGTAATGGTGCTTCTCACTTCACATGCAGTGAACTGTATTCAGCCTTTGGTGGGATGAAAGGAATCTTCAGTTTATTTATAGAAACTTCATTATGTCAGATTCCCCACAATCACCATGTGGTCCAGGAAACAATTCTTTCAAAATTAGATTTTTAAAGGAAAAAAAGTCAATTGTTATATTTAATGTGACCTTATTGCTGCAATGGAGTTTTCTGTTTCTGAATGTATAATTCACACTTAAATAAACATTTTTAGACACCATTTTGAGAGGAAAATCACCTCTCTAGGTTCTATCTATTTGCTAATGCAGGAGTGTCCTGGAGTCACCAAAATTTATTGGACTTTTAAAGTAACATTGTTTCGATACTTGCATTTATTCATAAAAAACATATTAGGAACGGCAGAAAGGGCTATCCAAGCAGGAACAGGAGAGTCTGCTTTCCAGTTGGTGGGGAAGACAGAATGCCATGAGGAAGGTTGTGTTAGGTATTCAGTGCTGAGAAAATGGAGCAGAATGGTTAGAGCAGGAAGGATCCTGTGATGATGGTTCTGTAAGGACTACCAATCAACATTGTCTACTCCTAGGTCTGACACATAAGAGAGTTCTGTGTTGGATAATGGCTGATTGTAGGAACCCTTCCTCCCACACCCACCCACTGCCATGAAGAAAGTTCCCAGTGGACATACTTATATCACACTTCTCTTGAAAGATTTTAACCCTTTTCAATGAATCTTATTTTATTCTGTTTTGTTCCTCAGACAGTACTTCTTGCAAATCGTAAGTCTTAATGCAGGAACCTGCTTTGTGAAGCCTAGATCTTCTGATTAGTATTTCTCCAGTGCTGGAAAATACTGATCAGAAGATCTAAGCTTGAATGAGGGAGGGTCTTTAGCTTGGTTGTTTTATTAAAAAATAAAGCCAATCTTTATTGCCAATCCCTCTTGCCCTTAAAATGGTGGTGGAACAATGCTCCGACAATCAAATGGGCTGCTTTGTACTGGATTGTGTCAACTTCTTAAGTGTTTTTGGAGTTGCACCAAATCCAGGCAAATGGGCAGTATTCATCACACTCCTCACTTGTGCCTTGTGGGCGATGGACATGCTTTGGGGAGTCAGGAGGTCAGTTACTTGCTGCAGTATTCATAGCCTCTGAACTGCTCTTGTTGTTTACATGGCTAGTCAAGTTCAATTTCCAGTCAATGGTAACCCCAGGGTGTAAATAGTGAGGGATTTAATGATGTATTGCCGTTGAATATCAAAGGATAGTGATTAGTTTCTTTCTTATTGGAGATAGTTATTAGCTGCACTTGCATGGCGCAAACATTACTTACTGCTTGTCAGCCCAAACCTACATTTGGTCATGGACTGTTTCAGTCTTTGACCTAACATTGTTGGCAGCCATGACCCACTGATTGGCATTACTGTGGCAAAAGGTAAGGTGACTGAGAAGTACTACCAGAGTTTGTAGCTGCTGAATGGGGTGGAAGTGCACAAGAAGGACAAGGCAGACATGCTATGAGCATTCAAGTAATTGGTATCCTATTAAAAGACTTAGAGACAGTGGGGACTGCAGATGCTGGAAGCTAGAGTTGATAAATTTGGAGCTGGAAAAGCATAGCAGGTCAGACAGCATTCGAGGAGCAGGAAAGTCAATGTTTCGAGCTGAAACCCTTTGTCAGGACTGGTATCCTATTAAATCTTGCTTTTTCCATTTTACCTTTGATCCTTAATGTGAAATAATTGTCAAATGCCCTTAATATATTGTCTTTTGTCTTATATTCTGATGTCTTAAGACATGATATGCTATCAGACCTACAGAATAAAGAAGTGAATATCAGGGGATGATGGTCAGATTCTGTCTTGTTGGAGATAGTCATTGCCCTGGCACTTATATGGCATAAATATTACTTGCCACTTGTTAGCCCAAGCCTGGATATTATCTAGGACTTCCTGCATTTGGGCATGGACTGCTTTAATATCTGAGGAATTGTGAAAGGTACTGAACGTCATGCAATCATCAACAAACGTCTCCATTTCTGATCTTAAGATAAAAGGATTGTTATTGATGAAGCAGCTGAAGATTGTTGGGCCTAGGACACTACTCTGAGGAACTCCTACCGAGATGCCCTGGAGTTGAGATGACTGATCTCCAATCATCACAATCATTTTCCTTTGTGTTAAGTATGACTCCAACCAGCAGAGAGCTTTCCCCTGAGTCCTGGTTTTGCAAGGGCTCCTTGATGTTAAATGCAGCTTTGATGTCAAGGGCTGTCAGTCTTACATCATCTTTTTTGCTCTGCTTTATGTTGAAATAAAGTGTGTTGCACAGAGATCATATCTTCAAGTAATAATTTTAAATGAACAATAAAAGTTCTTTCTTCTCCTAAAACATTGATCTTTTTTCACAGTCTTCTTCTTCAGGTTTTTCACTCTAATTTGATGAATTACATCACTATTTTAATGATTTACTTAACAAATGTCCTATTTAGCAAAGATGTTTTCTGCAGCATTTCCCAATAATTTTAAACAGTGAGTTAAGCCTCCCATTAGCATCTCAGCATAGAGAGTTTTATCAAATAAAAACATTTTTACTTTTTGTCTCAGCAACTGAATTTGCTTTGTGTTTAAATCTACTGCTGTATCCCAGGTTTATGATGTGAGCTTTTCTCCTTAAAACTCTGCTAAGACTAGTCTTTGGCAAGCTTTGCGATATTTTAATTATCTCTAGCTGTTCTCTCCTAGTTGCAGTTTTAGTACGGTCATTGTAAACTTTTGGAAGGACATTGTGGAAGTCCAGCAGGATGTTGATATGTCAGTGGAGTGGGCAGATAGGTGGCAGATCGGGTTCAGTGCGGAGAAATGAGAGGTGATACACTTTGGTCAGAAGAACATTGGAAGACAGTATGAAATAGGGGTACAATTCTAAAGGGTGTGCAAGAGCAGAGGGACCTGGGCATATATGTGCATGGGTCATTGAAGGTGGCAGGACTGGTGGAGAGAGCAGATAATAAAGCATGTGATGTTCTTGGCTTTATCAAAAGGGACAGAGAGTTCAAGAACAGGAAGGTGTACAAGACCTCAGTTGGAGTCTTGTTTACAGTTGTGAACACTACACTATAGGAAAGATATGAATACATTGGTGAGAGTGTAGAAGTAATTTACAAGAACAGTTTCAAATGAGAAACTTCAGTTATGAGGATAAATTGAAGAATTTGAGACTGTTCTCCTTGGAAAGAGGAAGGCTGAGAAGGGATTTGATTTGATTTGATTCCAAATCATCAGTAGATAAGGAGAAACTATTTCCACCTTAAAAAAAAAGAGTCAGAGGGCATAGATTCAAAGTGATGTGCAAGCGAACCAGGGGTGATGTGAGAAACAGACTTTTTCATCCAGCAAGTAGTCAGAGCATGGAATGTATTGCCTGAAAATATAGTGGAGACAAGTTCAACTGAGGCATTCAAGAGTTCCTTGGTTGAATATTTGGGTAGAGATGACGTGCAGGGATATAGAGAAAAGCCAGGTGGTTGGCACCAGGTAATAGAACCCGTGCACAATGGGCCTATGTCGTAACAATTCTGTGATTTTATAATATTGCTTCTGTAGTCGTCTTAACTGCTGGCTGCTGCAGTCAGAAATGGACAGCCTCTGTGTGCTTTTTCACTGGACCACAGGATTGTTACCATTTAGAAAGAGGCCATTCAGCCCATCATATCAGCACCGGTTCTCTGAGCATTTTAACTTAGCACCGATTTCATGCCTTTTCCCCCATAACCCAGTAAATTGTTTCCAATTAATTAATCATTCAGTGCCTCTCGAATGCCTCAATTGAACCTACCTCCTTCACATTTCCAGGCAGTTCACTCTGTACCCTAACTCCTCATTTCATGAGAAAAGAATTTGCATTCACTTGTATTTGCTTCTTTTGCAAAATGCTTCCAATTTATGTAGTCTGGTTCATTGTAACTTGATGAACATTGAAAGATACACTCAGTTCCCTGATTGGAACTTTCTCCCTTGTTTCTTCTCTTTGGATAGCTTTGACTTGTGTAGACCTGAAGATTTTTTTCAGGCTGTGCCCACCACTGCTACCATCTGGTATATGCTGTTTTGTGCTTGAATCATCTGGGATGCCTTGGTTTGATTCACTGCCAACACCAGCCTCAGCTACTGGTACCATGTTGGGAAGGATGCCTGTGCAAACTGTTTGGCAGAAGATCGGCTCAAACTTGATAAACAATAAGTACGTTTATTATAGATTATTTAGTAGCTAGTTGCATTATATCTGAGGTATGTGATTTGTCTTAGAAGACAATCAGGCACAAGTTAAGATAAAGTATATTTCAGCTACATGCTGTTAACACTAGCAACATTCATTGATGCACTATACACGCTCTGACATTCACATGCTGAACACATAGGACATAGAATTCAGGAGGTGGCTGAAATGGGGCATTCAGTCAGCATTTCTGGCTTGTGGGATATTGTAAGGTATGATTTTGTGAGGATGATTATTTCA
This sequence comes from Ginglymostoma cirratum, assembly GCA_024137785.1. Taxonomy (NCBI): domain Eukaryota; kingdom Metazoa; phylum Chordata; class Chondrichthyes; order Orectolobiformes; family Ginglymostomatidae; genus Ginglymostoma; species Ginglymostoma cirratum. The sequence goes on along the minus strand of JAHRHZ010000075.1, from coordinate 17,698,630 downwards.
GGCTGTTGCTTGACTAGTCTTTGAGACAGCTCCCTGCATTTTGGTAGAAGCCCCCAGATGTTAGTAAGTAGGACTTTCTTGATAGATGGGCCTGAGTTTTTCCAGTACTTACATTGATCCCGCTGGTCTGTCCAATTTCATTCTGTTTAGGTTTTGTAACAGTTTTGATCAAACTTAGTGATTTGCGAGGCCAGTTCAGAGTTTATTTAAAGTTCAGAGACATTGCAGTGGGTCTGGAGTAACATGTGGATCAGGTGAAATGGCAGATTTCCTTCCTGAAAGAGCACTAATGAACGAGATGGGTTTTTCTGACAATTGACAATGGACGTACAGTCATCATTAGACTGATGTTTTGTTTTTAATTTCAGATTTATTAATTGCTGTATTTGAATTCAAAACTTTAGCCTCCAGAGCATTAGCCTGGCTGTCTGGATTACTAGCCCAGTCACATTAATACCATGCCACCAGCACCTCTCAGACAGACATAAATGTAAAGAACTCTTTTGCATAAGAATTGATGTATCCAGTATTTGAAAGTCAGGTGCTGCTACTATGTAAGACCAATTTGTCATTGGGCTACAATACACATGAAATTATGTTGCGAGTTAATGTGGAATGACTCGAGCTTCGGGTATTTTTGGTTAATTTGATTTGATCAGATTGATCATGTTTCATTTCAGGCAGTGATGTATCTGCTGTACGTTCATTGTCATTAGCTTCAAGATGATAATGGGCATCCGCTGTAATGGCTTATCTGTTAAAGGCACTCACTCCTGGCAAGTACAAATTAGGATGACTGGTTTCAGTCGGATTGGTTTATGACATTAATGTCCTCAACTGCTCAGGAGAAAATTAGTCATTATCCCTATCATAATGTGGTCTAATAACCTTAGGACACCGCAAAATGCTTCCCCTTTGCTGGAGTACCCTTGAATTGTTGTAATGTAGTAAAATGCAGCAACCAATTTACACACATAGTCAATGAGGTAAAACAAAGAGCACCTTTTGGTGATAACAAGCATGGGGCTGGATGAACACAGCAGGTCAAGCAGCATCATAGGAGCAGGAAAACTTGACGTTTCGGGCCTAAACCCTTCATCTGATGAAGGGTTTAG
>JAHRHZ010000075.1:17675662-17687515 GCA_024137785.1 Ginglymostoma cirratum | reverse complement strand
AACCCTTCATCATTTCTGATGAAGGGTTTAGGCCCGAAACGTCAAGTTTTCCTGCTCCTATGATGCTGCTGGACCTGCTGTGTTCATCCAGCCCCATGCTTGTTATCTCTTATGTTCTAGGGACTTGGGTTTGAATCCCACAATGACTGAGTGTGAAATTTGAATTCAATAGGAGGTGGATTTAATTGCCAGCCTGATGGCAACCATGTTACCATTGTTGATCATTGTAAAAACCCATGTGCTTCACTAACATCTTTTATGGAGTGAAATCTGTCATCTTTACTTGGCCTGGCCAATGCATGACTCCAAATGCACAGCAATGTGGTTAGCTCTGAACTGAAATAGCCTAGATAGTTCAATCAGTTCAAGGAAAATTGGGGGTGAGCAACAAATGCTGTCCATGCCGGATATGCCCACATCCCATACAAGAATAAAGTAGAAAATTACAACTAGGAACTAGTTGTTTATGAGTGTTACGGGCGGCAACATTTTCCACTATATCTGTAAGCCCATAACGTGGAAGAAAAGCTGGAGCCACTGGCCTGGTGCTGTCTGAACTGGATCTGTTGTTGATGAGCAGCCTGCAAGACTTAAACAAAATAGAGTTCTCATGTTATTAAACTTGAAGTGGGATTATTGAAGTATCACAGAACTCATCCCAACATGTCATCTTATTTGACAAATGTTTAATTTAACAATAACAACTTATATTTGTATCACTTTATTAACATAACCAAATATTGGCTCTTCAAAATAAAATTTTGAGGAGCATTTCAAAATGAAATCTGACATTAAACCACATATGGGTTCATTAGATCAGCTGACCAAAAGCTTGGTCAAAGAGGAACATTTTAAAAAGTAACGTATTGGAAGCAGGTAGGGTGGAGAAGTGAACAGGTAGAAGGAGGGAATTCCAGAACAGGGCAACTAAAGGCTCGAGCATCAATGGTGGAGCAACTGCAATTATGGGTGAGGGGCCAGAATTAGAGAAGCAAGTATTTTGGAGGATTGCAGGGTTAATAGAAGTTAGTGGAGAGGCAAGACTATGGAACAAATTGAAAACAGGGATGAGCATTTTAAAATTGTGACATTGCTTGACCAGGAATTAATGTCGGTCAACAAACACATGTATGATGAGGAAATGGAAATTGTTGGGAATAATGGAGCAGAGTTTCGGAATGACCTAAAGTTTACGAAGGTTGGAATGTAGAAGACCAAGTGGGAGTGTATTGGAATAGTTGAGTCCAGAGGTAATAAAAGCGTCGATTGATGAGAGTTTCAGCAGCCGATGAATTCAATGGATGACGTCAAGTGTTATTATAAAAGCAGAAACAGGTAGACTTGGAGATGGCATGAGTGTGAGGTTAAGCTTATTATCAGGATCAGTGGTCACCAAGGATTTTGGCAGGGAGGAGGATGGAGGTAGAAGTTAGGAGACAGAGTTTGAAGTGGGGAATGAATACAGTGTCTTCAGTTTTCCTATTATTTAATTGGAGGAAATTTCTGCTCATTCAGGACTGGATGTCAGATGAGCAGTCTAGTAATTTAGCAATAGTGGCGGATTTGAGAAAGACTGGTGAGGGAGAGCTGAGTGTTGTCATCACACATGTATAGACTAATGCTGTTCTTTCAGGCAGTGTCACCATGAGGCATAAAAAATGGAAGGGGGTTGTCAATGATGGGTCCTTAGAGGACCCCAGTGGTTATAATGCAAGAGCAAGAAGAGAAGGCGTTACATGTGGTCCTCTGGCTAAAACTAAATTAGTAGAATGGAACCATGTGGGCGCAGCCCTGCCCAGCTGGAGGGCAGTGATAGATGTTGGGGGAGGATGGTCCATTCACCGCGTCAAATACTGCAGGCAGGTTAAGAAGGACAAGGGAGCAAAGTTTACGTTTGTCACAATCATTTAGGGTGTCATTTGTGATTTTGTTCAGACCTCTTAAAAGTGTTAATCATTGCATTTCAACAAAAATGTATGTGAATATGTTAAAATAGTTGTCATTTTCTTTCAGCTTCTCCTATTTTAATAATGTCACAATACTGGTTCATTACCCTTCTCCATCTCTTCCTATCAGTCACCTATTCTTTCAATCCTAATGTGTGCACGTCTGTCACGAGTGCAACTTTCCATCTGATGTTAGGCCTCCTTTTCGACTTCTTGACAGCCCAAATGATGATTGGACAAGGCAAAATATTATTGCAATTAAATTAAACCAGCAGGAACATTTGGCTCAATTGATTGCATATTTACCTCTGAAGCAAAAGCTTATGAATTGCAAGAATCTGTCTAGCTGCAGCAGTGCCTTACTAAGAAGGTGCTGGATCACCAGAAGTGATGAGATATTAAGCCACGGTACTGCTTCCTTATTGTGGTAATTCAGGTTGACATTAAGGATTCCATAGAATTATTTGAAGGAAAGTCACCCTGAATGTTTGGCCCTTGTTATTCCCTCACCCAAAGGCACAAAAAAAAGGTGACCTAGTTATTCATCTTTATTACTGATGGTGGGATTGTTGCCAACTTAATAAAAGTCTTAGGGCAGTCAATTGTGTGTAAAAACATTAAGTTGCTTCTGTTCATAAGATAAAGTACTAAATAAATAGAAGCATTATCTTCTCAGGGATCAATGACTAAAATGTGGCTTTGTGACGGAAGCATGTTTTGTGGTGAATGGAGTAATACAGGGAGGTTCTTCTGTAAATTGTTTGTGGAAATTCTTTCAATAATTATTTTCATAGTAGGTTCATGTAATTATTTTTCTTCAATTACAAACAATTAGAGGGGAGGGCATGTGAATGATAAGATTTGGAGAATATGCAGAACCTATGCATCTATCTGTAGTCATTCAAAATACACAATCGTTGGACTTCACTTGCATTTCCTGTTGAAATTTAAATTGTGCTGTAGATTTTAATGTACTTCTGAGCAACCGGCTTCTAAACCCAATAGCCCATAAATGCCTAATATCTTTTGATCTACTCCGGATCATTTGAATATCAAACAATAATTCTCAGAATTTCTCTCAAAACTATGAAAGATCCAGAAAATCTTTTCCTGGTGGATTACTTCAGGATTGACTGACTTTAACATGAGACGATTTGCAAAACTACTAACATCTAAACTAATGAGATGTAAAGGACCAGTTCACTAAAAACAAATACTGCTTAAGTTTTCATGACAGATTTATTATTTTCTGTTTATTATAACAGTTGTTACTAGAGCAAAAACATTCCACAATCGGTTGTCTCTGAAGGCCTCTCAGTTCTTGATTAAGGGACATATACAATGATATTTATCTTGCTGTGTTGTTGATTACTCTCTTGGGAGAAGCCTTTAATATGGAATTTCTATTAAAACTTGAATATAATGGACAGACTGGTTATTGTTTTACACAGAGTGATTCAATGTCATTTGAAGAAACAATATAAAAGCAGAAACTGGTGTTTTTGAAATGAATAAATGAAACTATAAAGATGGTAAGACATGAATTTTGTTTCTATTTAGCATGTACATACATACAAATGTTTGAATTAGGAACAGGAGTAGGCTGCTTAGATCCACCAGCCCATTCTGCCATTCAGTAAGATCATGACTGATCTTATTCTTCCACATTTCCTCCTACTCCAGATATTCATTCACCTGTTTCCTTATCAAGAATCTATCTATATCTATATCTTAAAAAGATTGAAGCCTCTGCCTTCACTAAATTTTCAGAAAGCGTTCCAAAGATCCAGGACCCTGTTTGAGAAAAACACCTCATCTACCTTAAGTGACGCCTTCTTTTGAAAAATTGACCTCTAGTTATAGATTTTTTCATCAGAGTTAACAACCTTCCCACATCCACACTGTCAAGACCACTGAGGATATTATATGCATGAATAAAATTGCCTCCTACTGTTCCAAACTCCAGTGGACACAAGTCTAGCATTTCTAATATTTCTCCATAAGACAATCTTGTCCATCTGGATATTACAGTGTGGAGCTGGAGGAACACAGCAGGCCGGGTAGCATCAGAGGAGCAGGAGAGTTGACGTTTTGGGTCGGGACCATTCTTCAGAAATGGGGGAGGGGGAAGGGAGCTCAGAAATAAATAGAGAGGGGAGGGCTGGGCCTGGGGAAGGTAGGTGGGATGGTAATAGGTGAGTGCAAGTAGGGGGTGATGTGGATTAGTCAGTGAGGTGGGAGGAGCGGCTAGGTGGGAGAGAAGATAGGGAGGTTGTGTAAGGTCAAGGAAGCAGGAATGAGAGGAAGGGTTGGACGTGGGATGAGGCCGGGGATGAGGACATTTTAAAACTGGTGAATTCTATGTTTAGGCTATCAGGCTGTAGGCTCCTGAGGTGGAATATGAGGTGCTGCTCCTCCAGTTTGCATGTGGCATCATTGTGACACTGGAGGAGGCCCAGGATGGACATGTCACTCAGGGAGTGGGAGGGGAAGTTAAAATAGTTGGCTACCGGAAGGTGTTGTCATTTGTCGTGTACAGAGCGCAGATGCTCTAAGAAACGGTCTCCAAGTCTACGCTTGATCTCACCAATGTAGAGGAAGCCATATTGGGAGCAGGGTATACAGTAGACTAAGTCAGCGGATGTGCAGGGGAACCCCTGTCTGATGTGAAAGGTTTGTTTTGTGCCTTGAATGGAGGTGAAGGGGGAGGTGTAGGGGCAGGTGTAGCCCTTCCTGCAGATGCAGGGAAAGGTGCCGGGGGTGGTGGGGTTAATGGGGAGTGTGGAGTGGATGAGGGAGTCATAGAGAGCACGGTGTCTATGAAAAGCAGATAGCGGTTGGGAGGGAAATATCTCTTTGGTTGGGGGGTTCAGATTGTAGGTGGCGGAAGTGGCGGAGAATGATACGCTGCATGTGGAGGTTGGTGGGGTGATATGTGAGGACATGGGGGATTCTGTATTTCTTTTTGGTGAGGGGAGGGGTTTTGAGGGCAGAAGTGCGGGAAATGCAAGAGATGTGGTTGAGGGCATTTTTGATCACTGGAGGTAGGAAGTTGTGGTCCTAGAAATAGAAGGACATCTGGGATGTTCGGGCGTGGAATGGCTCATTTTGGCAGCAGACGTGGCGGAGTCGGAAGAATTGGGAATAGGGGATCACATTCTTGCAGGAGGGTGGGTGGGAGGACGTGTAGTCCAGGTAGCTCTGGGAGTAACTGGGCTTGAAATTGATATCAGTTTCATGGAGTCACCAAAGATGGAAGCAGACAGGGAGGTATTGGAGATGGTCCAGGTGAATTTGATATTGGGGTAAAAGGTATTAGTAAAGTTGATGAACTGTTCAAGCTCCTCATGGGAGCACGAGGCAGCACCGATAGTCATCAATGTTTGGAGGGAAGGGTGAGAGATGGTGCCAGTATAACAGCGGAAAAGGGACTCTTCCACATTTCCTACAAAGAGGCAGGGCATAGCTTGGGCCCATGTGGGTGCCCATGGCCACCCCCTTAGTCTGTACGAAGTGGGAGGAGTTAAAGGAGAAGTTGTTAAGGGTAAGGACGAGTTTGGTTAAGCAGATGAGGGTTTCGGTGGAGGGGGACTGGCTGGGCCTGCAGGAAAGTAAGAAGTGGAGAGTTTTTAGGCAATCTGCGTGGGGGATACAAGTGTATAGGGATTGGATGTCCATAATAAAGATGAGGTGCTGGGGGCCAGGGAATTGGAAGTCTTGGAAGAGGTGGAGGGTGTGGGTGGTGTCCTGGATGCAGGTGGGGAGATCCTGGACCAGGGGGAAAAGACAGAGCCAAGGTGAGCGGAGATGAGTTCAGTGGGGCAGGAGCAGGCGGAGACAGTGGGTTGGGCAGGGCAGTCAGGTTTGTGGATTATGGGAAGGAGATAGGAACAGACTGTCATATCCAGATGTCCTCCTATTTCAAGGACAGCAACGTCCCGCCCAACACCAGATATCAAAAATGCCCTAAACCGCATATCTTGCATTTCCCGCACTTCTGCCTTCAAACCCCTGCCCCCCCCCCCAACAAAATGACAGATTCCCCTTAGTCCTCACATATCTCCCCACAAACCTTTGCATCCAGCTAATCATTCTCTGCCACTTCCGCCACCTACAATCCGACCCCACAACCAAATAGCTATTTCCCTCCCCGCCCCATCTGCCTTCCGTAGGGACCGCTCTCGCCGCTACTCCCTCAACTGCTCCACACTCCCCACTAACCCCACCACCCCCGGCGCCTTTCCCCGCAACCGCAGGAAGGGCTACACCTGCCCATACACCTCCCCCCTCACCCCTAATATTTCAAAAAAATCTATCTGCCTCGTCTTTAAATACTTTATGTGATCTAACTTTCACTACTCTCTAGGGTAAAGAATTCCAGATATTCACTACCCTCTGGGAGAAGAAATTCCTTTACATCTTAGTTTTAAGTGGGTGTCGCTGTACTCTGTAACTAGTTGAAGAACCCCCACTGTTGGAAACACCCTCCCCCCAGAATCTTGCATGCTTCATTCTTCCTCATTCTTTCATCCCTCATTCTTCTAACCTCCAAAGAATAAAGGCCTAACCTGGCTAATCATTCTTGATAAGTCTTCCCCTTCAACCCAGGAACCAGCGTAATAAATCTTTTTGAACAACTTCTTTGTCAGTTGATCCTTTTTTAAAATATGGGGACCAAAAGATCACAAAATAGCCTAGGTGCAACCTCACTAGCACCGTGTGTAGTTGGAACAAGAAATCCCCACACCCTAGTGATAAAGTACTTGCTGCACCTGCATGCTAACTTCTTATGCACAAGAACACTCCCAGATCTCTCGCTGCCACATTTTTTCGGAGTCTCTCTCCATTTAAATAATAGTCTGTCTTTCGATTCTTCCTACCTAAGTGCATGACCTCATAATTTACTGAATTAAACTCTACCTGCCAAGTTTTTACCCACTCACTCAACCTATTTATAACCCCTCACAGATTCTTTATGTCCGCATCACAACATGCCCTCCCTCCTATTTTTGTATCATGAGAAAATACAAATACATTACCTTTGTCCCTTCCTCCAAGCCATTAACATAGATGGTAGATAATTGAGGCCCTAGCGCTGGTCCTTGTGGCACCCTATTGGTTACATTTTTTCAACCAGAAAAAGACATATGAATTATGCACCTGTCTTCTGTGTGTTAACTAATCCTCAGTCTAGGCTAATACATTACCACCAATACCGCAAGCTCCTATTTTATGCAGTAATCTTTTATGTAGCACTATTTCCAATATCTTCTGAAAATCACTTTATCACCTCTACTTGCTATATTCACAAAGAACTCTAGCAGTCGTGGAGCATTTTGACCACAACTCAGATTTAATATAGTCATTGATAAGGATGATACAGGAATATAAGTTTGAGACTTTTTATTAAGATATAATTTGGCACAAGTGGAGCAAACACTTGCAGGAAAAACTGTGTCAGTGCGGTGGGAGGCTTGCAAGGAGGAAGCAGCTAAAATCCAGGGTAAAAATATGTTCCTGTAAAGACACTGGATGGGACTAAGACTGGAGAACCCTAGATGTCAAGGGACTCAAAAAGGTTAAGATTAAGATAAATAGAGAAACCTAAGGCAAACAGTCAAAAAGATAGAGTCACTAGAGAAGTATGAAATGAATATAGGGTAATTATAAAGGAAATTAGGAAAACAAAAAAAAAGGAACGTAGGAAACTTTCATTTCTCTTTTGTTTATATAGATGGAAGTTTTCAAAATGATGTGAGGTCTAGACTGTGTAGATGGGGAAATCTTTCTGCTTGTAAAAGGATCAAGAATGAGAGGACACTGATTTATAAAGTGATCTGCAAACAAAGTAACGACGATGTGAGAAAAATTGTTTTCACAGTGTGTGGTTTTGGTCTGGAATGCACTATCTGATTAGGGTGACGAAGGTAAGTTCAAATGCAGTCAGGAGGGCTTTAGATGATTATTTGTATATAGAAATAATGTGTATGGTTATCTGGACAGGGTGGGAGAACAGGAATAAGTCATGATGCTCATTTGGGAGAGCAGGTACAGACATGATGGACTGAATGGCTTCCTTCTGCATCATAACATTCTGTAGCTCTGTGATTATAATTCAAAGAGAATGCACATGAAAACATTGGAAGGTTAAATTATCCATTTATGCCTACTGTGCTTCTTGTTAGCTAGCCAATCTTCTATTCATTCCAGAATGTTACCCCCACAGCAACAGATTTAGTTTCTGTAATAACTATTGATGTGGTACCTTATCGAATGCTCTCTGGAATCCTAAGTACACCCACAATATGTTTTACTTCTTCAAAGAACTCCAGTAAGTTAGTTAGACATGATTGTCTTTCACAAAATCACGTTGTCCTAGACTGATCATGTTTAACTTCTCTAAGCGCCTTGCTTTATGTCTTTAATATATACAAGGTTCTTAATTTCCTTTTTGTATTGGAACCAAAAGATAATTTTCTTATTGCACTCTCCCATCAATCATTTAGCTGTATTATATTCTCAAGCGATAATACTGTTACAGACCTCTGATGTTTTCATTCAATGTTGTCCCAGATCATTGTTATTGCCAACATTGATTTAGTTTCAGGGACTTTGTGTTGTGTACTATAAGTGGGAGAATATCTAACCCTGTAATAAAATTCAGAAACCAATAAAACTTTCGTCTCCCAGTTGCACAGTGTATCTTGCCTACAGGTCTGCAGAATTGATTTGGGAATGGTTAAGAGCCCATTGGTTTACTTGAATAAACGAGCCAGCAAAAAGAGAAAGGAAGTGGAATTAGGACAAAGATGCACCTTTGTTCTACTTTAAAAACCAAACAGTCCAGGCACTGCTACAGGAATCACGGTTATTCTAATAGCATCGTAAGGTAATGCGTTAAAATAAAATTCAGAAGAGATGAAGTTAGAAATGGAAGGCAACATATTAGTTTCTCATTTCTCCTTCCAATTAACAATCACTATGACATTAACTAGCTGTGTCAAAGGCTTTTCTCAGATCGCCAACAGATGGGTATAAGTTGCAGTTCTGTCCTTGGCATTCCTGCTGGAGTAATCATGTAGAAATGTTTACTGTACGTTTTCTGCGCATTACCTTTTTTTGAAGTTGAATTGATTTGCTGGCAGAATGTTCTATTTGAGATATACTGTCAAACAGATTAGCTGGATTTTAGCCAATACTTTCCTAGCAGTGCACAGTGAGAAGAGTCCTTAATGGTTGTTCCAAACTTAGCGATTTGTAAACGTGGAGAATTGATGGATGTTAGAATTATTGAGGAATAGTGAGAGAGTGTAGACTAGAGAGCAGTGCTTGAGAATGTGTAAAGACTTTTCAGCTTGAACATATAGATCTTTTAATAGCTAGCCTTAAATGCAGTATCCTGACATCAGGGAAAGCCTGAGTTTGACAATGCTGCCTCGAGTCTTCTTCTTAATCCATACCACAAGTACTTAGACAACCCTACCCCTCCCCAACAAGTATCTGGCCCCAGTTTTGGGATCAGCAACCTTCACCGTACTCCCTACCCTTCCCAATTGTGACTTCGTCCTAGAGCAGAGGTATTGTTGCTAGCTTGGGCTCAGATTATTATACCACAGGTATTGAGTTGGTAGTATTTCTTGTTTCTGTCGTCCCAATTGCAGCAACTTCTTGGGAGAGTGAGTATCAAACATTAATCATCATGGTGGGCTGCTCTTATTTGAGTACGGCCAAGCTGCAAATTACTTCACTGTCTTCTGTTGGCCGTCTCATTGATGAAAAGTCCAATGTAAGATGTTCATGGATAACCATGGAATGGACAGTTCGGATAGTCGTGTTATTGGTGTTTGGGGCAATTTTACAGCAGTGTCATTTCTGGCCCTGCTTTGCCTGCATAGGTGTTTGGTATAGATGATCCTTGAAACATGCTGAATCACATATCAGTTCTAGCCTCCACATGGGTCAGTCACCTGCAGTGTCCTAGAGTAATAGAGTCATAGAGATCCCCAGTACAGAAAGAGGCCCTTTGATCCATTGTTACTGTGTCAGTCAGAACCAACCACCTAACTATTCTAATCCCATCTTCCAGCATTATCTTCTTAGGAGAGCTGGTTTGCAGTGTAGAAATTTATAAATCTCCTTTCTTGGATACTTTTAAATTATTTATATTGACCAACTTGTTGTTTGTCCTGTCAGTCCCTATAAAAGATTTGCTTGTATTTTATGTAATCTTCCATGTGGAATACATTACCAAGCATTGAAGTTGAATTTTCTGGAGGGTGCTTTCTATGTTGTTGAGCCCAGCAAGGTGAAGGGTGTGGTGTGCAATTTTGTCCCGCCACTGATTTCTCATGTTGGACTCGGGTGGCTTTGATGGAAGCATCGTAGGGCTTTGACATGGTGACTGTAGCTGCAGGCTGAAGCTCGTGTACTGTATAACAGTGTTCTAAAGGGCATGATGTGATAGACTCTGATTAAAGTCTGCCCCTTAATGCCATACACAAATCATGGATTTGACCATAGGCAGAACTTTCTTTCTCAATGAATGCACAGGTAGCTTTAACAATTCTGAGAGAGCACACTACAAAGGTACGGCAATTCTTCCTAATAAGTTCTATCTGTTGTTATGGAATAAGAAGACATATTGTTAGATCCCTTGATGTGTTGCCAACGTTATATCAAAGTAGTAAGCAGCAACTATGCATCTGTCCACAAAGATGAAAGGGAAGTCAGTGGAAGAATTAGCTCTGTGCCGCTGGACTGAATTCATCCATTAGAGTGAAACAGTTGCTGTAAGCTGCAGGCTGATGGATGCAACATTGCTGCACATAGAACCCCTACAGTGTTGGTAGAAGCTATTCGGCCCATCAGGTCATCCTTGTTAATCTTTTCTGAACCCTTCCAAGTTTTGCAACATCCTACCTATAGCAGGGTGACCAGAATTGAACGCAGTACTGCAAAAGTGGCCCAATCAATGTCCTGTATAACCACAACATGACCTCCCAATTCCTAAACTGAATGCACTGACTAATAAAGGCAAGCATACCAAACACCTTCTTCACTATCCTGTCTACCTGCGATTGCACTTCAAGGAACTATGAGCCCGCACTACAAGGTTTCTTTGTTCAGCAATACTCCCCAGGACCTTACCATTAAGCGTATAAGTCTAGCCCTGATTTGCCGTTCCAAAATGCAGCACATCTAGCCATGCAGGGTTAGTCGTGTGGGACAAAAACAGAAATTGCTGTAGAAACCCTAACATGTGTGGCAGTATCAGTGGAGAAAAAGCAAAATTAATTGTCCAGTGACCCTTTTTTTATAGTAGTGGGGGGGTTGTTGGGGTGGATGAAAGTGAATGGGTAAGATATTGTATGTGATGGTCTGCATGGTAGACCATGTGCCTTTTGGGAGGTAGATGCAGTAGCAGAGATACAGTGAATGCGAGTAGATGCTAGCATTTACCGTCGCTGAGCGCAGAATGCCATTGATTTTCTCGTGACATTGCTGTGTGTTCCTTCAGACCGTGGACACTGCACTGACCAGGTTGGCAATGTCTCGTGTCATGCTGTCCTCTTTCAGTCCTGGGAAAAGAAGATAGCCTCCTCTGCACCACCCTAGCCACCAGGACCTCCAAGTCCTGTCTGCAAAGTGGGTATTAATTTCCCTTTGTCCACCAGGTCTCAGGCAGTTCACACAGATAGTGAAGGGCAGCTCTGTACTGACAGTACTTAACCTGGTGCAGAACTGTGTTTGGAATATGATGCTGGCACCAGGAATCCCGGAGGTCCCAGCAGTCCTTAGTACTTCCATCTGTAACAAGAGAGTGGATACATGAGAGAAGCACCATAGGAGTATGGTACAAAAACAAAGTTGCTGGAAAAGCTCAGCAGGTCTGGCAGCATCTGTGAAG
>JAHRHZ010000075.1:17640807-17675262 GCA_024137785.1 Ginglymostoma cirratum | reverse complement strand
CTGTTTTTTACTTCACAGATGCTGCCAGACCTGCTGAGCTTTTCCAGCAACTTTGTTTGTGTTCCTGATTCATAGCAACCGCGGTTCTTTTGGTTTTTATATAGGAATATGGTAGATAGTTAGTGAAGTGCGTTTAAGGAGGTAGGGGGGGAAGTCTCAACTGACCTCATGGTGAGAAAGCCTCCATAAAACTCGACAAAATTGGCACTTAGCTGAATTCTGGTAAAGTTCAGCCCATAGTTCTGAATGTAGAGATGCTCAAAAAACGGATTTGAAAGATGTGGAGATAACAAGGTGTACAGCTGGATGAACACAGCAGGCCAAGCAGCATCAGAGGAGCAGGAAAGCTGACGTTTCGGGTCTAGACCCTTCTTCAGAACTTCTTCCTACTATCTTTGAAAGATGTAGTACTTCATCTCTTTCTTCTTTCAGACTTAATATCTATTGCAATTTACATTAACTTTAATTGGTTGCAATTTGGACAGTCTTTTGCAAACAGGAATAGGGCTACCAGGCATGGAAGTACAAAAAGTCGGGAAATGAGTTTAAGGAGAGGGGAAAAAAAGCTTTATACAGCCCAGAGACTGTGTAACTGTGAAGGAGGGAGCCTGAGGCTGATCTTTTGACTGATGTATTCATTGCATCTGTGACTAGTCTTTGTGTGAAACAGTGGAGAGGAAGAGAAATGTTAAACACTACAGCTTTACCACCACCCAGATGTGGTAAGGATGCCATGTTCCCTTTCCTTAAGGACATTAGTCAGCTGTTTCTTTCGCAACAACAGAACAGCTTTCTGGACTGAATCTTTCGTAATTTTGGCTAAGTGCCGAATGTGGGGATTATTTTGAAGGGTTTCTTGCCATCAGGACGAGTGGGATTTCCTGATGAATCTTACCAAACTTACCTTATTACATACTAACCCCACCCCATGTTCCATTTAACCACATTCCTGGAACAATTTACCACTGTTGGGATATCTCAAAATTCGCTGGCATCTCTGGCACTAACGCCATCTTTGAAAGGTGACTGTCTACTCAGACAAGCACGATGAGTCTGGAGCTGCTCTGCCCTGTTTCTGACATTTGTCCCGGACATGGTAGACAAGAGAAATTTCACATCACCTTTGTGGGCAGGGACCTGCAGGTTCCTGCTGGACTGGGTGGTGCTGAGGCAGAACTTCCTCTTTCCCCAAGGACCAGTAGAGAAGGTCATACCATACCAACCTGGTCCAAGATTTCCACACAACTCAGTGCAGTCTTTGAAGCATTGTCCAACACTGTAGAAAGAAAGTCAATTACCTTCTCCACTCTGCCAGTATGAGTGTCATTATTCTCTTGTTGCTCCCTCAAACTCACTCTATCGCTGCTACTGGGCCACCACCCACCAGAGCTCATGCTCTACCATTCTCACCATGATCTGCATCATCTTCCCTCACATACTGTCACCCACTCCAAACACTGCATGTCCTCTGCACTGCCTCCTCACTCGCAGCATCTTCCCATTGATACCAAAAGTGACAACGGTGCCAGCCATTTTCATCTCCTGTAATACTTGCCTGTCTCTTGTTCCAGAAGGAAAACGGCCCAAGATGGAGCGAGAGACTGAAGGTGGGTGGTACACTGCCCGACGTTCAGCTTCTCACTCCTTCAGTGAAGATCCTGACTCTGACCATCCCAAGTGGCTGACTGACCGTGTCCAAGCCCCTGATCTGGTCTTGAGGGCTGCCTTCGCTTACTATGTCAGGACCCCACAGAATGAAGACAATTTCCCTTGACTTCTGATCTGCTGGTAATCATGACAAATTTTCTTCTTTTGTGTACGTACTAAATGGAAAGCCAAGACAGCAGTTCTGTGATGCCTGGTATTTCTGACTGAGGGACAAAGTACTAAAATGCAAGGCAGGGCTGTTGTGAGGATCCAGGTAGGCTCAGATGAAGTGAGCAGCCCAGAGATGTAGCCTGGTGTAGTCCCTAAGCATACACTATCCTTGCTAGTTACTGGTACAGCACGAGATACAGCATTGAAGTGCATACATGTACTGAAAGTTGATCAGAGATGTGGCAGGAAGGTTCTTACAGGTTCTTACATCTGGCTCGTGTCAGCTGTCAATGTCCATGAATATAAGGTGCATGTGGCTGGTGCCATGGGGCACGCCCTGAAATGTTGGTGCCCAGTGTCCAACTTGGAGGTGCTTTGGAGCAGGTGGTGAATTGATGTGGCCAGATGCTTGCTCTGACTTCCATATCAGCAATTTTCAACACCTGGCTCATTTGGCATGTTTGGTAAGATAGGAAGTTTGGTAAGATAATATTAATGAAGTGAGTTCTGCCATTTAACAAACAATAATGCCCCTTAATTAGCAACTTGCTGGTATCGAGTGAGAAACTCCCCTTGACACCTGTCAGACGCAGTGAGATTATCCTGACGTTGAGATAGGCCTCACTGAGCTTTGCATGGGATTCTGGCGCAAATCGTGCCCTAGCTCTAGCCCACATCACTCATGTCCCTATAAGACTCCACCTATAGGGTCTTCTAGTGTTACCAGTCTTTGACTGATGTTCCTCAATTCTAAATCCTGGCCTCTATTATTAATTCCGCAACATCACTGTTGTAAATCTGTGGGGGTTGGTTAGCTTGGACAGCAGGTTTGCAATGCACAGTGATGCCAACAGTGTAGGTTCAATTCCTGCACTGGCTTAGGTTACTATGAAGGATTCTCCTTCTCAACCTCTCCCCTCGCCTGAGCTGTGGTGACCCTCAGGTTAAACCATCACCGTTTATCTCTCTGTAATGAGAAAGCAGCCCAGGGACTTGTTAGACTACAGCAATTTTACCTTTTATGTGACTGCCTGAATTTTCAGTAAACTGAGTGAATGTTTTCTGTGAAAAATAAATACACTCTCAACTGGCAAAGGTGATAATATGCTCATATTTCATCGATGTCAAGGAACAGTAATTCACACCTTATAAACCAGTTGTCACTCTTCAGCTCAGAGCCTTGTTCCCAGTGCTGTTCTGGATCTACACAGGCTAGGCATGGTTCTGTGACTTAGCAGATGACCTGTTCTGTTATATTTTGATACAACTTTAAATATGTAATCATAAGAAATATATATGTTTCTGATTTGTTTTTTACAACAGTGAATTTCATGCTACAGCTAGCTGCAAAATGGTGAACTCTGTGATTCACGTAGTGAAGTAAAATTTGATTTTAGCAAAGAGTTGGCTGGACATGATGAGAATGTGTCTTCACCTCACAGGCCCAAGGCCCAATATCTAAAATTTAGCATTTATCGATTCCAATAAACATGTCACAAGACAGAAGTAATAAGCCTACACGTGTTCCATGTACCCTTTTGTGATACTCGAGATGAATTGTCTCAGGCAAAGGGAAGTGTGCTGACATGGCTGCTGCTAGTCAAATCCTCTGAAACTGACGCCAGTTTAAAATTCCATCATTAATCCTACCTTTTTGTGTTTCTACAGGACAGGAATAGAGGTGAGCAGTGAATCCCCTTGGATTTATCAAGTAGCAATTGAGTAATTTAAAAGCTAGTTAATGTGGTTATAACCTCATTTATTAATTTCCCTGGTAGGAAACCTGTTTCCCGACGTGTCAGTGACTTGCTGGGGTTGCTAAAGTGAGTCTACAGTGGGAAATACTTCTTCAGTGAAAAATGACAGGCTGGAAGGCTTTGACTATTTACACTGAAGAGCTCCAATCATGACCTTTGAGAGACAGAATCAGAGTGCTTCCACTGACTGACAGGTGACAGCTGGAATCCAGGAAGACATAATGTCTGTCGAGGATTTCATTCAGCTTCATTTACACCCCTGCTGCAAGTGTTCCGCATGTTATGGGAATAGTTTCTGCAGCTACGCCACTAACCTCTGCCCTGGGGCAAGAGGAGAAGCTATACCACCATCAGCAGTAGCAGCAGTAGCTGCATGCCTCTCCCCAGCTGCATGCCTCTCCCCAGCTGCATGCCTCTCCCCAGCCGCGTGCCTCTCCCCAGCTGCGTGCCTCTCCCCAGCTGCGTACCTCTCCCAGCTGCATGCCTCTCCCCAGCTGCATACCTCTCCCAGCTGCATGCCTCTCCCCAGCCGCGTGCCTCTCCCCAGCTGCGTGCCTCTCCCCAGCTGCATGCCTCTCCCCAGCTGCTTGCCTCTCCCAGCTGCATGCTGCTGCACATCTGCATGCGTCCTCACAGTTGCATGCCTCTACACAACTTCATGCATCTTTGTCAGAGTGAATGGACACTGAGATCTTGCTGGAAGGAGGCAAATGGGGTTTACAAGCAGGGGATATGTTCTCTCAAAGTATTTGATCACCAAACCCTCAGGAAGATCAAGAAATTGCTGGCATCTGCCACCTCCCAAAAGTAGAACTCATTCCTTTTGGTGCAGGTAGACATACATTTGCAGTGGTTGACAAAATGTCTATTGCAGAAAGGTAACCTTCCCCACTCTTCCCTATTCTCTGGTTTGCACTGAGTAGTGTCCTCGCTTCTCTTCCACAGAGAAAGAAAGCAGGCAGGTGGGAATCTTCATGTTGGCGTTTGTGATAAGGTGACAAGTACGACTGTCACATTGACATAGGT
This sequence comes from Ginglymostoma cirratum, assembly GCA_024137785.1. Classification (NCBI taxonomy): domain Eukaryota; kingdom Metazoa; phylum Chordata; class Chondrichthyes; order Orectolobiformes; family Ginglymostomatidae; genus Ginglymostoma; species Ginglymostoma cirratum. The sequence continues at coordinate 17,670,661 of JAHRHZ010000075.1, read as the reverse complement.
GCAAGGAAGCAATAGGTTTACGGTGAATATGAGTGTTGGCTGTTGAGATAGGGAACTCAGTGGCTGCAGTGAGAGACAGGGTGAGAGACGGATGGAGCTGCAAAGTGTATTGACTTGGTGAATGCTGTGCAGCAGAATGCTGGGGTTTGGGGTTTGCCCTGGACTGTTATACCACTCACCTGCCATGCTGTGCTGTGGGTTCTGGATTTTCTTGCTACATTGTCCACTGGTTGGGAGACCAGAATAAAACTGCTGATTTCCTCAGCCACTTCCAATCATTCCAGCGTGGTTGGAGAGGTTTTCTTTTGCTTTGGGAGAGCGGCCTCACTGCAGCTACTCAAAACCTACAACAGGAAGTCCACGTATAAAAGGGAGCGATGTCAGAGGTCACCTTTCATTCCTGTGCTTGTTGCAGACTAAAACGTGGAAACAGTGGTGAGCCCTTGTAACCCAGCTCGAGGTCTTTTTAATTAGAAATCCTTTCATTAAGAGAATGGAAGTGTCATCCCACCTGCTAACCCTTCGTCATTATTTGGGCATCTTGGATGCAGAGTGCTAATAATGTGGCTGAGTTAAAAAGCCACCCCTCACTGATTCAGAAATTGCTCCACTATTTTGACAGGAACTAAGCTCAGAAGATTCATCCTATATTTCTCAGCTGTTGTGCTGCATGTAATAGATTAGGTAATAAGTTATCTACATTCATCAGTCCTAATAGAACTTGGTATCATATGTCTGTATCTTGTTGATTTACGGAGGATGAATGGACTTATTCCATTTCTCCGTGATGACCTATAAATGAGAATCACCTTGGGAATAACTCCTGAGAAATATAGATGTGTGTAAGTGTGTATATCTCAAAGCAAATCCGATTTTAAATGCTTCCATTACAGTGAACAAATTATATCAATTTATTTATCATTATCCAATTTGTATTAGGATGCAAATCTTAAATTTCATTATCTCTTATTTGTCTTTCAATTTTAAATAAGAACTAAACAAGCAAATATGATTAAGTGGCTTGGGTTTCCATTTGCAATGTAAAAGAACTGTTCATTTTTATGTTTTGAAATAAACAAAAAAACTTTTGATAATGTGTTTTATTAGTTTCAATCAACTTAAATCCAGAAACCTTACCAGTTTGAACCATTGGAGCTGAAATATCAGATTTGTTCCATGATAAAAACGTAGCCTGCCTTCCACCTTCAGTGATTCTCTTACATAAATTGTATAAATTGCAATTATATAAATGTGGGATTTAATTTATTGAATGGAACAGCAATTCCTAAAGTGGTACAGGTGAACTGTGTGGTCATTTATGGGAAAAATGTAAGATTTTATAGTTTGCACCTCCAATTGTATTACTGTACTTGATTCTATTGTGCATGTAGGTGATTGTCAGATTGGTCCTGACTGTGAGGTCTCTGTTATTAAGCAGAGAGCTAGCACTATCCACAGACCATGTAAAAATCAATAATAAATTATAACCTCCATAAAAGGTTGTTATCAAGTCCATCTGAAAACACAAAATGTGGCCTTCGTTGCCGTAAGCTATGGCTTTGTCCCTTTTAGTTTAATGATTGCAATTTGCAATTGTTTTAATTACTGGTACAAGAGAATAAAGACTTACTTTAAATAGATTAACCTCAGTTAAAATAATAAAGAGGAATGTCATATCAATGTTACTCATTTTGCTCCTTTAATCAACAACAATGACGCCTTGCTGCCCCTGCCAGATAAATGTTGAAATGCATGTTTGATAGAGCAGTTTAAAAAACATAGAAATAAAGCAGGTTTATGTGGGAGTGTGATCTTTAAACAGAATTTCATTTTATAACTAAGAATGGATATACTGACTTATTTTTATCCCTCCTGAAGCTATTATAAAAAAAAGGTTTATACAATCATGAGGGGCTTTGATAAGGTGAATATCAAAAGTCTTTCCCATAGGATTTGGGGAGATCAAAACTAGAGGCCATAATTTTAAGGTGAGATGTGAAAGATTTTAAAGAGACCTGATGGGCAACATTTGTATGTGGAATGAACTGCTAGAGGAAGTGATAGATGTAAGTACAGTTACGACATTTAAAATATGTTTGGACCGGTGGCTCAGTGGTTAGCACTGCTGCTTCACAGCGCCAGGGACCCAGGTTTGATTCCACCCTCGGGTGATTGTCTGTGTGGAGTTTGCACGTTCTCCCTGTGTCTGTGTGAGTTTCTTCTAGCAGTCCTGGTTTCTTCCCACAGTCCAAAGATGTGCAGGCTAGGTGGATTGGCCATGTTAAATTGCCCGTAGTGTTCAGGGATGTGTAGATTAGGTGGGGTATAGGGGGATGTGTCTGGGTGGGATGCTCTGAGTGTCGGTGTGGACTTGCGGGGCTGAAGGGCCTGTTTCCACACTGTAGGGATTCTATGATGAGGAACGTGAATAGAAAAGGTTTAGAGGGATGTGGACCAAATACAGGCAAATGGGACTAGTTTAGTTTATGAAACTTGGTCAACACGGATGAGTTGGATCAAAGGGTCTGTTTCTGTACTGTGTGACTGTATGACTCTAAGTGACCGCTAATATTCAACTGTTCATTGATTTCCTTTGCTGTATGGTTCATAATGATAAGAGTCAGATAAACATGAGGCAGTTGACAGAATATATAGAACAGGTTTTCTTGATATCTCGTACAGGTAATCTAGTGTAGGTTCATAGCTAATGGTTTTCAACTTTTAGCTGCAGTTATCAAGGCCTACATTGAACATACATGTCACAAGAGAACCACATGACGTTCTATTCCTGAAGTTTTAAGGAAATCTTTTCAGGAAAATGGTGGACGTTATTCACTTCAAAGTTACTTCCCTCAAAAAAAAAGTCTTCTTGACACAGTTGATCTCAAATCCTTTGAGGAATAAGCTCAAATTTGTTGTAAATGCAATGACAACCAAGGGGAAATTTTCATCAAAATCATGAAGGCTTTGATAGTGTAGATAGGAAGGAGATGCCAACCAGTAGACACAGATTTAAGAGCATTGAAAAGACCGAGAAAGTGACTGAGGAGAATTTTTAAAAAATCTGATTTGGAATGTACAACTTAAACCTGAAGATACAGTAGAAGCTGATCCACCAGCAATTTTCTAACAGAAATTTGAAATATACTTTAAAAGCTGAGATGCAGGGCTGTGGGAAAAGAGGCTGTTGGATGATTTTTTCAAAGGGATGGTGTAGACATGATGGGCTGAATGTCTCCTTCTGCGGTGTGCCATTTTATAGCGTAACATTGAGAACAGCAACAGAGACATTTACAGTTGTTTTCCAACATTTGGCTTGGAATTACTATGTCGTAAAAGTATCTATGTATAAATTAACTCGGATTCACTGGACTCTGTATGATTGTACTCAAGTCTCTATAATTTTATTTTTATATTTCAAATACCCGATTCTTAACAGAAATTACTTTTGCTGGAAAGGGCAAAATTGCAGTAGTGTCAGAAAATTCACCAAATAAAGGGCTGAATCATTTTTGTCTTGGGTTGCATGCGGGAATCCCCCATAACAAGAAAAGTCATGTCATCAACATTTTCATCTCTACTGCGGTTTGTGTGTTTGTATACTTTAAGCATTTTCTTGCTATCACAGTCTGGATGAAACTGCTGATAATGTCTGTTCCCTTTCCAAATTGCCTGTGATCAGTAAGTCTAAAGATTGGAAATGGTGTATGTGTATGTTCTAATCCTGGAGTCCGTAGTCAAGAAATTGTATAGTAGCTCACTTTCAAGAGCTTTTCCATATTAAAAAAGTTCTTATTTAAAATAAATTACTAATTAACCCCTGAAAGTGAGTGCTACTTTACTGACTTACTCACAAACAAGTTTTAAAAATTTGCAGTGGTAGATAATGTGCTGAAATATTCAAATGACACTTGTCTGATGTAGCCTGAAGAGTAGGATTACAATCCTGTATCAGAGATCATCTTTAGCGAAAGAGATGGTTAAAGGATTTCAACAAGAGGTTCAGGAAAACTCTTGAAGGGATGAGATCAGTTTTTGAATGTTACTTCAACCTTCTAAGCTAATAGAATATTATATTTTATTGGGGGCTGATTGAAAGCAAGAGTAGGAAGGTTATACTTCGGTCACACAGAGCCATTGATGATTGCGTATCTGGAGCACTGTGTACAGTCCTGGTCACTGTACTTATGGAGGGATACTAATGCATTGGAAGCAATTCAGAGAAAGTTTACTAGACTAATACCTGGATTGAGCAGCTTGCCTGATGAGGAAAGGCTAGACAGGCTACAGCCTGGAGCCTCTGGAGTTTAGAAATAAGGGCCATGGATAGGGTGAATAGTCAAGGTCTTTTCCCCAGGGTAGGGGAGTCCAAAACTAGAGGTCCTGGGTTTAAGATGGGAGGGGCAACATTTTCAAGCAGAGAGTGGTGTGTGAATGGAATGAACCGCCAGAGAAACTGGTGGAGACTGGTATAATTACAACATTTAAAAGGCAACTGGATGGGTAAATGAGTAGGAAGGGTTTCGAGGGCCAAATGCTGGCAAATGGGACTAGATTAATTTAGAATATCTGATAGGCATGGACTAGTTGGACTGAAGGGTCCATTTCCATGCTATACAGCTGTACAACTGAATGACTGTGGAAGAGTCAGAAGTGACTTAATTGAAATATATAAGATTCTGACGGGACTTGACTGGGAAAATGATCTTATTGAATGACAGAGCAAGTTTGAAGGACTGAGTGCTTTCCTGATGCTGATCTCCATGGACAGAGAGTGTAGGCAGTTGCTCCCTTTGGAGTATGCGAGATATTGGCCAATGCTGTCCAAGATCGAGGCACAGAGAAGAATCCAGAGAGCTTCAGCCACCAGGTAACCACTCTGACCTTCAAATTGGGAATTGGCACCATCTAATTTCTCACTGCTATCTGGGAGGATGACAAGCTGCATGTAAATTAAGTCAGATTAGTTAAATGTGAGATGGTAATACATGCAAATTGAGCCCTTGCTGCTTACTGATCTCTAATGAGACGGAAAAACTAAAAGAAATCACCATTGGTTGGGAAATTATATCAGATAAATTGACGGGATTAAAGGCTGACAAATCCCTAAAGCCCAATAATCTACACTCCACAGTATTTAAGGAAGTGGCCTTGAAATAATGGAGGTATTGATGGCCATTTTCCAAGACTCTATAGTCTGTGCAAGCGTTCCAATGGATTAGAGGGTAGCTAATGTAACCTCAATATTTGCAAAAGAAGGATGTAGACAGAAAACAACAAACTTTTAACCAATTGGCCAAACATCAGTAGTAGGAAAAATCCCAGATTCCATTATAAAAGATTTATTAGCAGAGTGCTTGGAAAATGGTGCCAAGATTGGACAGTCAGCATGGATTGACAAAAGGGCAAACATGCATGATAAATCTACTAGAATTTTTCGAGGATATAACTTGTATATTTGATAAGGGGGAGCCAGTGGACATAATTTACTTAAAGTTTCAGAAGGCTTTCAGTGAGGTCTAAGAGATTAACATGTAAAATTAAAGCATGTGGGATTATGAGTAGTGTACTGACATGGATAGAGAACTGGCTGGCAGACGGGATACAGAATGAACAGGTCATTTCTGAGTGTCAACCAGTGACTATTGGGGTATCGCAAGGATAATGCTTGGGGTCTAACTAATCTCAATATATATTAATGATTTTAGTTGAGGGAACTAAATGTAATATTTTCAAGTTTGCAGATGACACAAAGCTGGGGGGGAGGGTGAGCTGTCAACAGGATGCCAAGACGCTTTTGGTGTCATTTGGACAAGTTGAGTGAGAGGGTAAATGCATGGCAGGTGAAGTATAATGTGGATTTTGCAGGTGCAGTAGTTGGCCTTCGTAGCTAGAGGATTTGAGTCAGGAGCAGGGGTATCTTGCTGCAGTTATACATGGCCTCAGTGAGACCACACCTGGAGTACTGTGGGCAGCTTTGGTCTCCTTAACTGAGGAAGAATATTCTGGCTTGAGAGAGAGTGCAACAAAGGTTTACCAGACTAATTACTGGAACGGCAGGATTAAAATGTGAACAGAAACTGAATCATTTAAGACTATATTCATGGGAGTTTAGAAGAAAATAATCCATAAAATTCTAACAGGACTAGACAGGGTAAATGCAGGAAGGATGTTCCTAATGACTGGGGTGTCCAGAACCAGAGGTTGCAGTTTAAGGTAAGGGAAGTGGCCATTAAGGACTGAAGTTAGGATAAATTTCTTCATCAAGAGAGTGATGGGCCTGTGAAACTCTCTGTCACAAGAAGTGGTTGCAGCCAAAACACCGAATGTTTCAAGAAGGAGTTAAAATTACATTCTTAGAACTAAATCAATCAAAAGGTATAGGGAGAAATTGGGAACAGGATATTGAGGTGGATCATCAGGTGTGATCATATTAAATGGTGGTGCAGGCTCAAATGGTCAAATAGCCTACTCCTGCTCCTGTTGTCTGTGTTTCTGTGTTACTAGTGAGGTTCTCATTGGGCTATTGCAACCTTAAAGAAGATCTGACTTTTTAACCATCACATTGAGAAAATCATTTCTTTTATTCCCACATTATTTTCCCAATTTTCTCACCAATACCTTCATTGTTCAGATGCTGGTAGAATAATGCCAATTCTTTCTTTTTAGCTTACCATACGGTGCCTTCTTGAATCCCTCAATTGAACTCGTCTTGACCACACTTCCAGGCAGTACACCTCAGACCCAAACCTTTTGCTGTGTGAGAAAGTTTCTTCTCACATCACATTCACTTCTTTGCAAACCCCTTGAAATTGTGTCCTTTCATTCTTCATCTGTTTAAGAGGAGGAACAGTTTCATGCAGTCTACTCTTGCCTAAACCTTTCATGATTTTGAAAACTCCAGTCGAATCTCCTTTTAACCTGTGTCCTGAAGAATAGTCTTAATGGGCTCAAAATGTTAACTGTGTTCCTCTCTCCACAGTTGCCAGATCTGATTTACGTTGGTAAGGCACATTTGGAGTGCTGCCTGCAGTTCTGGCTGCCCTGCTATAGAAAGGATGTTATTAATCTAGAAAGAGTGCAGAAAAGATTTACTAGGATGCTACCTGGACTGGAAGGTTTGAGTTATGAGGAGAGGCTAGATAAGCTGGGACTTCTTTCTCCAGAGGATAGGAGACTGAGGGGTGACCCTAAAGAAGTCTAAAAAATCATGAGAGACATAGATAAAAACAAGAGGGCCTCTGCTGCAGGAGGTAAGTTTTTATACCGGAGGAAAAAACAACCTTACCTTCCCATCGGCACTCTGGCTCGTGCTGCTACTGCTGAAAACAAGAGGGCCTCTGCTGCATGAGGTAAGTTTTTGTAATGGAGGAAGAAACCTTACCTTCCTGTCGGCTGACAGGAAGGTAAGGTTGTTTTTAATTCCGGTATAAAAACTTACCTCATGCAGCAGAGGCCCTCTTGTTTTCACTGGCGGGTGTGTGGAGAGGACGCGAGCCAGGAAGGAACTGATATATTCGGGCATTGGCTAAACCCGAAACACTGCACGTGTAGTGTCTCCTACCCATCCTCCTCCTCTAACCAAAAAAAAATACTGTGTGGAGGGTCGGTAAGGTAAGGCTTTTTAAAAATTCTTCTGGAAATCTAGAATAGGGGGAACAGAAGCTAGGGCAGTTGCATGCTCCTCTTGCAGGATGTGGGAGGTAAGGGTCATTGCTGGTGTCCCCTCTGACTTCACCTGCAAGAAGAGCACCCAACTCCAGCTCCTCAAAACCCGCGTTAGGGAACTGGAGCTGGAGCTGGATGAACTCTGGATCATTTGGGAGGCTGAGGGGGTGATAGAGAGGAGTTATAAGGAGGTGGTCACACCCAAGGTACAGTAAAAGGTAGCTGGGTGTCAGGAAGGGGAAAGGGGATAGGCAGACTGTGCAGGGATCCCCTGTGGCCCTTCCCCTCAATAATAAGTATACCGTTTTGGATACTGTTGGGGGTGACGACCTACTGGGGAAGGCCATTGTGGACAGGTCTCTGGCACTGAGCCTGGCCCTGTGGCACAGAAGGGAAGTGGGGGGAGAATAGGAGAGCAATTGTAGTGGGGGATTTGCTAGTAAGACGCACAGACAGGCGGTTCTGTGGACGCGAAAGAGATGAACGGATGGTATGTTGCCTCCCTGGTGCCAGGGACCGTGATGTCTCGGATCGTGTCTTCAAGATCCTTAAGGGGGAGAGTGAGCAACCAGCAGTCATGGTACACATCGGTACCAATGACATAGGTAGAAAAAGGGCTGAGAATGTGAAAAACGAGTACAGGGAGTTAGGTTGGAAGCCGAAGTCCAGGACAAACAGGGTAGTTATCTCTGGATTACTACCAGTGCCACGTGATAACGAGGTAAGAAATAGGGAGAGAGTGCAGCTAAACACGTGGCTACAGGGTCGGTGTAGGAGGGAGGGCTTCTAATATATGGATAATTGAAGCACATTCTGGGGAAGGTGGGACCTGTACAGTAAGGACGGATTGCACCTGAACCGGAAGGGCACAAATATCCTGGGAGGGAGGTTTGCTACAGCTGTACGGGATGGTTTAAACTAGATTGGCAGGGAATGGGGAACTGGATCTTTAATTCAGAGGATGAGGTATTCAGCCTTCCAACGGACACAACAGGGAGTGAGGTTGTTTACAAAGAAATGCGATCGATGGAGTGTAATTGTGGACACAGAGATGGTTTGAGGTGTGTATACTTCAATGCTAGAAGTATCAGAAATAAGGCAGATGAACTTAGAGCATGGGTCGGTACTTCGAACTACGATGTTGTGGCCATACCAGAAACTTGGGTAACTCAGGGAGAGAAATGGTTGTTGGAAGTTCCAGGATTTAGATGCTTTAAAAGAAATAGGGAGAGTGGAAAATGAAGTGGGGGAGTGGCATTGCTAGTCAAGGCTAGTATAGCAGCTACTGAAAGGCAGTTTGAGAATGATGTGCCTACAGAGTCAGGTTGGGTTGAGGTCTGGAACAAGAAAGGAGCAGTCACTTTGTTGGGGTTTTTTTACAGACCCCCTAATGGTTGCAGAGAAGTGGAGGAGCGGATTGGGAGGCAGATACTGGAAAGGTGCAGAAGTCACAGGGTTGTCGTCGTGGGTGACTTCAACTTTCCAAATATTGATTGGAAACATTTTAGTTGTAATAGTTTAGATGGAGCGGATTTTATCCAGTGCGTTCAGGAAGGATTCCTGACACAGTGTGTAGATAGACCAACACGAGGAGAGGCCACTTTGGATTTGGTGCTTGGCAACGAACCGGGCCAAGTGTTAGACCTGTTGGGAGGAGAGCATTTTGGCGGTAGCGATCATAATTCTGTTACTTTTACAATAGTCATGGAAAAGGATAGATACATACAGCAGGGTAAGGCTTATAATTGGGGGAAGGGTAATTACAATTCTGTTAGGCAAGAACTGGGTAACATAAAATGGGAACAGATGCTGTCAGGGAAGAGCACTATTGAAATATGGAAATTGTTTAAGGAACGCATACTGTGTGTGCTCGATATGTTTGACCCTAGCAGGCAGGGAAGATGTGGTCGAGTGAGGGAGCCTTGGTTCTCAAGAGAGGTCGAATGATTAGTTAAGAGGAAAAAGGTAAGGTTTAGGAAACAAGGAACGGAAAAGGCTCTAGAGGGATACAAGTTACACAGGAAGGAACTGAAGAAAGAGCTTAGGAGAGCTATAAGGGGCATGAGAAAACTTTGGCAGATAGGATCAAAGAAAATTCTAAGGCTTTTTACACGTACATGAGGAATAAGAGAATGACTAGAGAAAGGGTAGGGCCAATCAAGAACTGTGAAGGGAATTTGTGCACAGAGCCAAAAGAGATAGGAGAGGTCCTGAATGAATACTTTTCTTCGGTATTCACAACTGAGAGGGACCTAGTTGTAGAGGAGGACAGTGCAAAACAGGCTGGCAGGCTAGAGGAGGTTGATGTTAGTAAGGAAGATGTGCTAGGAATTTCGAGGAGGTTGAAGATAGATAAGTCACCTGGGCCTGATGGGATTTATCCAAGGATTCTATGGGAAGCAAGGGAAGAGACCGCAGGGCCTTTGGCGATGATCTTTTCGTCCTCACTGTCCATGGGTATAGTGCCGGAAGATTGGAAAGAGGCAAACGTCATTCCCTTGTTAAAAAAAGGGAACAGGGATAACCCTGGAAATTACATACCAGTTAGTCTTACGTCAGTGGTGGGCAAATTATTGGAAAGGGCTCTGAGAGATAGGATTTATGATCACTTGGAAAGGCACAGTTTGATTCGTGATAGTCAGCATGGATTTGTGAGGGGTAGATCATGCCTCACAAACCTTGTTGAATTCTTTGAAGAGATGACCAAGCAGGTGGATGAAGGTAGAGCAGTGGATGTGGCATACATGGATTTAAGTAAGGCGTTTGATAAGGTTCCCCATGGTAGGCTCATGCAGAAGGTAAGGAGGCATGGGATAGGGGGAAATGTGGCAGATTGGATTCAGAATTGGCTGGCCCTTAGAAGACAAAGGGTGGTAGTGGACGGAAAATATTCAACATGGTGCTCAGTTACGAGTGGTGTACCACAAGGATCTGTCCTGGGTCCTCTTCTATCTATGATTTTTGTAAATGATTTGGATGAAGGAGTGGAAGGGTGGATTAGCAAGTTCACGGATGATACGAAGGTGAGTCGTGTTGTGGACAATGTGGAGGGCTGTTCTAGGTTACAAAGGGATATTGATAGGATGCAGAGCTGGGATGAGAAGTGGCAGATGGAGTTTAACCCTGAAAAGTGTGAGGTGATTCATTTTGGAAGGACAAACTTGAAAGCAGAATACAGGGTTCACGGAAAGATTCTTGGCGGTGTGGAGGAGCAGAGGGATCTTGGGGTTCATGTTCACAGTTCCCTGAAAGCTGCCACCCAGGTGGATGGAGTTGTTAAGAAGGCGTATGGTGTGTTAGCTTTCATTAATAGAGGGATTGAGTTCAAGAGCCGTGAAGTCATACAAGAGCTATACAAAAGCCTGGTTTGGCCACATCTGGAGTGTTGTGTCCAGTTCTGGTTGCCTCATTACAGGAAAGATATGGACACGATGGAAAAGGTGCAGAGGAGATTTACCAGGATGTTGCCTGGAATAGAGGGAACGTCTTACGAGGAAAGGTTGAGAGAGCTAGGGCTTTTCTCTTTAGAACGACGAAGGATGAGAGGTGACTAGATACAGTAGACAGCTAGAGACTTTTTCCTAGGGTGGAGGTAGCTAGTCCGAGAGGGAATAGTTTTAAAGTGAGTGGAGGTAGATACAGGGGAGACATCAGAGGTAGGTTCTTTACTCAGAGAGTGGTAGGGGCATGGAATGCATTGCCGGAGAGGGTAGTGGAGTCAGCCTCATTAGGGGCATTTAAGCGGTTATTAGATAGGCATATGGATGATAGTATAAGGTAGGGGTGGAGGTTAGATAGACCTTAGGATTAGGGTGAAAGTTCGGCACAACATCTTGGGCCGAAGGGCCTGTACTGTGCTGTATTGTTCTATGTTCTGTATTCTAAAGTAGATAGCCACCAGCTTTTCCTCATGGTAGGGGAGTCGAAAACTAGAGGTCTTAGGTTTAAGGCGAGAGGGAAGAGATACAAAAGGGTCCAGAGGGGCAATTTTTTTCAAACAGAGGGTGGTAATTGGCTGGAATGGGTTGCCAGAGGTCGTGGCAGAGGTGAGTACAATCTTGATATTTAAGAAACATTTGGACAGGTACATGGATGGGATAGCTATGGAGGGGTACGGACCAATGCAGGAAAATGGAAGTTGGGCCGAAGGGCCTGTTTCCACTCTGTAAGCCTTCGTGACTCTGTGCTGAGTTCCCCCATTGTTTTCAGTTTTTATTTCTCTTAACCTTCCTCTCTTCAAAACAAATAGCCCCAACTTTTCCAATTTATCTCCATAATTGAAGATTCTCATCCTTGGAACCATTCTTACAAGCCTCTTCTGCGCCATCTCTGGTGCATTCACTTCTTCCTGAAGGATGGCTTTGCATTGGCTGAAACTTGAAAAAAAATTATGATCCAAATAGTTCAGTCAAAACTGTAGAGTCCTTCGTTGGCCTTCATTTCACTTCATGAATCATATTCATAGTAGTCTAAAAACAGGAGCAGTCTGACACTTGTTGAAGGTCAGTGAACCTCATTGAAACACTTAGCTTTGTTATTTATGATAAGAAAGAGAGATCAACAAAAAGAAAACATTCCGCATCTCGTGCAGCATTACTGTGCACCCCCAAATGTCAGCAAATCTGCAAAACAAAATGAAAATGTTTTGCACAATAAATGAAGCAAAGTTTGCCAACATTTGTTAATAAGGTCAGAAATCACACAACACCAGGTTATAGTCCAACAGGTTTATTTGAAAACCTGTGTCGTGTCACGTGATTTCTGACCTTGTCTACCCGTGTCCAACACTGGCAACTCCACATCAAAATTTATTAATAACCATTGAGCTGTAAAATCATTAATATTCAAACTGCTAGTTTAGTGCGACGAAAGTAATTGATTCTTCTTTTTGTCCTCTACAGCTTACCATGATATTGTTGTTTAGCATGTAACAGGCCTTAAATTATCATTTTAAATTCCTATTTTAAGAGAAGCATCATCGAAGGAAAAGAAATTGTGTAAAGCATGAAACTGAAGAGCAATCTGCTGCTGTCCATTTTATATTTTGAAAACTTTTGCACAACTGATTCAAAGCATTTCAATCACATGAATCTGGCCTCAGATGTATCAAATTTATCTTGTTACTCTTACCTGATCTCTCATGGGCAGAACAATATTCTATTAATGAACAATGGTGATGTATGTATTGTGTAACGGGCTCTGTGAAATAAATATATGTGCCATCTCATAACAAATGTACTGAAAATCCATTTTCCAAAGATTTGATTTCCCAGGAATTGGATCTTGTAGCAAGATTCCTGGGTACTCCACTCGATGCAGATCATTGCCTTTGGACAACAGCATAAAACAGACAATATTGGATTGGCCCCATCTTTATAGATTCATACAGAGCAGAAAAGGCCCTTTGGCCGATCAAGTCTGCACCAATATAATTACCACTAAAAATGCGCTAATCCCAATTACTTGCATTTGTCCCATATCCTCGAATGTTATGATATTTAAAGTACTCTTCCAAATTCTTTTTTAAAGGTTGTACGGTTTCCAGATTCTACTATCTTCCCAGGCAGTACATTCCAGATTCCCAACACTCGCTGAGTGAAAAGGTTTTTTCCCAAGTCCTCCCTGAATCTCCTGCCCCTTACCCCAAAATAGAACAGAATTCCAACAGTGTGGAAACAGGCCATTTGGCCCATCAAGTCTACATCAACTCTCCAAAGAGTATCCCAAACAGACCCACGCCCTTTCTCCTCTAACCCTGCATTAACATACCTAGCCACATCCCTGGAAACTATGGGCAATTTAGCATGGCCAATCCACCTAACCTGCATGTCTTTGGACTGTGGGAAGAAACCGGAGCACCCAGAGGAAACCCATGCAGACAAAGGAAGAATGTGCAAATTCCACACAGACAGTTGCCCAAGGCTGGAATTAAAATGGAGGTTTCATTACATTGAGCGTTTAGCTCAATGAATGGGGCTTTGCAAATAATTTAATCAAAAGAAAACTAGGTTAGTTCTGGCACCTCTTATTCCGCCTTGGGAGCCTACAACCCAATGGTCGCAATGTGGACATATCGAGCTTCAAAATCTCCCCACCCTGGCCTCATCCCATGACCAACCCTCCCTCTCATCCCTGCCTCCTTGAGCTGTCCGTCTTCTCTCCCACCTATCCGCTCCTCCCACCTCACTGACCAATCCCCACCACTGCCTACCTGCACTCACCTATCGCCATCCCACCTGCCTTCCCCAGCCCCACCCCTCCTCTCTCTATTTATTTCAGAGCTCCCTTCCCCCCTTCCCCCCCCTCTTTTCTGAAGAAGGGTCCCGACCTGAAATGTCAGCTTTCCTGCTCCTCTGATACTGCCTGGCCCGCTGTGTTCCTCCAGCTCCACGCTGTGTTATCTTAGTTCTAGTAATAGCTTGATAACTGAAGCATTTTTTGGCGTAATCCTTTAATTAGCTACTGTTATCCTCATGATATTTTCTGAGCAATTATTCATTCATTGTTCTTTGAGTGTAAATTTTGTGGAACTTTATGAAATGTAACTTTAAGAATATAACCAGAAAAAGTCAATTAATGAAGTCCTCTTATTTTTACCCTCAAAGTACAATTTAGTCAGACAGTTCCATACTCTGCCCTTCTGATGGAAGAGAATAAGTACTGGCAAGTGTTTCGTGATGATAATATCTTGTGAAACGTCACTCTCAGAACAAAGAGAGGTGACCAAACATTCCATGATAGCAATCCAACATTTTTTACATTTGGTTAGGTTTATTCTACAGAAGAAGGGCCAGATGTTTGGTGGATATCTATAATAATAAAAAATGAAGGCATGTAACAGAGCATAAGAACAAAGAGGTAATGTTAGAGTTTACACTCAAATTTACACTCAAAGAACAATGAATGAATAATTGCTCAGAAAATATCATGAGGATAACAGTAGCTAATTAAAGGATTACGCCAAAAAATGCTTCAGTTATCAAGCTATTACTAGAACTAAGATAACACAGTGTGGAGCTGGAGGAACACAGCGGGCCAGGCAGTATCAGAGGAGCAGGAAAGCTGACATTTCAGGTCGGGACCCTTCTTCAGAAAAGAGGTGGGGGAGGGGGGAAGGGAGCTCTGAAATAAATAGAGAGAGGAGGGGTGGGGCTGGGGAAGGCAGGTGGGATGGCGATAGGTGAGTGCAGGTAGGCAGTGGTGGGGATTGGTCAGTGAGGTGGGAGGAGCGGAAAGGTGGGAGAGAAGACGGACAGATCAAGGAGGCAGGGATGAGAGGGAGGGTTGGTCATGGGATGAGGCCAGGGTGGGGAGATTTTGAAGCTCGATAAGTCCACATTGCGACCATTGGGTTGTAGGCTCCCAAGGCGGAATAAGAGGTGCCAGAACTAACCTAGTTTTCTTTTGATTAAATTATTTGCAAAGCCCCATTCATTGAGTTAAACACTCAATGTAATGAAACCTCCATTTTTGATAGGTAATCTGCATTAGATCATAAGTGTCTACTTCATGCATACCTTGGAGGTTGGTCTGCAAACTACTGCTGAAGTTTACTGTATCCATAGATTAGTGCAACTTGAGATTCATATCTAAATTTTACTGATAGTCACTCAAACCAAATCAATTCATAGAGAAAGTAAATGTAGATGCTGCTGGATCTACTGAAATCTTCCAGCATTTTGCTTGCAATTAACTCTTACTTGCAGCAGGAATGATAGATGAGGTTAGACACAAAGATACATTAACTAATAATTTGACTTAACAACCTCTATGATAACACAAGTAGAACCCTGTTAAGTCTAACAGACTGCTGCAAAATGCTGAAAAATTTAATATGAATAACAAAACTTACTGTTAGCTGTATTTTGAGTACTATAATATAAATTAGTTGTGTTTTATTCAGAAACAGCATAACAATATTGCAATAATTATTTTAACTACGGTTAAATTTTGCAAATTGAGTCTTATGATCTATTTTTGGCAACTGTTGTCTTCCAGCATCTGGACTATAGCTTTGTGTCATGAATTCTATCGTGGAATGTCACATGGACTAATACTTTACAATAAATGTATCTGGATTTCAAACTTATGGGTCCAGTGCTAGAGAGTGGGGCTAATGTAGATTTAGGGTAGTTTTTTTTGGTGCACATTCGATAGGCCAAAGGGCCTCCTCTGTACTGTATGATTTTACAATTTAGCACCTCGTTTGAATTTTTCTAACAGCTGAAAATTCGATTTCCCGTCATTTTTGCAGGGAGTGGAACAGGGCAGATTCCAAAGAGGAACATCTGTTGTCCTTGAAGGTAGCTTGCTACATATGAAATAGCAGCTTCCTCCAATCATGCCAGCTTTCTATTAACCAGGAGTTGGGAGAATATGTGCAGGTTTGATCTGGTCTAAACTTTGTAGCGTTGCTTGAATATGTAGTGTATACTCTTAAAGAAATAATGCACCTTTTTAGATATAGTTCCTTGACACCCTTGAGGAGGTCATGTGCTCCTTGGGAGAATAATCTGCTATTTGAGAGAACTCAATTTGAGATAGAGTAAATAGAAATGTAATAAAAATGGCATAAACTCACTGTCAGAGCACTAAAGAGAGTAGCCAAAAAGAAACTGTCAAGAGCAAACATCAGGAGCAACCATCAAAAATGTCTAAAATAACTGTCAATCGGAACTGTCAAAAAAAGCAAATGTCAAGCTTTCAGTCTGTCTAAAGCTCTTACTTTTTAAATATTTGAAAAAAAAATTTTCTGCAAAATTCATTTTTTTTTTTCATTTAACTCTGGTGACATAAGCCTGAGGCTTTTCCATTACTGGACTAGTGCTGCATTAATAATTTCACAAGCTTCCATTATCACAGTGTGATGTCTGCTGTTTTGTTGGCTTGATAGCTCCAAGTTTCTTTAATTCATAGAATCCCTACAGTATGGAAACAGGTCCTTTGGAGCAACAAGTCCACACCGACCCAGTGGGCATCCCACCCAGACCCATCCCCCTAATCTACACATCCCTGAACACTAAGGGCAATTTAGCACGGCCAATCCACCTAGCCTGCATAGAGATAACACGGTGTGGGGCTGGATGAACACAGCAGGCCAAGCAGCATCATAGGAGCAGGAAAGCTTGACATTTCTGGCCTAGACCCTTCATCAGAACCACCTAGCCTGCACATCTTCAGTCTGTGGAAGGAAACCAGAGCACTCAGAGGAAGCCCACACAGACACAGGGAGAATGTGCAAACTCCACACAGACAGTTGCCTGAGGGTGGAATTGAACCCAGGTCCCTGGCACTGTGTCGCGCCTTAAGACAGAACTACAATTCCACTGTTTATATCCTAAATGGGATTAAATAAATATGTGTAGAGTTTTGTTTAGTTATTAAACTTTTTTTTTAAATAATGAATTCTTCATTAGATATTTGAGAACATTATTCCATCTGAGCAATGCCCTGAGGTGCCTCAATGAGTGGATAATGGTTGTGATGGCACCTTGGGTGTAAGAGCAAAGGGTGGAGATTGACAGTAGCATGGATTGTCATGAACAGTCACTAGGTTAGCCAGGAGAGTTGCACAGGTTCGTTTGGAAGTATGAGGGACAGTGGACGGCACGCGCAGGAGGGTGGCATGGAGGGTGTCAGGGATCATAGACCATGAGTTGGCATGTGCTAACAAGTATCAGTTATGGGGATTTTGGAGGGGAAGGCTGATCTCTCATCCCCATCCAAGCCATTCACCATCCTCATTTGAAAATATATCGCCCTGGCGCTATTCCCTGTCGCTAGGTCAAGATCCTGGAATTCACTCCCAAGTGACATTGTGGGTCTATCTGCAGCAGACGGACTGCAGTGGTTTAAGAAAGCAGCTCACCACCACTTTCTCAAGGGCAACTGGGCACGGGCAGTGAATGCTGGTCCAGCCAGCGACACACACATCCAGTGAGTGAATTAAAAAATAAAATTGCATTTTAAAAATCTTGGGCACACCCTGCAGCTGGTGCCCTCTGCACCTGGCCACATCCACACTGAGCAGCCTGTGCACTGTTTTCAGGGTCACCCAGCACAACTGCCAGAAAACCCGGCCTCCGCAATACAAAAACCTAAAAATTCCAGGGTAAGCTCTCTTATCAGCATTTTCCTCTCTTCCTCCGTCATGTTACTGTATGCTTAATTTTCAGCAATACATTTAGTGTGGAGCAGACAGTAGATGCAACATTGTCACTCCTATCATTGTAATTCATTTGTGCACACGTAAGAAGGACTTCCCCTTTTTGAGTGAGATTGTGTAACTTGTGGGGAATGTTGGGTGCAGTGAGGCTCCCCAGATTTTTTGCTTGTGTTTTTCTAGCAGGTAGAGGTTGCACATTTATGAGTGCTATTAAATAAAGATGGTATACACTGTAGCTACTGAGTGAATGGTGTAAAGAGTTAATGTTTAAGGTGGTGCTTGGGTGCTGAACATACAGGTTATTTGTTTTAGATGATGCTATTTTCCTGTCATGCTTGACTGGCCCTTGGTTGCCCTCAACTCTCCCAGCTTCACCCTTGACCAACCCTCTACCTCCTTTAATCTCACCTTTTGCTTGCTTGAGACAGACTTGACGGTAAAGATTGGCCTTTCCCCCAGTCATCCAGGCCCCATCTTACCCTGTTCCCTGTGAGCCTTCTTAGGAACACCATGACTTGACTTCCCTCTCTCAGACAGCCATGCAGTGACATCTCTACACAGCCATGCTCTGATCTCCCTTTCTTAGACAACCATTCCCCAACTGGCCTGGAAACCTGTGGCCTGAACTCAATGTAACAGCCCAACTTCCTTTCCCATGCTGCAAGTACTTCAGTCCAGAAAAGCATCACCTACTCACTCCGAATCCACTAGAAAGACTATCTCACCTACTGCCCAGTATGTTTGAGCATTTATGAATCTCATATATTTTGTTTGCTGTGGAACTAATTGCTAATGTACAACTTAAGCTTGTGACCATGTGTTGTAATGAAATGCTAAGGCATTTAAAATCGATTCCTGTCTTGGTATCTGCCTTTAATCTGCTACCAATTTACTTGCTAACTTTCATCCTGCCTTTGGGAAGCTGACATCACAGGATCACAGAATTGTTATCGCTGAGGAAATCCTTTTTCCCATCCTTTCCGTACTGGTTCTTCGAATGAACACTTCATTTTGTGTCATTCTCCTGCCTTTTCCCCAAAAGTCTGCATAGTCTTCCTTTTTAGATAAAAGTCAAATTACCTTTTGAATGCTTTGTTGAATTGCCTCCACCACACTCAGGCAGTGTATTCCAGACCTTAACAACTTGCTGCGGGTGGAAAAGGTTTTCTTCTTATATTGGTTTTGCTTCTTTTGCCAATTACTTCATGCCTGTGCCATAACTAGGAACAGTTTCTCCTTATCTACTCTGTCCAGATCCCTCATGATTTTTGAATGCCCCTATCAAATTTCCTTGTAGCCTTTCATCACCACAGAAAACAGGCCTAACTTCATGTCCTGCACAGTTATGCACCTCTGTCTGCGTCATTTACCTTTCTGCGAAGTTTCAATAGATTCTATCAAATATCTCCTTACATGGTTTAATTAAGATGTTCTTGTTGCTGCTACCTAGAGTGCCTTAATGCAACACCCAGCTAAATGCTGCTTTGATGTCTAGGGCAGTCACTGTCTCTGCACCTGCAAAATTCACTTCTACGTCCATATTTGGACCAAGGTTGCAGTGACATCTGCACAAGTCACCCTAGACGAAACCCAACATTTTTGAGCAGGTTATAGGTAAGTAAGCACTATTTTGTAGCTCTATTGATGGCCATTTCCCATTACTGAAAGTAGGTTGATTGGAGAAGTTGCAACAGGATGTATGGGGAAGTGTTAGCTGGGATGTCCTAGTTCTCAGCAATGAATCTGCTGTGATTTCTTGTTCACATAAGCAATCTAGATAGATATAAATTGGTCAAATATGTTATACCAATCTGGGAGGGGGAATGAGATCAGAGAAAGCAGCTAAATAGTGCACAATAGACCAACATTTATTTCCCATCCTTAATTGCCTAGAAGGTAGTGAGGAGTCGACCATGTTGCTATACATCTGGAATCACATGTAGGACGGCAGCTTTCTTATTCTGAAAGGCATTAGTGAACCAGATGGGTTTTTATAACAATCAACAGTAGCCTTTTTTTTTGAAGACATTCCAGATTTTTTTTATTGATTTCAACTTCCACTATCTGCTATGGTGGGATTCAAACCATTGTCCCCAGAACATGGGACTCTGGATTACTAGTGCCGTGATTTTACCACTACACCACAACCTCCCTCTGTGAATTAGATGAAATAACTTTGTGAGCAAATTGATTTTTGATTAAATCTAGTGCAGGCAATTAAAAGTATTGCACGTGTGGAAGAAAATCATGTAGACACTGAATAAGATGAAATAGCTAACGGTGCAAAGAGACTTGGGAATCTTTATATAGCAGTGTAGAGCAACAATCAACAAGCCAACATTATTTTGATCTGCATCAGCAAAACAGTTCAATATTATATGTCACAGGAGATGTAATCAAACTGCACAATGTATTGATCAGACTACACTTCGAGTACCATCGACAGTTCTAGTTATTAAACTGTAAGAGATACATGCAGGTGTTGGAGACAGTACAGAGTAGAGCAATGAGAGGGTACCACAATGTTTGAGATCTAATGTGAAACAGTTTTTTCAACTCCATTAATATAAGGTCAAAAGTGATTGACTGTGCTCCAAACAATTAGATTCACAAATCAACATTTATGTCAAGGATAAAGAAAATTATTAGCTAACTATAAACCTTGTCATATCTGGTGATGCTTGAAATTCTTTGGAACTTTCTTCATGAAAAGATGGTGGAAGCAGAAGTTTTGAATATTTTTAAGGCAGATGATGATAGATGGTGAAAGGTTATCAAGAGTGGGTGCAAATGTGATGTTGCAATTAGATCAGCTGTGATCTTATTAAATGGAATAGCAGGTTCAAGAGGCTAAAAGGCCTACACTTCCGTGTTTCTATGATCAAAAGTTAGGAGCTTTGTAAAATATGCAAGGTACACATGTCAAGGCTGTGACAAACTCCAACAGGCCTCTTGAGCTTACCCAATGCTAATTGCTTCGCCATTGGTAGCTGCCCTTCAAATGCATTGACCCTAAGCTTTGGAATTCTCTTTCTAATCTACTCTGCACCTTAATTTCTTTCTTCTCTTTAAGCCTAAAGCCTTCCTTTTGTTCCCTATCCTCACTTAGTTTGACATTAATATTGTTTAACATGTGGCTATGGTAAAGGCATTATGTAAATGAAAGGTGGTGTTGTTCGTAGTGCTATTTAAGAAAAGTAAGTGGATTATAAACATGCCATTGTAAAGTAATAAGACCATAAGAAATAGAAACATGAGTAAGCCATTCAGCCCCTTAAGCCTGCTTCATCATTCGATAGGATCATGGCTGATCTGACATTCCTCACACTCCACTTACCTGCTCTTTCCCCGTAACCCATAATTCCTCGATTGATAAAGAATTTATCTATCTCAGCCTTAAATATCACAGCTCCCTGTGGCAATGAATTCCAAAGACTCATAACCCTCTGAGGGAATAAATTCCTCCTCATATCATTTATAAATTGATGCCCCTTTATTCTGAGACAATGCGCTCTGGTCCTATACAGTCCCATGAGCAGAAGCAGCCTCTCAGCATTTACCCTGTCAAGGCCCTTAAGAATCCTGTATGTTTCAATGAGATCTCCTCTCGTTCTTCTAAACTCCAGTGAGTACAGTCACAACCTGTTTAGTCTTTACTCATAAGACATACTAGTGAACCTTCTCTGAACTGTTCAAATGAAATAATGTCTTTCCTTACATAAGGGGACCAAATTTGCTCACAGTACTCCAGATGTGGTTTCACCAGCACCTTGTACAGTTGCAGTAATATTTCACTATTCTTATACTTCAATCCCTTTGAAATAAGGGCCAACGTTCCATTAGCCCTCTTGATTACCTGCAGCACCTGTGTGCTAGCTTTCTCTGTACCCCAAGTTTCTTTGCGTTGTAACTTTCTGCAGTTTTTCTCTCTAAGTGATATCCTGTTCTTTTGTTCTCCCATCCAAAAATGAACAACTTCACAACTTCCCACACTGTACTCTCTTGGTCAACATTTTGCCCACTTACTTACTCTATCAATATCTCTCTGTTAACTGTTTATAGCCATTGCACAAGTTGCCTTTCATTTTATTTCAGTGTTGTCTGGAAATTTGGCGACATTTCCTTCCTGCAAGTCTTTGCTACATCTTGCAAACAGTTATAGTCACAGCACTGATCCCTGTGGCGCCCCACTGGTCATGACTCACCAGCCTGAAAAATAAGAAAAAAGCCTTATCACCACTCACAGTCTCTCACCCATTAGCCAATTCTCTATCCATGCTAATATGCTATCCCCAATGTTGTGGACTCTTATGGCTAAACCTTTTGTGAGGGACCCTGTTGAATGCCTTCTGAAGTCCAAATACAACAAATCTACTGGTCCTCCTCGATCCACACTGGTTAAGACTTATTCGAAAAACTCTAATAAACTAACCTGACATGATTTCCTTTCATCAGCATGCTGACTGTGCTTGATTAGATTACGATTTCCCAAATGTCCTGCTATTAGTTTCTTAATAATTGAATCCAATACTTTTCCAACTCGAAATGGTACGTGAATCAGCTGAGAGTTACCTGGTTTTTGCCTCTCTCCCTTTTTGAATAGCAGTGTCACGTTAGCAGCTTTACAGTCCTCTCATACTTCTCCAGAATCCAACTTTTGAAAAATTATAACCAATGTGTCCAATGTCTCTGTAGATACCTCTTTTCGGATCCTAGAATGCAAGCCATTGGGACCAGGGGACTTACCAGGTTTTAGCCTCAATAGTTTGTCTTAACACTACTTCTGGTGATGACTTAATTCCTCCCCCTGTAATCTTTAGTATTAATAAGATGCTTGAAGTATCTTCCACTGTAAACACTGATGTAAAATATCTGTTTAACTCCTCTGCCATTTCATTGTTTGTTATAACCATTCCCCCAGATTCATTTTCTAAGGGGTCTATGTCACTTTGATCTATATCTTCCTTTTCATTTACTTAAAAGCAGCGGTTATTGTCAGTTCTTTGCTAGTATGCCCTCATAGTTTATTTTCTCTGTGTTTATTATCTATTTCATTCTCCTTTGCTAGATTCTGAATTTATCTCAGTCTTCGGGCTATAGCTGATTTTTGTCTCCTTATATACTTCTCCTTTCAATATAATTCTGTGTTTAACTAGTCATGGTTGGTTTATCCCTCTCTTAGAATCTTTCCTCATTACTGGGTTGTATTTTTGCTGAAGTCATGATTTACCTCCTTAAATGTCTGCCACTGCTTGCTTACTGTCATTCTTGCTAATGTAGCCACTCAGTTAACTTTGCTAACTCTATCCTCATTTCATCATAATTCCCTTTATTTAAGTCAAATGCAGCTGTTCCTGGCCCAGGTTTCTGACTTTGAAACTGAATATTAAGTTCAATCATGTTATGATCAGTATTTCGAAGGGACTTTTTTGCTGTGAGGTCATTTTTTTAAACCTGCCTCATTACCCATTACTAGATCCAAGATAGCCTGTCTCCTGGTTGACACCATGACTTATTGCTCTAGGAAACTATCCCTAATGCATTCTATGAATTCATAGTCATAAGTACCCTTTCCAATTTAATTGACACAACATCATGAAGTTTAAAGTCACTCATTGTTATTGTTCTATTCTCTTCACATGGACCTATTATTTCTTGTATTAAAGTCTTTCACTTAGAGTGGCTACTATTTGCAAGGGGAGGGGGCGGGAGTGCAGTACACTACTCTTACCAATGTCTTCTTTGCTCTGCTGTTTTTACCTCCACCCAAATGGACGTTACATCATCCAAGCTGAGATCATCCCTCACACCTGTCCTCATTTCATCTGTTATTAACAGTGCTACCCCATCACCTCTTCCATCCCTCCTGTGTGTAATGTGCAAGAGACTTCCCTGAATGTGGAATATCAGCGAGTGCATCCACGAAAATAAATTAGTTATTTCGAACTTGGTTGCAATTGAAAATAAATGCTTTTTTGATATTTTGTTTCCAATGTGATTACATGAACCTATTGTTGTTAATTTATTAAAACATTCAAACAATTACCTATTATCTGATAATCATTTTGAATGGTGCCATCTAAGCCAAGTTAATTCATTGTTATAATGGCCATTAATATCATTAAGCAATTGTCATTGGGAACATAAATTATTTGCATTCTTAACACATACATTGTGATTTGTTCCCATATAGTACTTTGAAGCTCAAGTTAATCTCTCTAACTGGTGAAGTGAATATTCATGAGACTATAATAAATCTGTTCCCTTTGTTCCTCAATGACACCAGAATGGTAGAACCTTATTTCAACTGCTCATTACATAAACAGACAGAAAGTTACCCTGAAGATATAAGGTCAAGAAAGTAATTTCTGAACGAATTATGCATACTTGTTTTAGTATAGAGTTGTATTCTACATCTCCTTTTTAGTTAACACATTAGCCAAAAATTAAATCCATTTCCAATGCTAGTATCTTGGTCAAGTTACCAGCACTTCATCCTGTTCATTAGCAACCAGTATAAATTGAAATGCTCCATAATAACATTGCAAATTATACAATTTCTGATAATACAAAGTAGTTTAGACTTTGCTAACACAAATGCATTATATTTAAATGAGGCATGCGATAAGCCTAGGAGCTTACATTACAACAGCACAATCACAGAATCCTTACAGTGTAGAACATTGCAAACCCCACCCAGGCTGGAATTGAACCCAGGTCCCTAGCACTGTGAGGCAGTAGTACTAAGCACTGTGCCACCATGCAATTGTCTTGCTTGCCTGAAAACATTTGGAATCTAGCTATATTTGTGTGTTAGGGTGGCTTCATTTTCTGTAGACAGTGACATAAAACTGTGAGTATAAACTAAACATTCATGGAGTAGTGGTGACTCTGCATCTTATTCAAAATGTCACTGGGAGCCAAATCTGGAATTTGTGTCCCCATTTCCAGTAGATCATATTTTGCAAGAATGGAAACAGGCAAGATGTGAGCCCATCATGCAAACCAGCCTTCTATCCATTGACTCCCTCTATATTTGCCACTGCCTCAAGAAAGCAACTATCATAAACAAAGACCCCTTCCACCCTGGTTATATACTGTTCCACCCTCTACTGTCAGACAGAAGATATAAAAGTTTGAATACGCATACAAACAGATTCAAGAATAGCTTATTCCCTGCTGTCATCAAATTTTTGAGCAGACCCTTCAAATGTTAGTGCAGAGAGAGATCAGAACTATCTCTGTGGTTGTTACACTGTATTCTGCTCTCTTTTATGCTACCCTGATACACTTTGTATGGTACGATCTGCCTGTATAGCACGCAAAACAACGCTGTATCTCGGTACAGGCAACAATAATAAATCAATCAATCTCCCACGAGGAAACCCAAACCCAAAAAAGACATGCGCTGAGTTCAAACAGAAGTCATTTTCTGTGGAGTGATGGCCTTATTCCACGTTGTGCAAGTTACAAGTTGTTAAAGTGCAAGTAAATGCTCACAAAAGCTAGTTAATGTTTGTGGAACAGTCAAGCTGCCTAGTTACTTAAGTCCCCTACTTTCTAAATTAAAATAGCCTGTCCATGTCTCTGAGTTGAAAAAAAACTCTGTTTACAATTTCATCTACCATTACTAGATATAATCCTGAGTGATAGAATTATATGATTGTTACTCCTTCATTGGTTCTACAACATGTTATCATCACAGTGGGGGGGCTGTGAATTGAGTTTGATAATTTTATAATGTTATGAAGACGTTGGCTGTCTTTGAGGTGGACTAATGAATAAAAATGTTTATTCATCATTTATCCACAAAATTAATTGTTTTTGTTGTGGTTTACTTATTGAGGACATTTAGGTGTACTGTATGGGCTTTTATTAATATAAAAATATTACTTTAAGTACAGAAATCTGTAGTCCTTAGAACTTCACTTTCTTTCATCTTAGCACAGCTCTTAGTTTGTCTAAAGTTAATACAGGGTGAGTTGCATGAAGGTGTAAGTGCAAAATGTGGTGGCTGGTGGAGGGCGTGGGTTGCGCTAAGTTGGCAACTTAGCCAGTCTTGGCTCTTGGTAGGTTTTGTCTCCATCTCTAAATAGTTTCTGAAGATGATGAGCCCATCTTCATCCTACTGCAGAGAAACCTTTTGAAATAAAGTAGGGATACACTTATTAGGAGGTGGCAGCACTGCTATGAGAGACAGATAATATAATGAGACATCAGTGTAACTAATTGTTAATATAGGATATTGTTAGAATTTAGGGTGATATTGCGCTTGTTAGATTGGCCAGTAGTGGTAGCTTGAGGCCAACTACATAGTCCCAGGTAAGATACTGCTGTGAGTCCTTCACATGTGGCATCCTTGCTTGATTTTCCACTTCCAAGTTACTGAACAATTTATTGAGCGCAGTTGGAGCTGACAGATCACTGACCACACTGGGGCTTCTGACTAAAATTAATTGTACCATATTGGCTTCTTCACATAGCTGTTACACATATGCTGCTCACTGCACATCAGCCACCTATATAATTAGAATCAAGTTATCAAATTAGAACTGAAGTTCCTTCAGATTGTGTTAAAATCTCTTTGCTCTGACATAAGACCACTCACTGACTAGCATTCTGCGTTTTGTTGATCGACATCAGTGCAGATATAGAATAAACAATGCACTGTTTTACTGAAAAGCATTCTCTGACTGCTCTGACTGACATTCGTGATTACTGGCCTGTGCCATTCATATATAGCTATTTTGAGTATTAGATTCTTTACAAATCAAATATAAGAATAATTTTACTGGGAAAGCAGCAAGCTACTGGAATGCCTCCCAATGCCTTAACATGCCTCATTACACTTGAAACACCTCTGTGGAATTTGAGTGGCTAGTGGCTTTTGTTGGATTATTTCTGTTTGTGTGATTTCTGTTTGAAATTATGATTGTCCCCATATTTTAACGTCTTGAGTCAGGTTTTTTTTGTATGTTCGTAACTTAAGAGCTAAGCATGCTAACAAATGAAGGATCAGGATGCCACCACATGACCAGCAACCATGAGCAGTTCAAGCAGCAGCATGCAGGTCCAAGAATGTGTACATCAGTTGTTCTATAACTGCAAATTTTCAGTTTTTCTGTAAAATAAACCTGTAAATTGAAAATATACTACTTACCAATACAACTAAATTTTAATATTAAACTTATTTGGCAGGGGGAAGGAGCACAGAGTAGATGTAAAGTGAGGAGCAAGGTCCAATCAGATATAGAAGGCATATTTGGACAGACCAGCAAGCAGAGCAGACATGGGTAGTATAAGGCACATGGGAGGACTGGAAAGCTAAATTATATCTATTTTAATGCAAGGAGCTTGACTGGTAAGTGAATGAACTTTGAATGTTGATCAGCATGTGGGAATATTATACTGTTGTAATCACTGAGACACGGTTGAAGGAAGGACAGGACTGGAAGCTTTACATTCCAGGGTATAGAAGTTTCAGGCATGTTGAGGGATGTAGCAGAGATGGAGGCATTTTATTATTTATAAAGGAAACAATCACTGCAGTAATGATTGAGGACATCCCAGAAAGCTCTCCAAATGACGGGATGTGAGTTGAACTTAGAAATAGAAAAGGGGCAGTTAGTTTGCTGGTATTATACTACAGGCCTCCCAACAGTCAGAGGGAGATGGAGGAGAAGATCTGTAGGCAAATCACAGAAAAGTGTGAGAGGAGTTGGTTTATAGTTGTAGGAGATTTCAACTTCGCTAACATTACCTGGAATTACCTTATTGTGAAAGGATTAGACAGGGTAGAATTAAGTGCATCCTGGAGAGTTTTTTTTTGCCATTATGTAAATAGCCCTACCTGAGATGGGGCAGCACTAAACCTAATCCGAGGGAATGATGATAGTTAAGTTGTTGAAGTGTCAGTAGGCAAGCATTTTGGGGATAGTGACCATAACTCTGTGAGTTTCAAAGGGATAAAGGTAGTGCAGAAGTTGTGTCTAAATTGGCCAACTTCAATATCACTCGACTTCATCTGGCAAACATACACTAGGAGAAACTACTTGCAGGTAAGTCTACATTTCGAAAGTGGGAGTCTTGTAAAAGTAGCACAGTGAGAATTCAGGCCATGTGTTATTCTAAGAGTGAAGGGCAAGGGCAGCAATTCCAAGGAACGCAGGATAACTAGGGATATTGAGAGTTTGATAAAGAAAAAGAAGGAAGCATATTATAGGTACTGCACATTAAAAGCAGATGAGGCCTTCAAAAATATGGAACGTATAGGAGCTTGCTTAAAAAGGAAATTAGCAGGGCAAAGAGCGGCCACAAAATGTCTTTGGCAGAAAGGATTAAAGAAAACCATAAGGCATCTTTTACATACATTAAGAGTCAGAGGATTACCAGGGAAAGAGTGGGATCTATTAGAGACCAAAGGGGCAATCTCTGCATGGAGCCAGTGGATATGGGCATAATCTTAAATTAATATTCTCATCTGTATTCACAGAGAAGAAAGTCATTGCAACCAGGAATTTAAGCTGGGATGGTGACGTTCTAGAAGAGTTTATGGTGTTAAAGTTAGTAAGGAGAAGGTATATGTTTAGCAGGTGTAAAACCCCAGGGCCAGATGCAATGTATCCCAAGCTGCTACAGGAGGCATGGAAGGAGACTGCTGGGGCCACGGCAGATGTATTTAACACTTCACGGACCACAGGTGAACTGCTAGATTCCTGGGGGGTGGCTAATGTGGTTCCTTTGTTCAAGAAGAGTAGCAGGGATAGGCCAGGTAATTACAGACCAGTTAGTGTTAAGGAAATTATTGGAAAAATTTCTAAAGGATAAGATTAATCAACACTTGGAAAGGTAGGGATTGATCGCGGATAGTCAGCATGGATTTGTTATAGAGATAACCTGTCTGAATAACTTAATTGAGTTTCTTGAAAAGATGACTAAATATATTGATGAGGGTAGTGCGGTTGATGTGGTTTGAATGGACTTCAGTCAGGCCTTTGACAATATCTCTCATGGAAGGCTGATCCAAAAGGTAGGAGCCCATGGGATCCAAGACAAGTTGGTAAACTGGATCCAAAATTGGCTTGCAAATAGGAGGCAAAGGGTGAAGGGTTGTTTTTGTAATTGGAAGCATGTGACCAATGGTATCTTACAGAGATCGGTGTTGGGACTCTTACTGTTTGTTATGTACATTAACGACTTGCATGCAAATGTAGGAGGTTTCAATTAGTCAGTTGGCAGATGACACAAAAGTTGAGGGGGGTGTGTTGATAGTGAGAAGGATGGTGTCAGGCTGCAATCTGGAATTGATCAGCTGGTAAATTGAGCATAGCAATGGTAGATGGAATTGGATCCCACTAATGTGAGGTGATGTATTTTGGGAGTTCTACTAAGGGGATATACACAATGAATGGTTGATCCCTAGGGGACCTAGTGTACTGCGGAACAAAGGAACCCTGCTGTACAATTCCATAGATCCCTGAAGATGTCATCATAGAGCCCCTAGAATGTGGAAATAGGCCCTTCGTCCCAACAAGTCCACACTGACACACAGGGCATCCCACCCAGACCCCCTATAATCTATACATCCCTGAATACTACAGTCAATTTAGCATGGCCAATCCACCTAACCTGCACATCTTTGGACTGTGGGAGGAAACCAGAGCACCAGGAGGAAACCCACACAGACACAGGGAGAATGTGCAAACTCCACACAGACAGTCGCCCAAGGGTAGGATCGAACCCGGGTCCCTAGCACAATGAGGCAGCAGTGCTAACCACTGAGCCACCATGTCAGCATAGGTGGACAGGGTGGTGAAGAATACTTGCCTTGATTAGCCGTAGTATACAGTATAGAAGCAGAGAAGTCTTGTTACAGAGATAAAAGGTACTGCAGATGCTGGAGAATCCGAGATAACAAGGTGTGGGGCTGGATGAACACAGCAGGGCAAGTAGCATCATAGGAGCAGGAAAGCTTGACGTTTCGGGCCTAGACCCTTCATCAGAAAAGGGTGATGAAGGGTC
>JAHRHZ010000075.1:17588918-17636911 GCA_024137785.1 Ginglymostoma cirratum | reverse complement strand
GAGTGACACTGTCAGTGAGTGAGGGAGGGAGTGACACTGTCGGTGAGTGAGGGAGGGAGAGATGCAGTGAGTGAGGGTAAGGGGGTGACACTGTCGGAGACTGAGGGAGGGAGTGACACTGTAGGAGGGTGAGGGTGGGAGTGACACTGTCAGTGAGTGAGGGAGGGAGTGACACCGTCAGTGAGTGAGGGAGGGAGTGACACTGTAGGAGGGTGAGGAAGGGAGTGACACTGTAGGAGGGTGAGGAAGGGAGTGACACTGTTGGTGAGTGAGGGAGGGAGTGACACTGTAGGAGGATGAGGAAGGGAGTGACATTGTCGGTAGTGAAGGAGGGAGGGACACTGGGAGGGTGAGGGAGGGAGTGACACTGTCTGTGAGTTAGGGAGGGAGTGTCACTGTCACGCCCTTCCTCACCCTCCTACAGTGTCACTCCCTCCCTAACTCACCGACAGTGTCACTCCCTTCCTCACCTTCCTATAATGTCGGTGAGTGAGGGAGGGAGTGACACTGTAGGAGGGTGAGGAAGGGAGTTACAAGGTCGGTAGTGAAGGAGGGAGTGACACTGTGGGAGGGTGAGGGAGGGAGTGACACTGTCGGTGAGTGAGGGAAAGGGGTGACACAAACAAAACCAGAAATTGCTGGAAAAGCTCAGCTGGTCTAGAAAGGTGGTGAGGGGAATATGTATCTGGTGGTGGCATCCTGCTAGATGTTCTGGAAATGGTGGCTAATTATCCTCTGGATGTGGATGCTGGTGGGATAGTAGGTGATGACAACGATGACCCTATTGCTGTTATGGGAAGGAAGACAGAGGCTGAGGACTGAAGTGAGGGAGATGAATTGGACCCAGCTAAGGGCCTGTCAGCTACAGAGCTGGAGAATCCTCATTTGAGGAAGAAGGTGGACATTTCAAAGGCCCCCTTGTCAAAGTTGGCATCATCAGAACTGATGCAACAGAGACAGAGAAACTGGAGGAATGGAATAGTGTCTTTACAGGAAGCAGGGTTTGAGGATGTGTAGTCAAGGTAACTGTGGGAGTTGGTGGGTTTATAGTAAATATTGGCCAGCCTACCCCCAGAAATGGAAACAGAGGTGTCAAGGAGGGGATTGGAGGTGCGAGAGATGGACCAGGTGAAGGTGAGACCAGGGTGGAAATTGGAAATGAAATTGATAAACTTTTCTGATTCCAGTCTTGAGAGTGAAGCAGCACCAAAGATGTCATTGATATTTCGGAGAAAGAGTTATGGATGGGGACTGGAACAAGAATATTCAACGTACTGTACAGAGACTGGCATAACTCGGGCCCATGCAGGTACCTATGGCCACCCCTCTGACCCGAAGAAAGTGAGAGGTGTTAAAAAAGAATGTGTTTTGAGTGAGGATGAGCTCGGCCTTGTGGAGAAGGGTGGTGGTGGCGGTGGTGGGCAGGGACGGTTCAAGCTTTTTTTTCGAGGAAGAAGCGGACAGCCCTGAGACCATCCTGGTTGGGTATGGACATGTAAAGGGTTTGCACGTCCATGGTAAAGAGGAAGTGGCTGGATCCCGCAAACTGGAAATTCTGAAACTGGCATAAAGCTTCAGAGCAATCACAGATTTAAGCAGGAAAGGACTGAATAAGGGGAGGAAAAAACCACCCTCTGGACTCAACAGCGAGCGCAACAATACTTGGGCTTGAGCTCTCCCATGTCTTTACCCCAACACCCACACACCAGGCCTTGTTATCACATGGTCTGCTATTACACACAATCCATTGTTAGCCACTAACAGTCTCCATTAACAACTATTCAGCCTCCTAGCTTGATCGTTATTCAGTCCTATGTCTGTCCAACTGTCCTTTCCTCTCTTTGGGTTCTATCCCTACCTATCATTTACCCCTTTTTCCCTCCCCTGGCCCTATTGTTGACATAAAAACTAAGATTTTTCTAGCAGCCAGACCTGGTGAGCTTTTCCAGCAATTTCTGTTTTTGTCTCTAATTTCCAGCATCCACAGTTCTTCTGGTTTTATTTAGATCTAGCACAATTTACTCACGCTGTGAGACATTCTGACAACTACTGACTATAAAAAGGAGGTAGATTATCTTCCCCTGACTGCTGTTCACTGGGAGGGAGCAGTTGGACTTTAAAAATGCCGCATATTTCTGAAGAGGCTGGGAATGGAAGTCCTGGCTGGAAATGCAGACTTCAGTCCCCATGCAAAAAAGTCAAAATGACCTGGTGACCTGATGGTCTGTTTGCTGCACCTTGGAAGTTTGAGCTATGTATCTAAAAGAATGGCATTACTCCAGTCCAGACAAACTGCTGGCTTGCACTGGGTCTGCTCACTTTTCATTCCCTGGTGTGTGCATTCATTTTTGAAGTCTGTGTGTATTTTCAAAGTCTGTATGGCTTTTGTAATACAATTAATACTTGGCATTACATGAATACAATAGCAAATGCTATGATGTTCCACAATTAATAATGCAATCATGCCTGGCTTAGTGCAAGTTCCTTGTTGTACCTTTGCAAAATGATGATTGTGCTGACCTCTGGAGAGGAATAAGACTGGCAGCACATTCACAACTGTTTTTTTGCCAATTGATACATGTCAGATAGTTGTGAATACACTGTATGACTTCAAATTTACACAACGAGCAAAAAGATAAAACAGATGAAACGGAGTACTGAGTCATAAAGTCCCAAGAAGTTGGGCTTGACTGTGACGATCCTGAATAAAGCAGCAGCCTGCTTTAATACAGTACACTGCTCGCACAGAAAAATGGAGGACAGCGTTGTCAAAGGCCCTAAAATTCAGCTCACATCATTTGGATCTTTTTCTGCCGCTGAGTGATGCTTCATGTCCAAAAAGACATATAATACCATGTGCGCACTCTTTTGGTTTGAGCCACAGCAGAAGCCAATTTGATAAGGATGTTAGTGCCCACACAGGGAAGGCCTAGAGTATACACAGTAGCTATGTTGCAATGTCAATCGCAATGGAACCATGATTTGATACCAATGTAGCGATTTTTAAGTTCACTGTTCCAGCTAATGCTGCTTCTTAAACATTCACTGCGTTCAACAGTGTATTCATTAATAGAAGAGAGCTGTAAGCCATGCTGTTCCAAACTAATTCACATTTACCAGCTATTTGCACTACTTTCAAATTAGATTATTGCAGGATTTCATAAGGATCTTTTTTCAGATTCCATCTGACATCATCAATGATGGATGCTAACAATAAACAAAATTGCTATTCGCACCGTATAATGTAGCAGCACCAAACCCCCGCCTGCTATTCAAGGGATCATCAACTGTATTTAAGTTGGTTGCTGGTTGATTTCTACTGGCTGTTGCTACATTGTAGAAGTGTTTAGTGGTTTCTTGAGTTGTTTAATGTTGCTGAAGTATTCAAAGAGTGACATGCCATACAATTGAAGGACTTTGAACAGACTTAAAGAATGCTGCACAAACCACTTGCTCACAGTCATGGGCTCACAAGCCTACTCCTCTGTTTACTTCTACCGCATCTATGCCTTTCTGTACTTCCCCATGTCCCTTGATTCTCTTCTATCCAAAGTACTGTTAGTCTCTGACATTAATATACTCAACAACTGAACATCTACCACCTCTCTGAGATAGGGAATCCTGGAAGTCTGACAAATGTCTTGTGCTTCAATAAACCTCCGCAGGCACAACTGCAGTCTCAGAGTATGACAATGATAGCACTGTCAATGACTGTGCAAGACCCCAGAACCTTATGGATATGCCAAATTTCCTGAGCTGCCTTAGGAAGAAGAGGCGTTGCTGTGCCTTCTTGACTGTCAGATTTACATGGGAAGTCCAGGACAGGGCGTCCGTTATCGTCACCATGAGGAATTTGACGCTCTTCATTCTCTCAACCTCAGTTCCTTTGATGAAGATGGAGGCTTGGTCTCCTCCCTTCTTTCCGAAGTCGATGATCAGTTCTTTAGTTTAGTCGCGTTGAGAGACAGATTGTTTCCATTGCATCACGTCACCAAGCCATCTATCTCCCTTCTGTATTTTGACTTGTCACTGTTAGATATCCGTCCCATGACACTGGTGTCGTCAGCGAACTTGTGATGCACCATTGAATACATACTGTCCGGGTGCACAACAGCCTGGTAAGTCAACTGCTCTGCTCAGGACTGTAAGAAACTACAGAAGAGGGTGTGCACAGCCCAGACCATCATCGAAGCCAACCTCCCATCCATAGAGTCTATTTACACGGCTCAATCCCATGGAAAGGCAGCCACTATCATCAAAGACCCTGGTAATGTTGTCCTACAACCTCTTCATCAGGCCTGAACACACACACAAGCAGGTTCAGGAACAGCTACTGTCGTGGAGAATCACAAGGAGACGTAGAGAAGTCTTCAAGAACGTAAACTTTTATTTGCAAGTAAAAGCTGTGACAATCAGAAAGCAGTTTTCAGATCGCCCGCGCCCCTCAGGGCCTCTTCTTCTTTATACCTTTTCTCAATTATCTTGTTTTTCTAAAGTTATCAGTATGACCAATTATGTTAGCTTTTCTCAGTTATCATGTTTTTCCAAAGTTATCAGTATGACCAATTATGTTCGCCTTTGTTATCTCTTCAAGGTTGCTCATCTTCTGCTTCACTTGTTAGCCACAGTGGTTTTCTACCCTAAGATATTGTGCTTTTTCCATTATTACATTCATGATTAATTTCTGCCATTATGTTTTCCTAGGACACTCCATCTATTTTATAAATTAACTTTCTACACTCTATATTCTGTGTATTATCTTTCTATGTATTACTTCATCTACTTTGCGTCCTCCGTATGTACTATGTATGCACCATTTTATTTTCCATACTACTTTCTGGCTGTTATCAGACTGTTGAATGGACTCTAGCCTCAAGTAATGTAGTCTACAGAATCCCTACAATGTGGGAACAGGCTCTTCAGCCCAACAAGTCCACATAGACTCAGACATCCCACCCAGAGCCATTCCCCTATAACGCACCTAATCTATACATCCCTGAACGCTATGGTCAATTTAGCATGGCCAATCCACCTAATCTGCACATCTTTGGACTGTGGGAGGAAGCCGGAGCACCCAGAGGAAACCCACGCAGATGCGGGGAGAATGTGCAAACTCCACACAGACAGTCGCCCAAGGGTGGAATCAAACCCAGGTCCCCAGTGTTGTGAGGCACCAGTGCTAACCAGTGAGCCACCGTGCTGCCTCATGGCAGCCTGAAATGTAAAGTTATGCCTCTAAGTCTTTTTGATTTATACATCCTTTGATTGTTGTGATCTGCCTGTACCACCGGTAAACAAAGCTTTTCACTACGTTTTGGTACAAGTGACAATAAATCAATCAATTCAAATCAAATGAACCTTTACACATTCATTATACTCCGGACTGGAGCAGATGATATTTGCAGCACTTCCCAGTTTGTTGTACACCATTGCATAATGGAAGTCGCTGAAGCTGTATATTCCAGGAAAGCTGAATGCACTTCCTTTGGTCATGCCAGATCGTTCTTGTAATGACTGCAAATGACCCAAGCTGCAAGGTCTCCGTGATTGCACAGTCATCACTTTGCACGTGCTGCGATGTATCACAAACATTAGGGATTTCACTAACTCAAAAGATAGCTAACATGTGACCATATGCGATGTATCATCCCGATCAATGGCCTGGCAGCAGTAGAATGACTTATTTGAGCATTAATCCATCAATGTGACTTGATGTGCATATAGCTTTAAGAATGCACATATCGTAAACTGCTGTCAATCATTACCACTTTGAAAGGATATCACGAATAGTCCCAGTTATTCAGTCTATGAGCAGCTGGAATAGAATGAAGATATAGAACATAGGACAGTACAGCACAGGAATGGGCCCTTCACCCCACAATGTTGCACTGAACATGACACCAAATGATACTAATAGCTTTTAACCTGGCCTATGGTCCATATCCCTCCATTGCTTGCATATTCATGTACTTATCTAAAAGGCCCTTAAATGTCCCTATTGTATCTGCGTCCTCCACCACCACCCCTGGCAGCGTGTTCCAGACTGCTACCACTCTGTGTAATAAAAACTTGCTCCTCAGGTCTGCTTTGAACTTTCCCCCACTCATCTTAAATGCATGCCACCTTGTATTAGACATTTCAACTCTGGGAAAAGCTTCTGACCGTCAACCCTGTCTATGAATTTCATAGTTTTATAAGCTTCTATCAAATCTCCTCTCAGCCTCTACCAGTCCAGAGAAAACAACCCGAGGTTTTATAGCCTCTCCTTATAGGTCATCCCCTTCTATCCCAGGCAGCATCCTGGTAAACCTGTTCTGCACCCTCTCCAAAGCATCCACATCCTTCCTGTAATGTGGCGGCCAGAGTTGAACATAATACTCTAAATCTAGCCTAGCCAACGTTTTATAAAACTGCAACATGACATCCTGTCTCTTGCACTCAATTCCCCAACCAATAAAGGCAAGCATGCCATACACTTTCTTTATCATCCTGTCTACTTGCGTGGCCACTTTCAGGGAGCTATGGACTTGAACCCCAAGAATCCTCTGTACATCAATGCTGTTCAGAGTCCTGACATTAACTGTACACTTCTCCTTAACATTTGATTTCCCAATGTGTAGCACCTCACACTTTCTTGGATTACACTCCATCTGCTATTTCTCTGCCCATATCTGCAATATCACAATGTATCCTTTGACAATCTTGTCTACACTATCAACAACTCCACTGATCTTTGTATCGAGTGCAAAATTACTAACCCACCCATCTACATTTTCATCCAAGTCATTTATAGGTATCACAAACAGCAGAGGTCCCAGTATGCATTCCTGCAGAATATCCCTAGTCACGGACTCTGAGCCTGAAAAATATCCTTCTACCACTACCCTTGCCTTCTATGGGCAAGCCAATTCTGAATCCATGTGGCCAAGTCACCGTTGATCCCATGCATCTTCTGGATGAGCCTATCATGAGGGACATTGTCGAAAGCCTTCCTAAAAATCATGTAAACAATATCCACTGCTCTACCCTCATCGATTACCTTCAACACCTCCTCGAAAAATTCAGCCAGGTTAGTAAGACATAACCTGCCCTGCACAAAGCCATGCTGACTATCCTTAATTAGGCCATGCTTTTCCAAAGGCACGTAAATCCTATCTCTAAGAATTCTCTTCAATTGCTTCCGAACCACTGATGTGAGACTCACCAGTCTATAGTTTCCTGGATTATCCCTATTTCCCTTGTATACAATAGTACCAAGTTAACGTTGTTAGTATATAGTCTTACCTTCAACAAAGAAACCATGTTATTCTTTTACTAATCTGTGTGGTGCGATAACTTTCACGTCAAATAACGACAAACGTGATATCCGTTGTAATTTACAGCAACGCAAAAAACCAGAGGGGAGCTACCGAGTGATAAGAGCTATCTTTCTGGCTATGATCCTACAGGATTTGTGGTGGTCTGCCACATATTGCAGAACGTTAGCACCATGAGGATACATAAGGAGCAAGTGGTGGAGGGAAAGAAAGGGAGGAGACAACAAATATTTTTTTTTGTCAAGGTCTGATTTTTAACTGCCTTCTGAGAAATTAGGAATTGACAATAAATGCTGGCATAGCCAGCTACACCCACAGCCCACAAACAGATAATAATAAGTTTGAGGCAGGACAAAGCACTGTTATACTTCTTACTTCAAATTCCTGTCTGTTTGGTCTGGGGACATCTTACAAATGTTACAATGGTAATCTGCATAACAACAGATCATGGATCTGAAAACAATTCAAAGGCAAGATAGAGGATTTGTGCATCCAGCCACAATGTAAGATTTTGAGATGCACTATATTTGTAAGGTCTGTGAATTACAGTAGTAGATTGAAAGGGGCAACCTAAAGCTTGCTTCTCCTAATTAGTTACAAGGCCCATTCCAAATTCAAGGATGTTTTCACAAACTTTACCAAATTCAATAAATTTATCGTAGCAAGCACGTTACATTCGAGGCAATGAGAGGGTCTAACAACTGAATGGACCCCCCATTGTATTTTGGTACAAAGATCCTAGACAATGGTCTTTCTCCACTGTGTCTTGGCAGCAGCTGCCCAAGCTTTAGTGTGTTCCTCAGTATGTAATCCTGGACTTTGGAATGTGCCAGTCTGCAACACTCAGTCAAAGTCAACTCTTTGCTCTGGAAGACCAACAAGCTTCGGGCAAATCAAAGAGTGCCTTTCATCAAGTTGGTGGTCCTCCAGGTGCAGTCAATGTTTGTATCAGTGTTGGTCCCAGGGAACAGCCAGTAGAACACAGAGTCCTGTGCCACAGAGCTGCTCAGGACGAACTTCTACAAGAACCACTGCATGTTTCTGCAGACTTCC
This sequence comes from Ginglymostoma cirratum, assembly GCA_024137785.1. NCBI lineage: Eukaryota > Metazoa > Chordata > Chondrichthyes > Orectolobiformes > Ginglymostomatidae > Ginglymostoma > Ginglymostoma cirratum. The sequence goes on along the minus strand of JAHRHZ010000075.1, from coordinate 17,628,542 downwards.
TTTGCAAAGGCACATTCCAGCAGGTGACGTGCGATAGACTCTACCGTGCCCACCACAGCCGCTTTGAGGGCAGCGTGTGGTGGCACAGAGTCCAGGCGTACATGAAGGATCTGATGGGCAGTGCCCTTTGCACCACCAGCCAAGTGATGTCTTGGTGCTTGTTGGAAAGTTCTGGTGATGAGGTATTCTGCCAAACAACTTTGACAGTCTGCTCAGGAAACAACCCAACAGGATCCACCTCTCCTTCTCCTGCAAGGTCTCGAGGACGCTATGTACATAGAATCCCTACAGTGTGGAAACAGGCCCTTCAGCCCAACAAGTCCACACCGAACCTCAGAGCATCCCACCCATGCCAGTCCCCTTGTTACCCACCTAATCTACACATCCCTGAACACTACGGGCAATTTAGCATGGCCAATCCACCTAACCTGCACATCTTTGGACTGTGGGAGGAAACAGGAGCACCCGGAGGAAACCCACGCAGACAAAGGGAGAACTTGCAAACTCCACACAGACAGTCACCCGAGGTTGGAATTGAACCTGGGTCCCTGGCACTGTTAGGCAGCAGTGCTAACCACTGAACCACTGTGGTGTGCTGACCACTTCCTGACAGACTTATGATCAAAAATGTTTATCTTTGCACGTTTCTCTGCAAAGGACAGGTGATACAGAATGGTCCGACTACTTGGAGCGTTCGCTGGCGCGAGGCCATTCCCATCCTTCACAACACCAGGGACAGGTAGAACCTCAGTACGTACCGACACTTGATGCTTGCGAACCACGGGTCTAGAATGGCTTGACAAAGCTGCACATTTATTCCTAATCCCTTCTGACTTTAAAACCTTTCTGGAATGTTCCATTGATACTGGCACCAAGGGTTGCCTGGAGAAGCCACTGACAGTAATCCTTATAGTGAACGCAGTTCATCTGTAAAAGGTTCATCTAGGGTTTTGCTTATTGTTGCAGGAAAAATAACCCTTATATTCTAACTACTTCTAGCAGTAGATCAGAAATGGGAATATTCCTTGATGATTGAACCATGCACAATTCATGACACCTCAGATACTGAAGCATTCAGGTCCAGGATGACACAGTGGCTCGGTGGTTGGCACTGCTGCCTCACAGTGCCAGGGACCCAGGTTTGATCCTAGCCTTGGGTGACTGTCTGTGTGGAGTTTGCACATTCTCCCTGTGTCTGCAAGGGTTTCCTCCAGGTGCTCAGGTTTCCACCCACAGTTCGTAGACGTGCAGGTTAGGTGGATTGGCCGTGCTAAATTGCCCATTGTGTCCAGGGATGTTCAGGCTTAGGTGGAGTAGTCATAGGAAATACAGGGATAGGGTAGCAGAGTGGATCTGGGTGGGATGCTCTTCAGATGGTTGGTGTGAACTTGATGGGCTGAATGGCCTGCTTCCACTTTGCAGAGATTCATTGATTCAAATGCAGTAAGAACTTTACAGTGTGTAAGCTTGGGCTAATCCTTGGAATTTTCTCATGATTTCTCAAGCAGTATACAAGAAATTAATCTTTAATTCCTAGAAACTGCAGGATAATCTGGAAGGTTGGTAGTCCAAAGGCTGAGGCATGTTAATTGTGCAGCTCATCTTCTTTGACTAGGTGTGCCACATGTGTTTAGTGTCAGAATAGAAGGCAGCCAAGAAAAATAATCAGGCCCATTATGTTCACATCAACAACGCCCATTGTGTTTCTATTGACTATCTGCTGTAACTTCAATGGGAGACTCATCAAAAATGTGTCTGGGATTGCTGGTGATCTTGTACCAAAGATGATCTGGAGAATTCCAAAGGAATTTTGCCTTATTTAATTTACAAAACAGCTTTCCTTATAGAATAGTCTTACCTTTTCCCTGTGCCACTCACTTGTGTTGAAGCAGCTGTTTCATGGTATAATGCTGCTGATCAGGCATTTCAGTGGAAAATAGCATGACACTTCGTGGGGAATGTAAAGGTCTACTGGAGCATAACTAGTCATACATTATTTATAGTAATAACATTTTCAGTGATTGATTTTATATCTTTACCAAACCATCAAGAGTGCCACAAGAATGATCTTTTTCCTCTCCGGCTTTGATTCACAATCATTGTGTGATTCTAATGGCATTGTTTCAAAGCACAAACAAATGATTGGAAAGGAACTCTGAGCCTGAGATAATGAAAAACCACATACTAATATGCAACATAAAAACTCACCATCTGAATATCAATGCTGTTATTAGTTTACTTTAAATCAAACCAAACAGCATTGATTTAAAGTAAACTAATAAGTTGTGAAACAAGCAAAGAAAAGCGTCAAATTTTCTACTGCTAGAAACAAAAATATATCTGTCTTCACATAAAATTGCACCCCAAGGTCAAAGATTCATTCCCAGAGTATGCAACTGCTTTTATATTTCTCTGTTGTGTTTCTGTTTGAATAAAGGGTGTAGCATGTATAAAGGCCATGTAGCCGATCAAGTTCTCTCCTTTCACAGACCAAATGGTTATTTAGACTCAAGGTATAGCTGTTAGAATTTTGTTCAAAGTAGTTGCTTTTTCATTTTCTCTTGCTGTTTATTTTCGAACATTACTATATCTCAAACAGCGTTGTCAATTGACATTGTCACCGAAATCTATCAAAGGAAGGCTTGTGACAGGAGGAAACAGGACAGGGTATATCAAACATTTTAGGACCAAGTTATTCTTGAAGCACACTGGGATATTTATCAACAAAGTTACCATATAGGTGCCGATTATTTTTAAACACGCCATTTAATATTTTGGCTTTAAATTCCTACTGCAACACAGAATTTGAAATGAAAACTTAGTTCATTAAATATAGCATGAAGAATAATATATAGCATAAATATAGCATAATGCGTAAAAGAAAGTAAGCTATTTGGCTCCTTTTAGATTTATTGTATTTTTTCATTTGTTTGCATTCCAACAAATGGATTAAATAAAGTGGAGCTGACTAGCTGACTAATTCCGGACACTTAATGCCAGATGCAAATCTATCATGAAAAGCTGTATGTGTCTTGTACCGCATTCCATATCTTCACCTTCTCTTGCAATCTACCTTGCAATAGTGAATGTTAATTCTGTTGTCATAGTCACGCTCCTATTATTTGTCCTAAATGCAACCTCATTTTCTTAAAAGGCTGCAAGGACTCAGTCTGCAGAGCCACTTTTCACAGATTAATCATCCTGAGGAACATAATACAAACATCTGACCTTACTTCCTACTTTCTTCATTAAAATTGGTATTCCCTTTTGTACTCCACCTTAATAATTGTATTTGTCAGTTATCAAGTTATAATAATCTGTAATGCTTGAATTATATACCTGTGACATCCACAGCCCTCCAGTAACACAAAAACAAAGTGTGATGTAGCTTTAAAGTGTTATTGCCAGTCTTAGATTGAAGTGTCCATCTAGAAGTCAGGGACTTGAAAGATTTATTGATAGGATGCAGAGCTGGGATGAGAAGTGGCAGATGGAGTTTAACCCTGAAAAGTGTGAGGTGATTCATTTTGGAAGGACAAACTTGAAAGCAGAATACAGGGTTCACGGAAAGATTCTTGGCGGTGTGGAGGAGCAGAGGGATCTTGGGGTTCATGTTCACAGTTCCCTGAAAGCTGCCACCCAGGTGGATAGAGTTGTTAAGAAGGCGTATGGTGTGTTAGTTTTAATTAATAGAGGGATTGAGTTCAAGAGCCGTGAAGTGATACAAGAGCTATACAAAAGCTTGGTTTGGCCACATCTGGAGTATTGTGTCCAGTTCTGGTTGCCTCATTACAGGAAAGATGTGGGCGAGGTGGAAAAGGTGCAGAGGAGATTTACCAGGATGTTGCCTGGAATGGAGAGAAGGTCTTACGAGGAAAGGTTGAGAGAGCTAGGGCTTTTCTCTTTAGAATGACAAAGGATGAGAGATGACTACATAGAGTAGACAGCCAGAGACTTTTTTCTAGGGTGGAGGTAGCTAGTATGAGGGCGAATAGTTTTAATGTGAGTGGAGGTAGATACAGGGGAGACATCAGAGGTAGGTTCTTTACTCACAGAGTGGTTGGGGCATGGAATGCATTGCCAGAGAGGGTAATAGAGTCAGCCTCATTAGGGGTATTTGAGCGGCTATTAGATAGGCATATGGATGATAGTATAAGGTAGGGGTGGAGGTTAGATAGACCTTAGGATTAGGGTAAAAGTTCGGCACAACATCGTGGGCCGAAGGGCCTGTACTGTGCTGCACTGTTCTATGTTCTGTGTTCTACTGTGCATGCAGCCTCACCAATGCTATGACCTAATTATCATGTCAGTAGTCTTCATGTAATCGTCTGGGCTATACATCCAGGACTTTGTTTGTTTTGCCTGCTACCTTCTGACACAGTACTTGATCCAGTAGGGTGTGCTGAATGAACACTCACACATTTCTTTCCCCTATAATCTACTGTACACGAAAGAGATTTGGCAGTCTTTGAAGCACCTTCCCAGCCTATTAATATGCATTGCAATCTTATTCCTCATCTATGACCCTAACTTGACTGTGCAATTTAATTTCATCCATAGATTTCTTAAATAGCTAGTAATATCCTCTCCAAAATTATTAATCAACAGAAAAAGACTGAATACTTAAAACTTGGTCACCCCACTAGTGACCATCATAAATTCAGCTTTTCTGGTCATTCCCATTACTGTTTGTGGGAGCTAATTGTGCACAAATTAGCTGTGATTTTTCACGAATTATAATGTGACGATGATTCAAATTGCATTTCATTTGTGGTAAATCACATCCCATTCTACTGTTTTTCCTGTGCTATGCAAGCAATAAGGGTCAGGTCCAGTCTTCTGACAGTTAAACTACAATCTATCTATGCAACTCTTCTGTCATGAACTTGTCATAATTTTTCATTCTTTTCAAATCTGTCTTGACTCCAAAGATAAGCAATAATGATTTTCATATTATTTTGGCCATTTGCTATGCCACCTTTCTAATCCATTTTTGTGCATAACACTTTGGGAACTGCTAAGCAGTATGGTGTCACAGTTCTTTCATTTGCCTCTTAAAGTTTAATTCGATTCGTATTGCTTATCTTTGATATGAATGTGAGCCGTTGCAACAGATGCAGCCTCTCTTCTCAAATGATTATACTAAGGAAAGAAAATATAATACTGGATTTAAGTTAGAGGTTTACCACAGTAATTGTTATAATAATCATTATTATTCTTGCAGTAAGGATGTATATTCTGAAATAATTTTATTAAACCTACAAGCTCAGTGGGTGGAATATTATAGGAATCTGAGAGACATAGTGTATGGTGAGATGCGGGGCAGAATTGAGAAACAAGTGCAGCAAGGCCTGCCTTGATGTTGAAATCGTGATTTTCTGGCTTTTATGCTTTCCACAAGTAGCCTGATGGGTTTTTGCTAAGTAGCGGTGACTTGCCACTTGACAGAGATTAACATGTATAAAACACCTTGTTAATGTCACAACTCACATCATTCATTAAGCGGGTAGCATGGTGGCTCACTGGTTACCACTGCTGCCTCACAGCGCCAGGGCTCCAGGTTTGATTTCACCCTCGGGCAACTGTCTGTGTGGAGTTTGCACATTCTCCCCGTGTCTGTGTGGGTTTCTTCTGGGGGTGGTGTGGACTCAATGGGCCGAATGGCCTGCTTTCATGCTGTAGGGATTCTATGATTCTCAAGTTCATACTTCCATCTTACCAAATTCATCAAGCAAGCTAGGGATCAGGAAAGCGCGACAGTGAGGGTATCTGACAGATTCAGCTCGCTTCTTGCTCCGAGTGATCTCCACGTTGGATACAGGATATCAGTATCTCAGGGCACGCTCCAAGGGCACCTACACCATGTCCAATAACTTTGCATTCCATCATATGCCATCCTCTACGATCCCTCATGGCACATCTCCGATTCACTTACAGATTGCTTCTGCAATTCAATGCTTTATCGTATGCTGCACTGGTAACTATCATTGTAATGCTGCAGCAAGGACACTGAGGGCTCACGGACATGCACCAAGCCCGTAGTCTGATCCAGGCTGCATCTCTGGGCTCTTCATTTTCTATGCTGGCATTCACTAACACTGAGTCTATCTAGGTGTTGACAGCAACTCTGCGTTGCCTTGCCTTTTTGTGTTTGTGTTTTTGTGTTTTACCCCTCAGCCAGAGATGCCAGATTGATGTTTAGCTGAAATACAAAGGCAGGGAGCTTATCACAGTTGTCAGGAGACCTCAGTCAGGGGTTCCCAGCAGAGGAAGTCAAGGGTAGCCTCCAGTACCAGTCCAGACACTGCCCATCTTGACCTTTTCTTCTCTGTTGTTGGCTGTTTCATACTGAAAGGGAGATAAAAGTGAGTAGCACAACTTTTGGTGCACATGGAAAAGTCTTCCAAGTAAGTGAGTAGGCAGTGCAGAGGGTATACAAGGTTATTGGTGTTGAGTGCTTGGGGTGGGTGAGAGAAGATGTTGCAGGCAATAACGAGAGTGCAGTAGAGCATGAGTCTTGGCGGGAGATGGGTAGAGTCGCAGAGAGAGAGTGAGTGTGAGGTATCGGAGAGAAGATGGTGGAATTATTGCTGGCAAAGTGGATAAGGTCTTCTTTCTGCAGAGCTGGGCATTCCTTCAGACAGTTGAGACTACACTGATGTCGGTGACAACCACAGACCAGGCTGGCCTGGCCTGATATCGTGGTGTCCACTGCTGTTCATGGGGAAGGAGGAAGTCCTACGCTGGCATTACCCCACCCAACAGGATCTCCAGGTTCCCATCTGAAAAGCAGGGCACCTGTTTCCCCTGTCTGCCATACCTGAGGCAAATGTTAGGAACCATGCAGGACGACTCTGGAATAATGGTGTTTATCTGGATGCACAACAAGCTTTTAAAGATGGTGCGGATGCAAGGGGTGCTGACATTTCAACAGATATCTACTGAGTAGTGAGCTTCTCTGGGAATGAGCATGGTAGGATGGGGTGGAAATTGGACTTGAGACATGCCATTAATTACCTGTGGCACATAGGTAATTAATGAGGCACATTTGATAAAGCAGGGCAAGAAAACCTGCTAGGCCTCATGACAAAAACTGTCCAAAAACTTGACAATACTCAAACTTAATATATAATCCATAAATTTCAGCCCAGTGGTCTTAAGTAGGCAGACATCTAGTAGAGTTACATAATAAGGTCATAATAAATTGATAAATTAATAAGTTAGACCTGCTCCTGCAATCTTATGTTGAAAAAATGTTTGCTCATAAAGATTCTGAAAGTACTCTTTTGATGGTATAAAAACAGGCATTCAATTTTCAACTTCCTTCATCTGATTTCAGATCCTGAGACCTTCATGGATGAAAATGTTTTTAAAAAGGAAAACAAAACCCTGTGTAAAATGGCCACAGCCATCAGCTGGTCACAGTATAGTGAGTTTGTGAAGCCCTCAGCAAACAAAAAAAAAATCTGCACTTGAATTTACATCTTTATCAAAAGTCACTGAAACTCAATTCCACATCTACAGCTTGATTTACACTTTTATGGCTATATTTCATGTTTTGATGGAAAAGACTTGCTTGCAGATTTTGCAAATCCCTTTGCTCCTCTTCCTCATTTATATCCTTGTTCTTTTAAGTAACCTGCAGCTTTTTTATTTTACACATTAAAATATAAATTATACATTTATTTAAGTTGAAGTTTCTTTGCCAATATCTGTAGACTGTGCAAGTATGTTAATAACTTGTGATTTGTAAACGTCTACCGCAGTTTTGACTATAATGCATGCCCCATCCCCAATTTGGTATCATCTACAAAGTTAAGAAATATATTTTGATTCCAAAGTCTAAATAGTGAACAATGGTCGACTGAAGAGACCAGATGGAACCTCAATTTTAGTCAAGTAAAACTTTTGGGCAAGTACTGCACAATAGGTTGAAGTCTCTGACAGTGAGGTCAGTGTGCCTATGTGCAGTTGAGGGGTCCTGATACATGACAGCAGTGATCATCTGCACATTCACCACAGTAGACTTTGGAAGATAGAACGCCATGTGTTGTTTTGAAAACTGTGTGTTGTACTGATATGTCAATTTACATTATACTCTCAAATCATGGAATGAGGTTAGGACCCTACCTCTTTAGTGAGTAGGAATTCTATAAACCCACACAAGCTGACACAAACAGGATATAATTCCCTTTTCATGACATTGTCCAATCGGGTTGCAAAAGTTTCCACTTTGAGAATGAAACTTTTGAGATTTTCAAATTAAAGAACTTAAGTAATATTTGGTAGCTACTTCCTTAATATTTGAGAGAACGTAAAGGGACAGATGTGTTAAAAAACTGATCTAGGAGACAGATGAGAGTAACAGTGATTAATTATGTAGTGTTTTATCCTACACCCAAGGATACCAAAGTAATGCTAAATTCCATATTGTTCTTAGATTGTTTCCTGACATTCCAGGTGGATTAACAAAAGCTTGGCTTGTTGATTATGTTAAGGCTGTGTAATGAAACTGGTGTTCATTCCACAGAGCTAATATACTTATTAAGCAGTCTGTAAATAGATAAGCTAAATGATCGTGGTTTTTAATTCCAGACTATGCTGAGGGACTGAAAATCATTCTTGGAATACTCTTCCTTTCTTCTTCAAGAGAGGACAAGGGGAAAAGAGGAGGCTTTTTCCTCAGAAGTATTGAGCAATTAAATATGTCATAATAAAGCAAAAGAACTAACATTACTCAGTGTAAAAATTAATTTTAAAAGTATTTGAACTAGGCTCAAAGAACTGTATTTAAGGTAAATGCTATGAAATTCCTATTCAGAACCTGATTCTGCAAATAACCATAAAATCAAACAACACTTTTTTCCACAGATAAAGATAATAAATGTGCATCAAGTATTCAAGTTTAATACCTGATATCTGATGTGACATTTGACACACAATCTTATCTGGGAATATATGGCTAGCAATAGCATCACTGAATATGGTACACACACACGATTCTTCTCACAAGGTGTCAGGAGAACCATTAAGGTTTGAAATAATTCATGGAACACGGATTGATCTTAGGTAAAATTGTCCTGATGAATTGCAAAAGAAAGCGTCAGAACGTGACATGCTTAGAATCAAATAATTGTTCCACAATACCCTTGCGAAATGCAACATCAAAGTAAATCTGAATCAGCAGTAGCTGTTTACTTGATGTCGACTGGTGCTACATAATAAATGTTACTTAATAAATGTTGATTAAGAAATATCTGGTGAAGTCATGTAAGTCTAAAACAGTTAGTCAATATTAAATCAGATTATTAAAAAGCAAGAGACCTATAGGATAGTCTAGCACAGTCATGTGGATTTGTTAAGGCCAGTTTACAATTGAGACAATGGGAAATGGTTGTAATCTTTCAAAATTCTCTAGATTCTGGAGAGCTCCCAGTGAATTGACATGTCACAAATGTAAGACCATTATTCAAGAACAGAGAAAGCAAGAAATCAGAATAATATTTGTCACTGAGAAAATGCTAGAATCAATTATGAGGATGTAATGGAATATTTCAAAAATCATAATACAATTAGACAGAGTTAACATGGTTTTGAGGAAGGAAAACAATATTTGACAACATTATTAGAGTTCTTTGAGGTTATAATATGTAGGGTGGATAAAGATTGACCATTATTATTATGTATTTTAATTTCCAAAAGGTACGTAATAGGGTGCTCATAGAAGCTTTGTGATTTCAGTCAGGGACCAATACTCCGACCTCAATAGTTTATCTTTACTAATGACTTGGATGATGAGGTGGATTATATTGTAAACAAAATTTGCTTATAGTGCAAAAATAGCTAGGAAGTCAAGCTATAAGGAAAAAGACAAAGAGACATTGATTGGTGAATTGAGTGGTTGTTTTAAACATAACGTGGGAAAGTGTGAGGTTGTCCATTTTAGCATGAAGAACATTAATAGAATCTCTGCAGATACTCTTTTTATGAACCTAGACCATCAGGTCTAGGGAACTTGTCAGCTTTTAGTCCCTTTAGTTTTTGGAGTACATTTTCTCCAGCAAAAGTAATTATTTTAAGTTCTTCCCTCCACTCCCCTCTGCCTTTCTCCGTTTCTGATGTTGCTTTTGGTGTCTTCTACTTTGAGAACAGAAAAACCATGTTCAAAGTTTTTACTTGTTGGCTATTATTAATTCCCCAGTCTGCAAGAGTTTTCATATTACCAGTTATTACTCATGCTCCAATTTCTTATTCATTCTTTGCTGGTTTCTAAAATTTCCCCAAACTTTCTTTCAATATGATACCTTTCTTAACTTTCTTTATTAGTCCCAGATAATACATCTTTCTTGAAGTCTTTCTTTTTCAATGGAATATATTTTTTTCAGCATCATGAAAGAACAGCATAAATATCCTTCACTGCTTCTCTACTATCTTCCCTATTAACTAATTTTCCTTGTCCACTTTAGCCAATCCTTACGTCTTACTCTCTTTATTTCCCTTAATATACAGACCCAAATTTCTCATACTTAAACTCTAAATATGACATTCTATAATATAATCACTCTTCTCCAGATCATCCTTTACTGTAGGGTAATTTATTAATCCTGTTTTGTGACACCTTACCAACTTTAAAGTAGCCTGTTCACTGGTTCATTCTAAAACGTACTGTTCAAGGAACTGTCCCAGATACACTTTAGGAATTTAAATTCAGGCTACCTTCACCAATTTGGTTTATTCGGTCAATATGGCAATTAGAATCTCCCATTATTATTGTAGACTCTTTCTTAGAAGCCACCATTATTTCTTGATTTATACCCTTTCCTACAGTACAGCTATTGTCAGGGGCCTATATTCCAAACCTACCACTGACTTCTTTGCTTCTTCTTATCTACACAACACAACCTACATTTGATCATCAAGCCAAGATAATTTCTCACTGCTGTACTGAACTCATCTTTGCTGAACAGAGCTACCCCTCTTTCTTCCTTTCTTTCCAAAATACAAAACGTCCTTTAATTTCATGTCTCAACCATGGTCACTTTGCAACCAAGTCTCTGTAATTGCTATCATATATTCATTTATTCCCATTTGCATTATCAATTTACCTGTTATTAACAAATACTATGTATAATCAGATTTTAAAAATCCTCTTTAATCCTGCCTTTTTACAGTTTTCCCTACTGTAACCTATTTGTTGGTCTAATATTTGTAACTCTGACTCTTCCTGTCACATTCTGGTTATCATTGTTTGCAAGTCTGTATTATTGCCTTGTCCTTTATCGTCAACTACACAAATGTTCCTCATTTGATAATTGCTCCCCCCCACCACCTCACCCAATACAGCCCTTGTTACATGACCCATCAGTATACTGGTCCCAGTACAGTTCAGGTGAAGGCCTTTTCAGTAGTCCAGCTTACTCTTTCTCCAGTAATGGTGCCAATACCCTAGGAATCAAATCCATTTCTCCAAAATCAATCTTTGAGCGACACGTTCAACTCTCAGATGTCATTTACCCTTTGTCATTCTGTTCATGGCTTGGATATTAATCCAGAAATTATTAGCTTTGGGGTTCAGGTTTTTCATTTAGTCTCCAGCTGCTCATACTCCCGCAGCAGAACCTGCTACTTAGTCCTGTCCATTCCATTGCTATACTCATGCACAATGACAACTGGATCCTCTCCCTCCCAGTCCAAGTTCCTCTCTAACCCTGAGAAATTCTCCTTAACCCTGGCACCGGGCAAGCAATATAGCCCTTTGGGACTCTGTGTCAGAGCTGCAAAGACATCTGTCGCTCTAACAATACCTTTCAGTGCTACAAATACATTCCTTCCTTGCTCCCCTGGTTTACTGGCATCCTGCACCACGCTGCAGTGGTCAGTTTGCCCACCCTGCACTCCCTGCTTGTCCCTATGAACTTCAGGAGTCTCAAACCTGTTGAGTTCGCTCCAGTGCTACCTTCTGGATTACCAGACCTGCCTCTCCTACAGAGACTCCCTCCTGACCTGACCACAGACTGATCCTCAGGGACATGTCCTAATGGGTGGGACTGCATCTTGGCACAAAACAGTCAGGTAATGTCAGGCAATGTACCCCCCCCCCACCATGATACATCACTCTGGCTGAAACTTGTACTCCAGCTCATCAACTCAAAATCCAAGTTCTTCAAGTCGCAGATACTGTCGTAAAAGCTGCCGTGGATCATTCTGCTTTTGATCAATTCCCAGATGCTACAGCAGCAACACATCACCTGCCTGCCGTGTTTACTGCTTTATTTAACTAATGATTACACCCCTAGAGTCATCCTCTATGGTTTTATGAATGTTTCTTGTCTATTAAATTTTTTTTCTCCATTCTCCGAAATACGTTAGAAGCATTTTAACTGTTGAAGGTGCAATGTAACCTGTGCCACAGTTAATGCAGTGATGTTATAACATTGCTACTGGCATCTATGGCCATCATGAGAATATTGCCAAAAGCAGTAGCATGTTTGTAAAAGCATAGGTTGAGGTAATTCGCTGTCAAGTTGTATCCATTCCTTTGCCAGCATCCACATGTAAGCAGGTGAGTCACCAATTCGAACTCATGCTTTTTATGTTTCCTAACCCCCTTCGCCTTCCCTTCTCAGCTCCCATGCACCTTTCACACCCCCTCCTCACCCCACAACTCACTCACAGCTCATAGCGCACATTATGATGGGACCACCATCAAGTCAATACCGTATTAAAATAAACTGGATGTGCTCAATGCTCTGTAAAGATGCCCAATAGCACTTGACCAATGAAGCCTGACATTGTGAAGGTGGGGCTAGTGGTATTGGACATTAGAGGATAGCATCAGACATCCATGGACAGAGAGGTCTCCCATCAAGACTCTGTTCTTCTCCCTGATGCACTTTGTATGGTACAATCTGCCTGTAGACCATGCAAAACAACATTTTTCATGGTGTCTCAGTGCATGGGATAATAAATCAAATCAAAGGGAGGGTTTGAACATGTAATTGGACAAGTACACAGCAGGTCCCACTGCATCACTGAAGGAAATGCCGAAATCGGCGCAGTTTCTGTCCACAGAGTGATTATACTGAAGGACTAATAAACCATCTAGAAACTGGCTGCAGGATGATGGGCATTGCACTGGAAACATATGCCGTGCACAGCCCTCAGATGAGGACTGTACATGGCATGAGAAATGCAGAAGATGGAAAAGGAAAATGCCTCATTAAAAATTTACATATATTAGGTTATATTTTTGACCACTTTCCATAATTATTGATTGCTGAGTATATCCCAGTGTTTCTAGCCATATAGTGAATTGTTTTGTGTGTCATGCTATTTCAAGTAGAAAATGCATCAAGCCAGATAAGTGGGAGGGTTATCTCACAGCATTTCTGAGAGACCTTTTTGGTTCATATCGGCCAAAAAAAAATTCCATAAATTCACTGGACATAAAGGCAAGAGCAGTAGGACATCTGAGACCTTGTTGCTCAATAGGACAGTGCATCTCTTTATCCAATAAGTACAACATATTTAGAAATAAACAAACTGAGAAGGGTAAATTATTGGGGATGGACTTGATGCCAAATCTGACACAGAAATTAAGGGAGGAAAGGAGGACTGGAGTAAATAAAAGGGAATAAGAAGGCAGATAGGATGTTTTTCCCGAAATTAGTCCATGCAGCTTTCTCGCTACACATCTTCCACCAGAACTTTGACGGCAAATGTGAAGAATTATATTGTGACCATATCACAATGCTGCCACTGTCGCTAGGGCCCAAGGTTGGAAGTGCATCTCCTCTCAGCTTTTTTGCCCCATAGCTAGCACTTATACTTTCAGGTATATATTTACATTGACACTTTGCACTTTACCACCTCCCCGACAACAAGGTGCCTTTGACATATCACATGACAAGGAATCACATGGCCTGCCTCACACATACAGTAGTTAGTTTCCAAAATGCTAGTTTAATGTTTACAGTGTCATGATATAATGCTTCTTTGTCACCAGACTCAACAGGTGGTTTCTAAGACTGGTATTCAAAACAATGGTGATACATTACGTAAGTTAATTTATACAGCGAGAGTTCATCCTCATCAAGCTACTCATTTTTTTAAGTTAATCTTTCAAGTGTCTCTACAGGAAAATATATTGGCCTCATTAAGAAACTAATCTTAAATAATTAGTGGAACTCTGATCATTGATATCAATTAAAATGGCCTTGAATACAACTATTTGAAGCCTATGTAGCATAAGCATAATATCCTTCGCATGTAATTTCCACATCTCCTGATGACACGCTAAAACTTTAACAAGAAGATGGAAATCCCAGTGAAATAATGTAAAATAACCTGATGATATTTGTTTGTTTTGTTGGCACAACAGGGTGTGGACATCCTACACCCGTGTTGGGAATTTAGTGCTTCCATAATTTACCAACCATGTAAATTGATGTTTGGTAACCATTCACAGAGCTTGCTTTTGGTAAATAAGTTCCATGTTGGAAACACAACGTCAGAAAATGGTCGTCCTTGTTCAAACTGCATTGTAATAGACTATTACATCACTTCTATGGTACAAATGACCTTTTTCACAAAGCTTTTGAATAAATATCTGGTAGAAAATGAACTGAAGTTCGTAAACAAGTGGTAATGAAGAATCTTTAATCAGGAGGAGAAAATGATTTCAGTGGAGTGCAACAGGGTTGAGTAGTGGAGAAGCAGCAATGAATGAACCTTTGGGATTTGGAACCAGGGTTTTCATGTAGAATGTCCTGCGAGGATGGTAAGTGGTTGAGTCAGAATTTGATTTGAAACAGGCTTGACAAATTAACTGCTTTGTCTTTGTTTTGTCCTTCCTTGTGCGTTCATCATATTGACAAAAGTGAATCACGATGGTTCCATCATCCAGCCTCTCTGAAAAAATATAGTTAGTCTGAGCATCTGTCGGTGGAGACATATCCCTACAAGTAATAATTAATCCTTTCAATTAAACTATCTTTGAAAGTGACATGAAAGGGGAAAAAAATGAGTTTATCTAGTTTTTTTTCTGTGTAAATGGAAGCTAAAGGTCATGTGTCTAATAATATCACACTTACTGAATGCTAATTTGCATCTGAACAGATTGAATAGAATCAGCTTTTCTCAGTCTGTGTGCTGGGTGTGGTTGAAGGAGAAATGGTGTTTCTTTGTGACTGAGCTGGCTGAAGGTTTTCCAGTCTAGATTGAGTTAGGTAAGCCTCTGTTTCTCTCCATGGCGATGAAAGCTTGTCAACAAGACCATTTCATGTCTAGGATCAGTTAATCTAATAATGGAATCAGACATGCCTGCAGTTCTTCAGGACATTGTTCATGATTGATCGGCTGGCTGTATACCTTATTGTAACCCTTCGCTGTTACTGGAATGTTTTTCCCATTGCCTCCAGATAACCGAGTAAGGATACACCGTTACGATATGGTTATAAACCCTGCTGGGTTGCCAGGCAGTCTCTTAGAGTGGTATGAATTTCACAAGTTCTGCTGCTGACATATTATCTTCACAATTAAAGCAACTATATAAGCACAACTGATAATGACTCTACCTTTCCTTCATAATATCACAGTTAAAGCAGAAAGCAAACCCCAAGGCCTTATTAATCATAACCGGCGACTTCAACTAAACCAACCTGAAGACTGTGCTCCCAAGATAGCATCAATACATTTGCTGTTCCACCAGAGGCCCAAACTCCCTTGACCATTGCTACACAACCAAAGGCATCTACCGCTGTATCCCCCACCCACAATTTGGTAAATCAGACCATAAGGCTGTGCTCCTTCTCCCAGCTTACAAGCAGTAACTGAAGCATGAGGATCCGGTAGAGAAAGTCACACAGTGCGCGGATCAGCTTCTATGTGACTGCTTGGAGTCAGTGGAATGGTCCATACTCAAGAACTCAGCGGCCAACCTAAATGACAATGGCACTGCTGCCACAGACTTCATCAGTAAGTGAGTAGATGACTGCGTGGCAAAGAAGTTAATCCGAGTGTTCACCAATCTGAAACCATGGATAAACTAAAAGATCCATTCCCTAGTGAAGTCCAGGTCTGAAGTGTACACGTCAGGTGACCCTGACCCATACAGGAAATCTAGATATAACCTTCACAAAGCTGTCAGGGACTGCAAGAGACAATACCAGACTAAGCTAGACCCCCAGACTAAACACACAACACATGTCACATGTGGCAAGGCTTTTACAATATAGCAGGCTACAAAGCAAAGACGACAAGAATCGCTGATAACAATGTATCCCTTCCCAGTTAGCTCAATGCAGTCTATGCTTGTTTTGAACAGAAGGTCAGTGAAATTATGTCAGCTGCCCCGATAGCCTTAGCTGCACCTCTCCCCACAGTCACCGCTGTAGATGTCAGATCGGCCTTCTTGAGGGTGAACCCAACGGAAGCGACTGGCCCAGATGGAGTCCCGTGCCATGTACTCATATCCGGTGTGGACCAGCTGGCAGGAGTATTCCTTCCTCTGGTGTGAGGTTCCCACCTACTTCAAGAAGACCAGTCTTATCCTGGTGCTGAAGAAAAATCAGGTAATGTGCCTTCATGACTACTGCCTGGTGACTCTGACATCCTTCATTATGAAGTGCTTCGCGAGGTTAGTAGTGGCACACATTAGCTGCAGCCTCCCAGATGGACTTGATCCACTACAATTCGCTGACCATCACACTAGATCCACAGCAGACTCCATCTCCCTGGCCCTAACTCATCCCTGCAACATCTGAATAACATGGACACCTACATCAATCCCCTATTTATAGACTTTAGCCCCACCTTCAACACCATAATTCCAACAAAACCCATCTCCAAACTCTGAGACCTAGGACTCTGCTCCCCCTTCTGTAACTGGATCTGCGACTTTTCGACCTGCAGACTGCAATCATTAAGCATAGATGACAACACCTCCTCCACCATAACCCTCAACACCAGTGCCCTGCAAGGTTATGTACTCAGTCCCTTACAATACTCTTCATACACTCACAACTGTGTGGCCAAACTCAGCTCTTAACTCCTTTTCAAGTTTGGGGTCTGATCTCAAACAATGATGAGACAGAGCACAGGGAAGAGTTAGCAAGCTTGTTGGCATCATGTAAAGACAACAAGCTGTCCCTCAATGTCAGCAAAACAGAGGAGCTGGCTATTGACTTCAGGAAGTGGAGTGGAGGACACACCCCTGTCTCTATCAATGGTGCTGAGGTGGAGGTGGTCAAACGCTTAAAGTTCCTAGAGGCAAATAACAGCGATAATTTGACCTAGTCCATCCACGTTAACACTATGGCCAAGAAAGAATACCAATGCCTCTATTTCCTCAAATGCTAAGGAAATTCAGAATGTCCACAATAGCTCTTATTAATTTTTGTAGATGCAAAGATAGAAAGCATCCTGTCTGGATGCATCACAGCTTGGTATGGCAACTGCTTTGCCCAAGACCGCATGAAATTACAGAGCTGTGAACACAGCCCAGTCCATCACACAAACCAGCCTTCCTTATATTGACTCTGTCTACACCTCCCGCTGCCTCAGGAAGGCAGCCAACATAATCAAAGACCCCTCCCAAACTGGTTATATGTTCTTCCAACCTTGTCCTGACAGGCAGAAAATAGAAAAGTTTGAAAATATTTACTAACAGATTTAAGAACAGCTTCTTCCCCACCTGTTATCAGACTTATGAACAGACCTGTCATTAGTGTTGATCTTTCTCTGCACCTTCTCTGTAGCTGTGACATTATGTTCTGCATTCTGTACTGTTACTGTGATGAATTTAGGTAATATGCAATACAATACTTTTGACTGTATCTTGATTTTTGTGATAATAATAAATCAAACCTACACAAATATTAATGCAGAAATCACCTCACTACTCTCTGTATCCTCCCAAAACATGCAGCATTAGATCTGGTGTGACTGGATAGGCATCTATATAGTCACAGGCAATATTTCTCATGGGCATGGGAAGTTACTTTTATTAATGAGGAGGCGGACAGGTAGCTGCTTTGTTGCTCTTACATTCCACTTCTCTTTCCATTATCACACCAGGGATTAGTTCAAGTGCAGCTGTCACATTGTTTTATTTCTCACCTTCTTGCTTGGTTTGGCCAAGTCTCAGTATTTTTTGTGTTACTGTGAGCACCATTTCGCTTTTCCCAATTACAGCTTTTCTTTCAATGTTGATGTTTCTCTCCAATCACAGTTCATTCATCATTTGTAATGGACTGACATTAAAGACTGAATTTTTCCACATTTGGACGCAGTGATATTTGGAGCAAAATTCATGGTGCCCAGTCCCCCATTGCCCATGGCAATTTTTCTCATGCAGTCACCTGCTCTCCACTCATGCATGTGACCTCTTCAGTGCCCACCTTGGAATTGCGCAGCAAGACATGGGGGAAGTTCCCACTGTCAGGTCTTTGCAGCATTCACACTGCTGGCACCATATTTAAATGCCACTTGTGCACCATTTCAGACATTGCAAGGCCAGGAACTGCCCTTTGCCCTGTATCATTACTGCATCATTACCCCAAAGAAAATGGTCTAGAAAGGCAAGTTCACAGACAAGGGTCTGGAGGTACTGGTGGATGCTGTGGTGGAAAGGCAGACAGTGTTGTTTCTTTCTGGCTGGCAAAGGTGGCAACGCCACCAGGTCCGACCCAGGTTAATGCAGTGTTATGGGCTAAATGCAATGCACAGCAGTGCAAGAAGGTTAATGATTTTTTGTGTCCTGCAAAGATAAGTGCCACCAACTTCACTCTGTCACAGGGGAGCTAATCACTCCAACTCTGCCACTGTATGTTTGTCTCACTGCAGGTCATTGACTATAACTCTGGTTATTGCATGCAACATTTCTCTCCAACCTCATTCTCCCCAGCCACCAACTCTGCCTGCCCTCTGTGCTTCCAAATCACTCAGTGGGGGGGATATCTCACTACATTTCCCGCTTGTGCACCACCACTAACTACTCTTCCATCCACTGTCATCATACTCAGTCAGTTTCTTAGTTATATTGCAGGACAATTTGGATGATGTCTCCACAGCTTTCTATCTGATGTAGCAACTGACTGTGACAAACCCTCTAACTGACCATAGTCCCCATTCATCCCACTAAGAAATGACCCTCTTTGATTTTCTGACATAGCCATTTGGTTGAGCCATATGCAGTGTGTTTGCTGTGTTAGCTGCTGGCATATTCTGTAGTGCTGAGTTTGATTTTGTGCAGTGATACACAACAACTCTTTGACTGCTCAATTCTCTGAACCATGACAAGTTACTAGTGTGACATTTTGCACTGAAAAACAATGTTATACACCAGAGGCAGTCTGCCTCCAACATAGCTCAAAGTGAGTGAGCACTAAGAAATGAAACTGAGCCATAAGATGCATCCTTTTGTAGGTGCATGAGATACATGTGTATCCCTGCACACAAAGCGATCTAGTAGAAGCTTGCGAAGTATAAGAGGCCCTGAGCTCCAGAATAAAGTGTTGAAGGGCTGAAGTGGTGCCTGAGTTGGTCGGAGAGCAAACATGATGATGTGTGGAGACTGGTGAGTTGCTGACACTGAATTGCATGGACAATGGTTGGAAGAGGAATATGTCCATGTTGCAGGCAAAGACATTGTGAGGAAGTCAGAAGGATGAAGGCCTGGAAGAGCAAGTGGCGTGCTGCTGCCGCTGGGTAACTGCTTTGACTTTCATGTCGGGAAATGGTGCTGTAAGGTTTCTTGAGGAAGGAAATGAGGTGAGTGCAGCTAATAATCAGATATAAATACATGGAAGTAAGTTAGTCACCAGTCATGAGCAAGATTCAAACCTCGCCCTTTAAACCTTAGAGGGAAAATTGGAAATTTTGTTTTCTCAATGTTGAGCTTCTGAATTTTTTCACTTTTATACTTTCCAAACTTTCTCATCATTGCCCACTCTACTCAAGGAAGCAGAAATTTCTCAGATTTGTTATAAATAAGTGAAAACTAATGTGCCACTGTATGTTTTGATTCTACACCTATTAGCTGATTTAACAGATTCCATGAAATCATCACTGCACCTTTTGTTGTGGGTAATAATATACAAGTATTGTTAGTGTTGCCATGTAATACTAAGGTCAGTCTGATATTTTCATATGTCCCAAAGTTGTATTCACATTAATTGGTAGGGCAATTTCACTTTCATCTTAAATGCCCATCACAAATAATGAATGGTTATTATATATACTCACTATTATAATCAACGCTCAGTTTTCCAAGAAATATATGCCTCTCGAGGCACTGGTGATATGAAAGTTTTAATGTCTCAAGGTACATAAGCACAATTCTGACCCAATAGTTAATTTATCATTTAGACCTTAGTTGACTTTCGAAAAAAAACTAAATTTGAAACTTCAAAGTCAGTACCTGTACTTCAAACAGTACAATGTAGCCTTGTGATTCAAGAATATACAGGTAAAAAGGACTGGTAATGATCATTAAACCAACTGATACATTGTTGTTATGGCTGTTAGTTGGAATACTAATGTGGAAGCTTAAGCTCTTGAAAAAAATGTAATTAATAGAATAAATACCATATAATATGGATGCTTCATGTGTATTTTTAGGAATTTGGTACAGTACATAGAAGATTTCCTTGCAGCTGTGGTGGTATCCTTACCTTTGGGCAAGGAGGCCCAGATTTAAGTCACATTTGCTCCGGATGTGTGCCCAAACAAATCTGAGCAGTTTAAATTAAATATCTATCAATCTCCTACTCACGGGGAACATTAGGAGCCTCCCGTTGCTTCTTTAAGCACTGATGGAAAGGTTCCCTTTGAAAAAGAGACCCTAGCATTTAACTGCATCACTGCTCAAAGACATAATGAGACAAAAAAAAAGGGATTCATGGAGCCATCCATGAGAGGGCCTTCACTTGCCAGATTTTTACAATACCTGAGAGGCTTTGACTCTCAGAATTTAAGAACTGCTCGTCCTAACCAATTCAAGGATCAATCTTAGTTTCAAAAAATCACATGCTTTTGTACAACCTAGTCTGCTGTGGTGTAAACAAGCAGAGTCTAAGACTCCAATCTGGGCTAGGACTAAATGCAGATTGGAAATGTTGGCCTGCAGCTAGAATTCAGAATGAAATCTTGTTGCACCAGGATTTTGGTCTTACTTTTTCAGTGCAGTAATTTTCCAATGGGATGGTGCAGCAATTGAAAGGCGGCTCTGTGGGAGTCATTAGACAATCTTAGGAATCCTAGGAATATTATTTAATATGCTGTTAAAGTATAAATTTCATTCCCACCAGCTGAGAACTAACATGAACAATATTCAACCCTTTTAAGAAGCCTGTGAGACACACAAACCTAAAGGAAAACTGATCATATTTGCATATCCATGATTGGTTGCATTTGGAGGTGAAGAAGAAAATGTTCTTTTCCTTGTTTGGCATTTCCCAGGTGTTTCTTCCATCCATAGAAATTCATAATGATCCTCCATTTTAAATTTAAGACAGGAGCCACCTTGTCGGTGTCTGCCATTCATGTTGACATTCCTGTGGGATGGGATTGGCATTTTGTTGTCTTCGCAGTCACAAATTCTGTTTCTCCTTCCATCAGCCAGGCAAGACTTCTGAAATTTCAGCCCTTGAAAGATCACTATTTGAATGATATAGCAATGTGTTGACTGTTTGTGTAGCTATTTAACTGTGTTTCCTCACAATACAACTAATTATTTTATCATTCAAATGTTCATTCAAATCCTTTTGGAATTTATTATTGAATTGCATCCATAAATACTTTTTAGGTTGTGCAGTCCAACTTATGATTTTCTGCATGAAATGAAAATGTTCCTCTTACTGCTTCTGATTTTTTTGCCAGTCGAGTTGAACCTCTGATAATTAATCCTGCTACCACAGAGAAATTTCTCATGTGTGAGTGCCTGACACAGAACACAACACTCCAGCTGAAGACTAACTAGCTTTATAAAGGTTTAGCATTACTTTCTATTGACTACTATCTCATATAATGGTATGCTAATCCCACGAAAGTATTATTTCTATGTGCTGTGTATATTGTCAGACATGCACAAATGAATTAATATCTCGGGAATTGTTTTCCCTTTAGATTCTGCTACAATAATTCACACATTAATAGTTGATTTGAGTAGCTGTGTCAATTATTCATTTCTTTCCAATATAAAGATAAGTTTGAATTTTTGAAAACCGATTCCTTAATTAACCTCCAGCTGGTGTGTCAGGCAACATCCCCAGCCCATGAATAGAGTGTTCAGAAGAGGAGGAAGTAGGAACAAAAGTTCAGCTTTAGCGGAGGTGACATTGTGAGAAAGCTTGATGTCTTCCGTTCATTAAAGCTTTGGTATGACCTGAGGTTGTGAAAGGCACTATACAAACGTAAATTCTACATTTTTTCCATTGCTCAAATTAAACCATTGCCTTGCAACAGTAAGTGGAGTGGGTATCAACACTGAATTGCTGCTCTTTCCTATTTGCTGATATAATAACTATATTTCCTTCACTGTCTTACCTGGCAATCTAAACTCAATTTATTATTTTCTTCCTAAGTATATACCTATATATCACCTTTATTGTTATATAGATGGTGAAGAGCATCTTTCTGTCATATACATTTTGAACCTTCTTTCTTCATAATGAAAGGACGTAACAGAGATTAATCAAAATAGCAGTAACATTAAAAATCCTAAAGGTTGATTTCTGACTTGTTTTTCCAGTGATTAGCATTGGCCAATGTAAGAACACATTGAAACCTTGCTGCTCATGATTTTGTGACCAGTTAAACTTCACATTTGATTTTCTGGAATTCATTGAGACTCCGTGCTGGAGTATGATTCCTCCCAGAGTCTATGCAGAATATTAAGATTAAATCTGCTGTGGTCTCTGCTGCATTATGCATTTCCTTGTAAATGGTAGGATTTGCAAATTCATTGCTCTCCTGTGAATCAAACCTTATTTCTTTCTTTGCTGCTACAGATTTAAATTTTGCTGACAAAATATCGAAATACATTGGTGATATTATTTCTGACTTTGCTTCCTTCTCATGTACATTGAAATTAGTTTGTACATAGCTATATGTTCAATGTTTATTTTAAATCAATTCAATCTGTGTAACGATTGATCCTTGTTTTTCATTTCAGATTTTTGTTAGTCCTTGGATGCTTAATCCTGGCTATCTTGTCAACATTTTCTGAATTTGAGGCTCTCTCACAAAAATGGCTCCTGACACTGGTTAAGTACAATCTAATTTGCACAACTTTTGTATACACCATAAAGTTAACCTTTTAATTATTCAATTTAAGTCTGTATTGATTAGGTAATGTGTTATGCATGTGTAACCTGAGCACATTCAATCTCAATTTTCTGTCTCAAGTTCATAGGGTAATCTTATAGCTTCACGTATTAATTAATGGATTCTAACTATATTTGACGGAACTGTACATAAATCTTTTCTCAAAGCAACCCAGTTATCATGGTCTGCCATTGCTCGGATGTTTTGGAGTGATTTGATTGTATTGAGTGGCAACGCAGGCCCATGGAACTAGTCTGTAATCCTGTTATTAAGTTTTGCTCTGGAATTCTGGTGCTTCATTGCAAGATAATATTCCATAACACGCTCTGTTCTGTCTCAACATCCATGTCACGACTACAAAATCAGCAAAGCACAGCTATTCCATCAATTTACCAATTTTCAGTCACAGAATTACTGCTGTGCAGAGGGGACCATTTGGCCCAACGTGCCTGAAATGTCTGTTCAAATGAACATAATTTACCTAGGCCAATTTCCTGCCTTTTCCACATACCTTTGTACACTATCTCTATCAAAATAATCACACAATGCCCTCTTGCATGCTTCAATGGTATCTGCCTACACAACATTTCCAGGCAGTGCATTCTTTAACATAACTACTCGATGTAAGAAAATAATTTCCTCACATAACTCTTGCTTTTTTTTGCATTTCACATTAAAACTTTGCACACTTCCCATAATAGCTAACCTGCCATTTCTCTAATTAAGGCTGCTAATCATAATAGGAAAGAATCGGGGAAGCATTGTGCAGTAGATCCATTCTCAAGCCCATTTTCAATACCAGGTCTTAAGGTGAACTGCTTTGTTGATTATGGGCAAAAATTTTGTTTTTTCTCATTTTGCAGAATGAACAATGTAAAATTTAAAAAGATCCATTATGACCCATTTAAATGCAAAGTATCGGAAAATTTGTCACATTTGCAGTCATTACTACAGACAGTCAGTCCACTACTTCCTATTACTTTAATCAATCATCTACATGCACTAGTCATCTGCACTTGTACATCTATTACAAATACACCACTCTACAAAGATTAAAAACCAGAAGAACTGCCCCTCTCTCTGGATGCACTGCTGGTCAAACCCTTGTCTATGTCTTTGTCATCTTCCAAAGTTCTCTCAGGGTTTGATTCTATCTGATGTGGTTAAACATCAATTTTGTCGAAACTGGTAGTGAATGGTTGTAATAACCCTATCTTTCATAAGCCTATCTATCATTGACCATTCACTAGTTGTTTTTAATCAAGAGGGCAGCACAGTGGTTAGCACTGTTGCCTCACAGCGCCAAGAGTGCAGTTCGATTCCACCCTCAGACGACTATCTGCATGGAGTTTGCACATTCTCCCTGTGTCTGCGTGGGTTTCTGCCGGGTTCTCTGGTTTCCTCCCACTGTCCAAAGATGTGCAAGATAGGTAGTATGGCCATGCTAAATTGCCCATAGTGTCCAGGGATGTGTAAGTTAGGTGGATTAGCCATAGGGAAACAGGAGGATGGGTCTGGGTGGGATGCTGTCCGGAGGGTCAGTGTGGACTTGTTGGGCTGAAGGGTCTGTTTCTGCACTGTGAGGATTCTATGAAGATAATCATAACAAAGTCTGTAGAAGGCCTGTACCGTTAAATGAACATATAACTAGCAGAAATGTAATGTTCACTTAACATTGTTAAGGTGTTGTAATGCTTATATTGTATTTAAACAGGAAGCTGTTACCATCGTTGTGTTTGGATTAGAATTCGCTCTCAGGGTCTGGGCAGCTGGCTGCTGTTGCCGATTCAGAGGATGGAGAGGTCGCCTGAAGTTTATCAGAAAGCCATTGTGTATCCTAGGTTAGTGGTAGTTTTATTGGCAGTAACAAAAAATATAAAATTTTCTTTTAAATACGATTGTGAAGAATTAACTCAGGTAATTAAATTATCTTAATGTTGGTGCAATATGGTATGCTGCTAGCAAATTCCTAACCAAATATAGCATGTCACAGTTTAACTGGGAAAGTACACCAATACTCCAATACACCAATAATCATGCCCCGCTGGTATTCCACAAGCTGAAATAAAATGTATAAGATCTCAATGAGACCATCAAGATGACCAAATTGCCTGACTGACAGCTATTCAGAACAAAAGCAATTCACAGAAAATGACAACCAAAAGAACTGCGGATGCTGTAAATCAGGAACGAAAACAAAGTTGCTGGAAAAGCTCAGCAGGTCTGGCAGCATCTGTGAAGGAGAAAACAGAGTTAACGTTTCGGGTATGGTGACCCTTTCAGTTCTGAGGAAGGGTCACCGGACCTGAAACGTTAACTCTGTTTTCACTTTCACAAATGCTGCGAGACCTGCTGAGCTTTTCCAGCAACTTTGTTTTTGTCACAGAAAATGACCATTTATTGTAACACATTTACCTTTAACATTAGGAAAGGATTTCTAATCTACTAGTATGTGACTTAAACTATACCCATTCAAAAACTCCAAATACATATGTACACATTCACATTTGTGATTTCTTTCCTCTTTATCTCTTTATTTTTCTGCCATTATATTCTATGTTTTGGTTTACTTTTCTGTGTTTTAAGATGGTGCCGGAGAGAGGTGACACTTTACAACACTTTTCAACATATTTTGTAACAAAATATAGGAGATAATAAATAAAAGACAGCTAATTTGTTACAAATATTAGGGGTGGGAAAAGAATGTAGACAGGCTAAGCAAAACTCCAAAGATCAAAAGCCCACATTTTAAGGATGGGTTAGATTGTCTCACACAGTTCCTCTTGATTTCTAACACTGGCGGACACGCTATTGTTTGTAAAGCAATGGTCGTTCTTCACTTTGATAATTGAACCAGGAGACCTAGATTCTTTTACACTTGCTTGGTTTTTCTGACTTTTCCGCACCCAGAAGGAGTGAGATGGAGTAATAGATATTTTCACTTGGCAGGCTCTGGATGTCTGTGGCTCCTCTTGCACTTACAAACTTATTAACAAACTGCAGCCCAACCAAAGTGCTGTCATCAGTCTGAATTTCCTTAACTCAAAGACTCTTGGTGCCACTCAGCCTCAAAGTATACCCCTCACTGGTTGGAAAAGCAACATTGTCTTGTAGAGCTAAAAATATACACCACACAACCCACGTTTTTGTTTCAAATTGTAAAACTCTCCTGGTATTTCAACTGTACAGTAGTCCAATTTATATTTCAGCTTGTAGTGGATATATAGCACAGAGGTGATGCTAATAAATACTGCATCTGCATTGCATCTTAGGATTTGTATGGTAACAAAATAATGCTGAGAATTACAGTGCTCACTGTTATTAATATGTAAATTGGACAGTAACTTCTGGTTAATAAATGTGTACACTTGAATGTGTCAATCAGGAATTTGCTATTCAAGATGCCCTACTCCTTCAGAAATAACACAGTGTGGAGCTAGAGGAACACAGCAGGCCAGGCAGCATCAGTGGAGCAGGAAAGCGGACATTTCGGGTCGGGACCCTTCTTCAGAAATGGGGGAGGGGAAGGGTGCTCTAAAATAAATAGGAGGGGGGGTCGGGCTACGGAAGGTAGGTGGGATGGTGATAGGCGAGTGCAGGTAGGTAGTGGTGGGGATTGTTCAGTGAGGTGGGATGAGCGGATAGGTGGGAGAGAAGATGGACAGGTCAAGGAGGCAGGGATGAGAGGGAGGGTTGGTCATGGGATGAGGCCAGGGGTGGGGAGATTTTGAAGCTAGTAAAGTCCACATTGAGACCATTGGGTTGTAGGCTCCCAAGGTGGAATATGATGCGCTGCTCTTCTAGTTTCTGCGTGGCATTGTTGTGACACTGGAGGAGGTCCAGGATGGACATGTTGTCCAGAGAGTAGGAGAGGGAGTTGAAGTGGTTTGCGACTGGAAGGTGTTGTCGTTTGTCGCGAACTGAGCGCAGCTGCTCTACAAAGCGAGCCTCCGCTTAGTCTCACTGATGTAGAGGAGGCCACATCGGGAACAACGGATAGAATAGACCACATTAGTGGATGTGCAGGTGAACATCTGTTTAATGTGGAAGGTTTTTTTGGGGCTTGGGATGGAGGTGAGGTGTAGGGGCAGGTGTAGCACCTCCTGCGGGTGCCGGGAAAGATGCCGGAGGTGGTGGGGCTGGTGGGAAGTGTGGAGTGGACAAGGGAGTCGCAGAGAGAGCGATCCCTCCAGAAGGCAGATAGGGGTGGGGAGGGAAATATATCTTCCGTACTAGGATCAGATTGCAAGTGGCAGAAGTGGTGGAGAATGATGCATTGAATCCGGAGGTTAATGGAGTGATACGTGAGGACAAGGGGATTCTGTCCTTGTTTTTATTGTGGGGAGGGGTTGTGAGGGCAGAGGTGCGGGAAATGCAAGAAATGCTGTCGAGGGCGTTTTTAATCACTGAAGCGGGGGAGGTTGTGGTCCTCGAAATACTTCAGAAGTTGTGTAATGTTGATTAAATCTATCAAAATATTAAAATACACGGATTGTTATAAAGTTGCAAGACTTAGCCGATATTTACACCCCAAACTCACAAGCAAATCTTGAGGCTTGTACATCCCAAGTAAGTACTCTTTTAAACAAGGAGATAAATTTTAATTATGGGCAAACAAGGTATCTGGCACCGAATTTTTTTTTTATAATTGTGATATATGTTCTTCAGATTTTGAATACTGTTGGAGATTTTCTTTTTAAAAATTATATGCTTTTACATTCCTTTATGTTTAGGTCTACCTTCCATTCTTTCTTCTCTCCTCCTTCCTTGTTTCTACTTACAGGGAGTTCTGCTATAACACGATTGTTGTTTCAGCGCAGCATCACGTAATAGAAAATCATGCTATAGAAATCATGCTCGCGCTATCATGCAGTACTGACCATTGCTGGGGTTTGCGGTGACAGAACTCTATTCTGTCCTATGGGAAAAGCAGGGTTAGGGGCACAAAGGACTCATAAAAGTTATATTTTCCAAAATTCTTCCTCATCTGTGTAGCTTCATTCTTATAGCTGAAGTTATATGACAGTTTATCAGACAGGTGATGCTGCAAAGAGGCAATACATCTACGAATCTGACCTTGTATTTGCAATTAAGTGACAGGTGGGCTTTAAAT
Source organism: Ginglymostoma cirratum (assembly GCA_024137785.1). Taxonomy (NCBI): domain Eukaryota; kingdom Metazoa; phylum Chordata; class Chondrichthyes; order Orectolobiformes; family Ginglymostomatidae; genus Ginglymostoma; species Ginglymostoma cirratum. The sequence goes on along the minus strand of JAHRHZ010000075.1, from coordinate 17,600,104 downwards.
AGAGCTCTGTCACCGCAAACACCAGCAATGGTCTGTACTGCATGATAGTGCAAGCATGAACCAAAAGAGGGAGGCAATGGCCTAGTGGTATTATCGCTGGACTGTTAATGCAGAGACCCAGATAATGTTCTGTAGAACCAGGTCTGAATCCCACCAAGTTGGAGTTTGAATTAAAAAAACAAAAAATCTGGAATTAAGAGTTTAATGATGACCATGATTCCATTGTCGATTTGGTTCACAAATGCCCTTTAGGGAAGTAAATCTGCCATCCTTACCTGGTCTGGCCTACATGTGACTCCAGACCCACAACACTGTTGTTGCCTCTTAACTGCCCTCTGGGCAATTAGGGAAGGGCAATAAATGCTGCCTAGCCAGCAACACCCTCATCCCGTGAATGAATAAAGGAAAAAAAAAGTGCAAAATTGTGTTAGATAGAGCTCAGAGCCAGCAACCCTCCATGAAACTCTCCCAAAATTGACACATCAGCCCATTTTTAGTAAAATTCTCTCGTACATTTAAATGCTGATCTGACCTGACATTCCATCAGACTTCTGGATAGATTTTCAGATAAGTGAAGCCGAGGAATCTGACCTTTTTATATAATGCTGATGCATTTAACGTGTTCAGCATAAACTCTTCAAAGTAAGACTTCACATATTTTCCTAATAAGACAGTTGTTCTCTGTGTAACATTATATTTGAGCTTTATGACATACAATCCACACTCGATGGAATCACATTATAGCCAACACAAGTTTACGTTTTACAAATACCGTTCCCCTATTTGTCAATCGCGTTATAGCCAATTCATGTTGCCGGAACATGTGTTATAGGAGAACCCCCTGTATTCCACTTTTTGCACTAAATATCCTGGCTGTTCCAGGTTTTGCTTCTGTGCTACTGGTTAACAATTCAGTGTTCTGACTGGTTACAGAGATACAGACATGATTTTCATCTTGGAGGCGGGAATCGGGTATCAAGAATTTTCCTGATCTTGTAATTCTGCCTCAATCCCAGCAGTGTTACAGCTCCTGGGGGTTGGGACAGGCTCGTGGGGGAGGCCCAACAAGGAGGCAGGTCAAAGATGAGGCAGCCAGGTTAAAAGGGCTGCTGCTTTTCTCAGAAATATTAGCCCAATCCAGATGGGTTCATTCTACTCAGTCCAAAAATGTGCAATTTAGGTGGACTGGACATGCTAAATTACCCATAGTGTTCAGGGATGATGTAGGTTAGTCATGGGAAATGCAGGTTTAGAGGTATGGGTCTGGATGGGATGCTCTTCAGTGGGTTGAATGGCCTGTTTCCAGTGGGGTTCTATGATGATATCACCACTGCACCCTTCACCTCGTCGACCCACATCATTCCCTCAACATCCCTACTATCTTCAGCCACTTGCCTGGTATCCACTTTATGACAGATTTCACAAGTCTTTGAAAGCTCATACATTTCTCAAGCTAAACAAACATCACTTGCACAGGCACTCGAAAAATATTTTCTTATTTGAAAAGCTTATAAATCATGAAAATAAACAACTCACTTGAATTGGCCTTAAGAAAACGATTATCCTCTCTGAAAAAAAAATGGATCTATTTAAACCATCATTTAGTTTTCATTTAGCAATCTAACCATCACTGCTTGACATTCAGTGGCATTACTACCACTGAATTCCCCATTGTCAATATACTGTAGGTTTTCATTGACTAGACATTGAACTGGCCTAGCCATTTAAATACTGTGTATACAGGAGCACAGGCTAAGGATCCTGCAGCGGTTAACTCCTCTTTCTGATTCCCTAAAATCTGTCCACCGTTTGCAATGCAAAATCAGGAGTGTGATGGAATATTCCTGACTTGCATGGAAGGATACAGCTCCAACAACACTCAATGACATCATCCCGGACAAAGCAGCCCAATTCAATGGCATCACATCCACAAGCATCCATACCCTCCACCACCAATGCTCAGCAGCAGCAGCAGTGTATACTATCCACAACATTCAATGCAGAAATTCACCCAGGCTCCTTACATAATATCTTCCAAAACCATAACCACTACCATCTAGAAGGACAAGGGGAATAGATACATGGAACATAAGCACCTGCAACGTCCCTCTAAGCCACTCATTGCCCTAACTGGAAATATATCTTCATTCTGTCCACAGACACACACACACACACACACACACACACACACACACACACACACACAGACAGACACAGGCAGGCAGACAGACAGACACAGACACACACACGCGCACACACACACACACACACGCAGGCAGACAGACAGACACAGACACACACACACAGGCAGGCAGACAGACAGACACAGACACACACACACGCACACACACACTCATTTTGGATGTACTTAACCAAATAGACTGCAGCTGTTTGAGAAATAAGCTCATCACCACCTTCTCAAGGGCAATTAGGGATGGAAAGTTAATGCTGACAGGGCCAGTGTGGTTAAGGATAGGGTTAGATGAATGAATGAATTGGTTAAAAGTGGCCATTACAACAAAGATTTTGTCTATACTAGGCAGTAGTAGCACTTGTATCGTGCAGTAGGTAGATAATAGTTAACATTTATGGAATGACTCCCTCTATTTCAACAGTTACACATTTCTTTCAAGTGAAAGAACGCAACAGGAAAAGTGACCCAACTATGGCTGACAAAATAAAGATAGTATCAGATCCATAGAAGAGTCATTTAAGTTGCTAGAGAAAAGGAGCAAGCCTGAGGACTGGGAGCAGTTTCAAATTCAGCAAAAGAGGATTATGAAGTTTATTATAGGGAAAGAGAATACGAGAATAAGGAATACGTGCAAGGAACATAAAGGCAGACCCTAAGCACTTGTAAAAGAATATAATAAGAAAAAATTAACGAAGACTAAAATTGACCCTTCAGAGTCTGAAACAGGAGAGTTCATATTAGAGAACAAGGAAATGGTAACACAGCTAAACTTTAGGTCTATCTTCATGGAAAAACTCACAGATAACTTCCCAGAAACCCTAGCGAAGCAAAGTCCATTGAGAAGAAAGAATCGAAGGAGATTAGCATGAATGAAAAAAAAAGTGCTGGAGAAATGAATGGGATTGAAAGCTGATTAATTTCCAGGGGCTATAATCTCCATCATACAAACATATAACCAGGGGCAGAAACAAAAACAGAAATTGCTGGAAAAGTTCAGCAGGTCTGCAGCAACTATGGAAAGAAATCAGAATTAACATTTTGGGTCCAGTGACTCTTCCTGAGAACTCAAGGAGCAGAACTAGGCCATTTGGCGCCTTGAGCCTGCTCTGTTTGTGTTCCACATTCTCATCTACCCCTAATAACCCATGATTACTTTATCTATCTCCTCTTCAAACATGTGCAACACCACCCTCCCAGAAAAAAACCACCACCTTATCAGGTAGAGAATTCCAAAGTTGTACAATGTCTCAGAGACCATCTTTGTACTGAAAGGGTGACTCCTAATTTTTAAACAGCGGCCTCTAGTTTTGGACTGGCCCACAAGAGAAAATGACCTTTCCATTTCCACCCTGTCAAGGCCATTCACGATCTTATACATTTCAATCAATTCACCGCTCACTCTTCTAAATTCCTTTAGAAACAAGCCTAGCCTATTCCAACCTATCCTCACAAGGCAGCCCACTCTCTCCAGGCATCAATTTAGTAAACCTCCTCCCAGCTGATTCCAATGCTTTTGCATCTTTCCACTTATATGCACAAATTGACCGAAATTGCACACTATATTAAAGGTGTGGTCTCATCAATACTCTGTGCAAGTGAAGCATAATATCCTTACTTTTATCCCAGGGGGCTAAGCGTGGTGATCTTGGAAATGACAGATGTGCTGGATGTCATCTACTATAATTCTTTAGAATTGGGTCAGCTGTGTGTCTATATCACTGGAGTTTAGATGAATGAGAGGGAATCTCATTGAAATGTGTAAAATTCCAACAGGGCTGAACAGACAGGATGCTGGGATGATGTTCCTCATGGCTGGGGCTACAGAACAAGGAGTCACAATCTCAGAATATGTGGGAGACCATTTAGGACTAAGATCTATCTTCACAAAAAGGATAGCAAACTTGTGGAATTCCCTACCACAGGTGGCCGTGTAGGCCACGTCGTTGAATATACTTAAGAAAGAAATAGATAGATCTCTAGAGGCTAAAGGTATCAAGGGGTATGGGGTGAGAGTGGGACTACGGTGGTGAGGCACAAGATCAGTCACGATCATGCTGAATTATGGAAGAGGCTAACACTCTGTACTGGATGTTCACAGGCTCCAGTCAAAACGAAAGAACATACAAACTTGTCTTCAGCTGCAACCCAGCAGAGGTTTTATTCTGTAGCTTTTGCACTCTATAACAGCTCAACACAAGTCTGCAACCTGGCTGATGACTCACAAGTGTGACTTAGCTCTTAAAGGGACATTGTCCCAACATAACATACACCAACTATAATATTGGGACAATGTCCCTTTAAGAGCCAGGTAAATCAGGAACAAAAACAGACGTTGCTTGAAAAGCTTAGCAGGGCAGGCAGCAACTGTGAAGTAAAATCAGAGTTAACGTTTCAGGCCCAGTGACCCGAAGGACCTACAGGAAGGGTCACCGGACCCGAAACATTAACTCTGATTTTTCTTCACAGATGCTGCCAGACCCACTGAGCTTTTTCAGCAACTTCTGTTTTTATTACTTGCTTTAATTGATTTAGTGATTGTGTTAAGGATTGGATATTCACCAGGGCATAGAGTAATTCCTCTTCCCTTCTTCAAAAATAATGTCATGGGATTTTTTGCATCCCTTTCAGAGGGTAGCTCAGGCCTTGATTTAACAGTTTACCTTAAAGGCCATTCAGCTCTGACAGTTAAGCAGTCCTTCAGCCTATATCTTACTTTCAAGTGCTTGAAGTGGGACTTGAATCTGCAAACTTCTGATTCCTGCGAGACGGGACTACCAGCTGATCTTTAGCTTAGGCAGAGGCAGTCTTCCAAATAATCTGATTTAAAGCATTCTTGAAGTTTTGTTGGCTGGATATAATCAAGCTTTTGTTCACATCCCAGTACTTTTTTTAATATTTGCCTAGACATCATCGTCCTGATTGGCTCTGTGGTGATTGTTGCTGTGGGGACATTGCAGAACATAGTAGCAACATCACTGCGAAGCTTACGTTTTCTACAAATACTGCGAATGTTGCGAATGGACCGGAGAGGAGGCACGTGGAAGCTTTTAGGATCAGCTATTTGCTCTCACAGCAAGGTATGGGACTAATTCAAACACAGCGGTTGTCGTATTCGTTAACTAAAGGCTCACATTTAATACCTGTTCTTATTTCTGCTGTCTGCTGTTTCTTTCCCCTGATGAAATCCACGCAGAAGCTGCTTTTCATTTTCCAACAGTTCTCTTATGGCTCTCTTATAACGTTTCCTCCTCAATTTGTCACCTTGTATAAAAATATTGAAAGAAACAAATGGAGCAAAAATATTCTTGGCAGGCAGAAGTGTGAAAGGTTTCGATCTAATAATGTAGCCAAGACTATAAATTAAACTGAGTGGGATTGATCATGTGTGTATAGAAATGTTTGAAATTCAAATTTTGTTGGATAAAAGGAAATACCTAGTATCTTGCCCAAAATTGCTTTATGTGTTATACCCACAGGGTAATCCAATAACATTTAGTCGATCTCAATACTGACCAGGACCATTTTTGGGAATGCTTCAAAATCATGGCATTATAAGGAATTGGTACTGGAATACACTCCACAGTGCAAGTTCTCCAATATTCAATCTTAGATGAACTTAATCAATATGAAGGTTCATTAATATTTAAATGATTTTGGCCACTTAACTGTAAATCTGGCAGCACAGAGCAAGCAACATCTGTTTCATGGAGGAGAACTGGCAGTGGCAGGTGGGTTGGGGAATGTTGTAAAGTGGGCGTAGCTGACAAAACCAGTGGATATTAAAACAGATGTGGAGGGAGCAAATTAACTCCGTATGAAATTAATGGATTGGTGATGGACCCGATTCCCTGGAAGCTGAAATGAATGTTTTATTGTATGTGTTGGCTACATGTAGATTTCTGTTTTCACCGTTAGACACCCTCCTCAGTAGAAAATGGAGCAGGATCTCCGGCTATAAGAACTATTTCTAAGATCTGGGGTCCAATTTCAAATAAAGAAAAGTAAGACAATCCATCAGGAACATCATCAGATTGATACTCATCAGTTTGTGGGCATTTGGATATCAATTTATTACATCTGTACTCCTAGTTCACACCAAGTCATCAAATACGTTATAGCTGCTTTATCGCAAATAATATTCATACTTCAAAAAGGCACATAATATAACTTTAAATTGCACTTGCAATTCTGTCTTGAAACATTGGTATTTTCAATGTTCTTCACAAGTAAGAAGCACTTCAATCCAACCAAGGTGTCTGGTACAGCTTGGTTCAGCTACAATGAATTTAACCACAGTCACCTTAATGCCACTAACTAACAGATAGGTTGACTGCTGTCTTTCCAATAAAAACTGAAAGAACTGCAGATGCTGTAAATCAGAAACAAAAACAAATTGCTGGAAAAGCTGAGCAAGTCTGGTAGCATCTGTGAACAAAAAATCACAGTTAACGCTTCGAGTCAAGTGACCCTTCTTCAGAACTGATGGTAGCTGGGAAAATGTCACTTTATGTGCTGGGGAGATAGGGTGTGGGGGCGAGGGGTTAGGGAGTAAATGATAGGTGAGGATAGAGCCCAAAGAGAGAGAAGAACAGTTGGACAGACAAAGGGAAATGGGTAACGATCTGGCTAGGGGGTGAATAGCTATTAATGGTGACTGTTAATGGCTAATAATAGGTTTTGTGTAATAGCAGACTCTGTGATAACAAGGCCTGGCGTGTGGGGTTGGGGTAAGGACATTGGAGAGCACAGGCCCTGAAGTTATTGAACTCGGTATGGAGTCTGGAGGGCTGCAGGGTTCCCAAGTGGAAAATGAGGTTCTGCTCTTCCAGCTTGCACTGAGCTTTGCTGGAGCATTGCAGCAAGCCTAAGACAGAAAAGTTGGCCAGGGAGTTGAAGTAGCAGGCAACTGGACAACTGGAAGCTCAAGGTTTTTTTTTGTGGACAGGACATAAATGTTCTGCAAAGCGGTCACCCAGTCTACGTTTTGTTTCCCCCATATGGAGGAGACCACGTTGTGAGCAGCGAATGCAGTAGACTAGATTGTGCAGGTAAAGTGCTGCTTCAGCTGGAAGGTGTGTTTGGGCCCTTGGATACCGAGGAGGGAGGAAGTAAACGGACAAGTGTTTCACCTTCTGTAGTTCCAGGGAAACATGCCGTGAGGGCTCTGGGTGGGTGTTGGGATTGAAGGAAGAGTGGACCAGGGCGTCCCAGAAGGAATGGTCCCTGCAGAATACTGACAAGGGATGGGAGGGGAGTATGTGTTGGGTGGTGGCAACTTGCCGGAGGTGGCAGAAATGGCTGCTGATGATTTTCTGGATGCGGATGTTGGTGGGATGATAGGTGAGACAACGGGGATCCTATCGCCGTTGCGGGAGGGAAGACAGCGGGTGAGGGTGGAAGTACGAAAGATGGGGTTGGACCTGACTGAGGACCCTGTCAACAACGGTACTGGGGAATCCTTGGCTGAGGAAGAAGGTGGACATTTTTGAGGCTCTCTGTCGAAGTTGGCATCATTGATACGGGTGCGACAGAGACAGAGGATCTAGGGAAACATAACAGAGTCTTTACAGGAAGCAGGGTGTGAGGATATATAGTCAAGGTAACTGTGGGGGTCGGTGGGTTTATAGTGGATATTTGGTGGCTAGCCTATCCCAGAAATGGAAACAGATGTCGAGGAAGGGAAGGGAGGAGTTAGAGATGGAGCAGGCGAAGGTGAGAGTGGGGTGAAAGTTGGAAGCAAAATTGATAAACTTTGCCAGTTTCAGACAAGAGAAGGAAGCAGCACCAATGATGTCATTGATATACCAGTAAAAGAGTTGTGGGTGGGGGCTGGAATAGGATTGGATAAGAGACAGGCATAACTGGGGCCCATGCGGTACCGATGGCTACCCCTCTGACCTGAAGGAGGTGACAGGAATTAAAAGAGAAGATGTTCAACGTGAGGGTGAGTGCAGCCAGTTGGAGGAGGGTGCTGGTGGTAGGGATGGCGCAGGCCTTTGTTTCAGGAAGTGGAAGGCCTTGAGACCGTCGTGGTGGGGAATGGACGTGTAAAGAAATTGCATGTCCATGGTTAAAAGGAGGCGGCTGAAGCCCACAAACTGGAAATTCTGAAACTGGCATAAAGCATCAGAAGAATCATGGATGTAAGTGGGCAGGGACTGGACCAGGGGAGAAAAGACTGAGTCAGGGTGGGAAGAGATGAGTTCTGTGGGGCAGGCACTGGTAGAAACAACGGGTCTGCCTGGGCAGTCCTGTTTGTGGATTTTGGGAAGGAGGTAGAAGCAAGCTGTGCAGGTTTGGCATACAATCAGCCTGGAGAGAGTTGGGGGCGGGGTGGGGTATATCACCAGATGAAATTAGGTCAGTGATCGTAGTTGACACAATGTTCAGATATTTCATCATGGGATCATGGTCCAGGGAGAGATAGGAGGAGGTATCTGAGAGCTGACGCTGAACCTCTGCAATGTAGAGGTCAGACTGCCAGTCAGCCAGCTGTTTTTGCAAATTGGCCTCAAACATCATTTCTTTTCTAGAGTGACATAATAGCTCATAAGTGAAGAAATTGAAGGTTGTCGCAGAAAGTCATAGATTCTCCAAGAGGAGACCATTCAAGACATCCTTGAATATAAGAGTGTGAAAGTGAATCCCATTGTCAGCACTAATACCATCCCATGTCTGATTCATTTTCTCACTCTTCCTTTCAGTGAAACATTGGTTATCACACGTAGCTTATGTCTTATAAAGGGATCTCTTCGTGATGATATGGATTCAAAAACTGGAATTGTAGAGTTTGCTCTTCATAAAATCCCTGCAGTGTGGAAACAGGCCCTTCAGCCCAACAAGTCCACACTGAACCTCAGAGCATCCCATCCAGACCCATCCCCTAATAACCCACACCTCCCTGAACACTTATGGGCAATTTAGCATGGCCAACCCACATAACCTGCACCTCTTTGGACTGTGGGAGGAAACCAGAGCACCCAGGGAAAACCCACACAGACACAGGGAGAATGTGCAAACTCCACACAGACAGTTGCCCGAGGGCAGAATTGAACCCGGGTCCCTGTTGCTGTGAGGCAGCAGTGCTAACCACTGAGCCACCTCCCAGTTATTGGAGGCTTAAAGCCTTTCTCAGAAACACTTGTAAGTATCAGCAGATCAGTGAAGGTGGAATTATTGAGTTTAACCAGATTTCAGCACATGAGTCACACACAGCAAAGTAAATAAGTGTACAGGGTTGGTCATGCTGTTGTCTCAGCCATCTATTTGACAAGCGTGGGCTGATTTGACACTGCATTCCTTTGTAAATCTTGAAGGAAACAGAGGAGTAAATGTTGCTTGTGGCATTGACCTGGATTGCCATTGGCTGTGCTGCCCCTGTAGTTCATAATGGGTGCAAAAACTCTGCAGCAGATGGCACAGCCCTGTAACTGCGTCCTGTTGCCTCAGAGTTTCTAGACTCTGGTCCCCTCAGTTATTACGAAGTCTGCCAGGGTCTGCAGATATGATTGACAGTATATGCCAGCTATGCATAGTCATGTTGAGTGACTAACACACAAGCTGTTGACAATGTTGACACCTAATGAGATCCAGCAGTGATTGTGGAGGATTGTCCTGGATGTACTGTACAGCCATGTGTGATGACATGGCAGAATTGTAGTCCAGCATGGTGCATGTGTCATTTTCAGGAATAACATCAGTGGAGCCTCCAGTTGCAAACTGAGTCAGGGTTTTTTTTTTCTTTCATGGGATGTGGGCATTGCTGGCACAGTCGACATTTGTTACTCATCTCAAAATACCCTTGAGAAGGTGCTTATGAGTGCGCTTTTTCAACTGCAGCAGTCCATCTGTCTTGTGAATGTTGCTATGGAGGCTCTGACCTTTAATATACAACCGGATCTATTATATAGTTTCAAAATGTTGGAAACGTGCTGTTGACACAGTGTTTAACTAACCTTAGAGGTGTTCAGGGACTATTCCAAAAACTAAACAGTGAATACTATTGTCCAGAATGTTTCCAGCAATGAAAGTAATACCACAACTGACTAAGCTGCCAGAGCCCCACGCAGCTTCCTAATCTCAAACAAGTGCTAGCCTAACTAGCAACATCTATATCTGAATGAATATTGAAACAGCGCAAGGCCAGCTACTGGTTAGTTTCCCATCACCAAGAGAAGGCACAATATTTTATGGAGATAAAATATTGGTGGTAGTGGACGATAGTTACAAAGTAAGCATCACATTAAAGAGGCAAAATCACTTCCAAAACTAATTAGATAATTAAAGACTTCAGACAAATCCTGGGTCTTCAGAGGGTAAATGCTGGAGTGAAATAGAGGAAGATAGAGACACCATAAAAGTGTCTCAGCCCCTTCCTCTGACCCCCCCTTTCCCTCAGTATGGGGTCACCATAGAGTCATTAACTGTTAATAAGACTTACAATCACTTCCCCATACCAGGCACAGAAACAGTAAAACTTACTGTGGCTGCCACAACGTACAGCAGGCAGAGAAGAAGTGGCCACAAGGTAAAGGGTGTAGAGGGCAGTTGGGAATTGCATTTTCCCTTTTTCTCCACCATGATCCTTTTTGAAATTGGACTGGATCATGGGAGAGATGAACTGAAGATGGCAGCGGGGACCACAGCGTTAGGCTTCTGAGTGCAGGGCTTGGCCACTCATGGGCTCATGCGGTGGGTTCTGCCCGATCCACACAGCCTCATCATTGTCTTTCCAGCTCGGTCACTTTTCTGTTTGGTTCTAGTTACCCTGGGGCATCCTCCTGCTGAATGCCGGGCCCCCACATATCTCTAATCCTGCTCCACCTCAGGTGGCGGCGCCGGAAGACGAGCCAGGACCCGTCGGTCGATGGCCAATGTTGGAGGAGGTACACGACCTTGCAGTGTGACCGAGATAACAAGGTGTGGAGCTGGATGAACACAGCAGGCCAAGCAGCATCAAAGGAGCAGGAAAGCTTGACATTTCGGGCCTAGA
>JAHRHZ010000075.1:17572725-17588518 GCA_024137785.1 Ginglymostoma cirratum | reverse complement strand
AAGTTCAGGGTAAATGGAGGCAGGTCTGTGAAGTTACACGGGTGAAAGGGCACAGACATTAACTACCTCCATGATGTTTGAACCCAGCTTTGGAATTTCATCCCAGAATTTGCATGCAGCAGTACAAGTGTATTTGAGAACTCTAGCTAAATTGTTTGCTTAATAATATTGTAACTGAGGAATAATTGAATTGAATGATGATACAGCAACACTCAGAATGGAAGAAGTCAGCTAAATATCTGTCTATTTTTTAGTATTTTTACTTCAATAGTTTTAATCTTTTAAGAGGGATACTTGCTAAGCATCAGAAATTCAAAGATTTCAAAAGTAGGCCCAAGCTCTGCCTTTGGTCCAGTTATACGATTGTGTCTCAGAAAGGGGAACTGGGATAAGATCATAAACTAGGTTCGTAGCATTAGCATGAAATTGAATGGTCAAACTTTCAGTGACGCTATTGGAAATGTTAGATATGAACAGCAGCTAGGGCCAGAAGGAGAGCAGTTAAGAAGTTTCTCTTTTCCCTTCCTTGTAAACCACAAAGAGTGACTGTGGGAGGCTGGGCTTTCTCTCCTTCCCTTCTGGTATTCCCCTCCGTGAGCATTTCTCTTGTATCAGAGACTTTAGCGTGGGGTCATCTCACTTGTCATCTTTCTTGTGATTCTCTTAACTTTATTTGTTTGTGGGATGTGAGGGTCGCCGGTAAGACTAGTATTTAATGTCCGTCCTAACTGCCTTTAAGAGATTGGAGGTGAGCCTGCTTTTTGAACTGTTCAAGTCCATGTAGGATTTGAACACACAGTTGCCAGCGAAGGAGTTGCCCCAGATGCCTTGTTGACCAATGAATACAATCTATCTGTATTGACATTGTAATATTCTTTTGCAATTTTTAAAAACTGTCACTCTGTTCCCTAATTTTCTCAGCTGTAGAGCAATCCTTCTATCTTCTCAATTATCTTTTCCTTAGGATAACCTTTCATTCCTGATGTTCTCGTTCTGAATGTAACTCTTCCATTAATTTTATATTGTTTCTAAAACAGAGTGCGTTTTACTGAAACCAAGGCACAGATTTTCATTCCAAGGGCGAGTTTGTGGACTCATTAGAAATCCCAGTGCCACAATATGAACTTTAAAAATGGCTGCCTGCTTTTCTGATTTTGTTCAGGGAGCAAGGCATATCAGGAATTGGACAGGAGTAATCTAATAAGGCTAGCTGGTTCCCAAGGTGGGCTGGATTGGTACCCTACCTGGTGTCTCTGGCACTGCAGGCAAACTTTAAAGCTAAAGGTTTGAACAGAATCCTGCCCTCACCACCTCATTCACTGTGCTCCATCCATATGCCATGTAGCGAGCTCTGTGGCCTGTTATAACCTTATGCCACCCTTTGCTCATCTACCTGTCTCCATTACACAATGGCCTCGATGCCAACCCATGCCTCTGCAGCCACCGTGGTTTCTGCCACCACATTTGCCCTCAGTCATTTGGGACCAACTCATTTGCCACCTGCTGCTCTTTGCTCGTCCCAAATCAAGTGTCATCCAGCATGGGTATTAATTAGCAGTCTTTGGACAGAAAATAAAGTTTCCTATCTCTTGATTTCACTTGGAAAACAAAGCACACTCTCACTGATGCAATACAATATGCAATACGATGATATTGCAGTAAAAGTCACCATGGTCTTACCAGACCATAGGGCTCCTGTCTCATTGGAGAGACAATTGGTGGTGATTTAATTTGATGGTCACCAGGCCTCAGATGAGGGAAGAGTTTGAGAATGAGTGTCCTTCATGGTCACTTCAGCTTTATCACAATAACAATTCTTTATTTTCCATGTGCATGTTCACAATCTCAAAGAGTGCCCTGCCACACTATGAACAAGATCCAAAGGGGTACTCCTCCAATACAGGAAAAATATAAAGCCTTCCTCTATCATATGCTATTCACACCTCATCACTCTCCCAGCCACCCGCACACCAATTCATGGAATCTAACACACTCTGCCCATTCCTCATCGCCCCTTGTATGTCATGCCAACATAATATCTACTTCCACTGCCGCCCTTTCCCCTTCACCCTCCATGCCACCTCATTGAGTATCCTGGATAGGTATAACTCCAATAACAATCAAGAAACTTAACGCTATCCAAGACAAAGCAATCCATTTAATTGGCACCATGTCTAACACACTCAAGATTCACTGCCTTCCGCACCAGCACATAGCGATACCATGTACTCCATATTCCACAACAACTCACCAATGCTCCTGTAACAGCATCTTACAGATCAGTGGCTTCTACTACCCAGAAAGACAAATGTAGCTTGTACATGGGAACACCATTACCGATAGGTTCCCTCCATTATCCTGACCTAAAAATATATCGCTGTTGTTTCACTGTCACAGAACTTCCTTCCTAACGTACTGCGGGTGTCCCTACACCCTGAGGACTGCAGAATAATCCACAAATACCCTTTTACAAGAGAAAAAAGCTTAATATGTAAATTTCTAACCAGCAGGTTACACTCTTTTGGGAGAAACACTGTCATTCATGTTTTCTTAATATTCCTTTATGGAATGTCAGCATTGCTGACTTGGTCTGCATTTATTGCACATCCACAGTTGCCCTTGAGTTGGTGCTGAACTGCCTTCTTGAACGACTACAGTCCATGCGAAAAGCTGGCCCAGCGATTGACATCCACCACCCACATCCTGAATGAATATATATAAAAAGAATTGGTGTAGGTAGACTCATGGTGCTGTCAGGGAGGAGTTCAAAGGTTTTGACCCAGGAACAGTGAAAGAATGGTGATATATTTCCAAGTCAGGATGGTGTGTAGCTTTGAAAGGAACATGGAGGAGATGGTGTTCCCATGTATCTGGTCCCCTTGGTCTAGGTGGTGGGGATCACAGGTTTGGAAGGGGCTGTCTGAGGGGCCCAGATAACTTGTTGCAGTGCATCTTGTAAATGCAGCTGCCACTATGCCTTGATGGTGAAGGGAGTCAATGTTGAAGCTTTTTGATGGGTTGTCAGTCATGCAGATTGCTTTGTCCTGGATAACGGCAGGTCTCTTGAGTATTGTTGGAGATGTGTTCATCCAGGCAAATGGAAAGGATTGTATCATGTTCCTGACTTGTGCCTTGTATCTAGTGGATAGTTTTTGAAGAGTCAGGAGGTGAATGACTCATTGCAAAATCCCTAACCACTCTCTGGTCTTGTAGCCAGAGTATTAAGATGGCTGATTTAGTTCTTTTTCTGGCTAATGGTAACCCCCACATTTTGAGAATCATTGACATTTATTAACATGTCAATGAATTACACAGTTCTAAGGGAATTATGCATCATTGATAGGTATAATTTCAGTTCTAAAGCTGTCAAGGGGTATGGAAATGCATATGGGAATATGGCATTGATGATAGAGGATGGGCCATGATCATATTGAATGGCAGTGCAGGCTCAAAGGGCTGAATGGCCTACTCCTGCTCCTAGTTTCTTTGTACAGTCCTCTCCACAGTTAACTATACAAGTAATACCTGACCCTCCATCCAAAGGATGCCTCACACCCCCAACCCACACCATACCCAAAAGATGCCTAATACCAACCCCATAAAAGTATCCCTGACCTCCCCAACCATAGGCTGTCCTGGAACCATATCCTTAGGGGTAGCCAACTCTCCAAAGGGGCATCCTAGCTATACAAAAGAAATATACTGAGAACAGACTTGCCTTCCTGGTATAATCTTCGGTTTATCTGGTATAGATCTGAAGAGGTCATCCCGAACTTGAAACATTAATTCTGTTTCTGTCTCGACAAAAGTTGCCAGACCTGCTGAGTTTCTATAGCATTCTCTGTGTGTGTTTCAGATCATCTTCATCCTTTAGGTTCGGCACTCCAGAGGTTCCAAGGTCAGAAGAGCCAGCTGGTCATGTCAATAGCCAGCAGCCTTCAGGAAACGTGTATGTCTGAACCACAGCCTGCTCCCAAGCCAGCCTGTGTGAAAATGAGAGAGGTCAGGTTGAGGTAGGAGAGAGGTGTGCAGGACCTGCAGTTTCTAGCAAGTTTCAGCAGTTTTGGAAATTCCAAGGCAGAAATGTTCTTCATCCTGATGAAAATCAGGAACTAAGTGAGTGGGCAAAAGTGTGGCAGGTGAAGTTCAAAATACAATATATCATTTAAGACCTTAGAAAATACTTTCTAAAATGCCAGAAGCCAGGAACTATGAAGATTTCAGCATTCAGGAACTAAAAACACTAAAACCAATGAAAAAGTTAAGAAAGACTAATGTAATATTAAGAAACTGGGATCAAGAAGGACGACAGCAAACAACTGTTTTCACCTATGGTTAACTGCATCGGGATTATCAGGTCTGAGCACCACGCTTCAAGAAGAAAATATTGGCAATGGAAGACATGCAGTACAGAATCATCAGAATGAAACAATGTTAGAAGGGTTAAATCACAAAGACAGGTTGAGTAAATTAGACTTGTGTGCGATTGAGTAAGATTGAGGAATTACCTAATTGGGACGTTTAAGATGAGTTTGATATTGTAGATGGTGAGAAACTACAATGGAATGTGGGTATCCACAATTACACATTGTGCACATTCTCAAAACACAGAGCCAGGCCATTCAGAGACAGTATCAGTATGTATTGCTACACACAAAGGATAATGGAAATCTGAAACTTTCTCTTTTTCCAAAAAGTTGCTGAGGCTAGGGGTCATGGAAAATTTCAAGATCACAATCGAACCATTTTAGTTTGGCAAAATTAATGTAGGGGTATGGGACAAAGGCAGATCAATGAAGTCAAGACATTATTTTACTGTACATTTGGACAGATTCAAGGAATTGATGGATTAACTCCCCTTCCCAAGTTGCTGTAATTTTAGTGATGACATAGGAAATCCTAGTCCACGGAAAGAAGTGATATTTCTCTTCGCACCCCAATGTCTGTAGAACATTTTGGCAGTATGTCTGCTGATATTTCTGGGTTGCCCAGGAATCCTGCTAGTTATCACCCTATTTCTATGCTATAGAAACTCAGCGGGTCTGGCAACTTTTGTCGAGACAGAAACAGAATTAATGTTTCAAGTTCGGGATGACCTCTTCAGATCTATACCAGATAAACCGAAGATTATACCAGGAAGGCAAGTCTGTTCTCAGTATATTTCTTTGTATAGCTAGGATGCCCCTTTGGAGAGTTGGCTTTGGAGAGGCACTCAGACCTGATAATCCCAATGCAGTTGGTGATGCCTGTGCCAGCTGATCTCTCATGCATGTTCCATTCTGTTTCTAAAGTGCATTCAGAATAGCCTAGATTGTGAATTTTCAATAGCTGCTTTATCAATGGGCTTCATTATAGGTATTCAAAGAAACAGACACCACAAAATGAGGCCATCCAGCTTATCATAACTTGTTGACTCTTTGCAAGAACGGTCTACGTACCATCTTAAAAGTAGTCCACTTAAAGTACTTGTCCAGTTGTTTTTGAAACTTCCGTGGAATCTGATTCCACCCCAATCACAGAATATTCAAAATATTAACAATACTCTATGAAGAAAATTGTTCTCCTTTCCCATCTAGCTTCTGGCCAATCATTGTAAGTTAACTTGTACTTAATAGCAAGAGTTACTAGATAGTGATCAGAAATCAGAACCGTGGCTGATCTGGCATTCCTGTATGTTAATTAGTCTAGTTTTGGAATGATTACTGACTCATTTGCATGTTCAAACAGCAACAGGTTTATTGTATATTGATGAAACATCTACAGCTCTGGAGACTACATCATAGAGCCATTCAGGTCTCCAGCACAGAAAAAGGCCCATTGAAATTCTGCTGGTCAAAAACAACCACTTAACTGTTCTAATCCTACTCCATCTCACTGCGCTGAAGCCACAATCATTCTCCATCCAAGTATCTCAGTCATGCGTCCTGTTACAGCATCAGAGGTGCTATTCACACAGTTCCTGACATTAATGCTTCCAAGCCCAAATATTACACCTAACCTGTGGAGCTGAAGGCCAGTTGTAGCTGATTTAGCAGTGTCTCACTAATATTTGGACCCAGTACAAAGTGTTGATTCAGCTTGGAATGTTTGTGGCCGATGTGGCTCACACTAAACTGTAAGGAATGTATCTGTCAAATCTCTTTGTAAACTGGTATTCTGGCAGCATTAAACCACTGCCCTTTGAGCTGCCTAAAGGATGCTTAATGAAAGCAGCTCGCAAACATTCCCGCAAAACTCAGAGGATTGACGGCTATAAGTGGACAATCAGGGATGTTACTCAAACTAAATTTGGTTGTAAGCATTCCCATTCGTTCTAATGAAACATCTATATGCCCAAAATATTAAGCCACCTGCTTTCTTTGTAAATATGGTGAGCCTTACTCTTTGTGAAACCTGCTATTTATTTTAGATTTCCAGCATCTCCAGCTTTCTTTTTCAATTCAGCAGAGATTATTGCAGGAAACACAATTGTTTATTATGCACTAATAATCAGGAACAATCCAAATCTGGTTGAGTAACTTTGATTTTCTTTGTACAGATTACACTGACTACAATTGGATACGGTGACAAGACACCAAAGACTTGGGCGGGTCGTCTTTTAGCAGCAATGTTTGCTCTTGTAGGAGTGTCATTTTTTGCTTTGCCAGCTGTAAGTACCACAATGTCTGGTTTTCCATCTTTTTCATGTTGAACGATGTATAATATCCAAATATGCATTGTGGACCCAATTTTTCTGACCTCCCCCGAGTTCACAAGCACAAATCTTGAAAAAAAATTGGAATATAAGCAGTAAATGCTGCTGGAACTCAGTAAGCCTTGATGGCATCTGTGGAGAAAGTTTACATTCTTGAGAAGAGTTATGCAAAAATTCAAACATTGACTGGTACCCTCTCCACAGATGCTGACAGATCTGCTGAGTTTCTCCAGCATTTTCTGTTCTTATTTTCAGATTTCCAGCATCTGCAGTATTTTGCTTTTATTTGGAAATTAAAAATAGGATGCTGACATCATTACATTACTTTCACAGAGGAGAAAAGGGCTGAGGAGATGAAGCTTTCTAGTTCACTTAGTTTTGAATCATGCATTTTTTTCAGTTGAGGTAGTCAAAATCCTAACTGCTTTAATGAGTGAAATTTATATTTTAACTCAAAGAGATGAGGGTCCCCTTGTTGTTTCAGCAAGTGTCTCACTTCACCAGAGTATTTTAGAAGTTGAGATAAAAATAGAAAATATTTGAGAAACTCAGTAACTCTGGCAGCATCTGCAGAGAGAGAAATAGAGTTAACGTTCTGAAACTGATATGACTCGTCTTCAAAACTGAAAGGGGCTGAAAATGCTTTCTATGCTGCTGACAGGGGAAGTGGGAGCAAGTGGGGGCAGAAATGTGGGAACTGGGTGAGAACATGGCCATGGGTCCTATCAACCTCGGTGGGTTGTGGGGTCAGTAGAGTAAGATGTCGGAGACCCCTTATTGGAAGGTGACATCATCAGAATGGTTGTGATGGAATCAGAAAAAAATAGAATGGAATGGGATCCTTGCAGGAAGGAGGATGTCAGGAAAGATAGTCAAGTAATTGTGGGAGTCAGTGAGCTTGTACTAGAAGTTGGTGGACAGTCTGACCCAGAATATGGAAATAGTGAAGGCAAGGAAGGGTTGGAGCCAGTGACATACTACATAAAGATGAAAGGAGATGGAAATTAGAAGCCAAACTGATATGTTTTTCCCAGGAGGTCAGGAGACAGCACCTATGACTGTCCACATGTCAGAAAAGCGTTCATGAGAACACAGGCATCTGTCATGCTTGAAAGAGCACAGATAGGTGTCTTAACATATCTGTGAAGACACCTATATGCCAGTAACATTCTCTCCCTTTATAACATGGACAAGGGATTGCCAGAATTCCTGCAGAAACAGCATGGAATGGTTTTCAGAGTCTTGACGTTATCTTCTGGGTGTCATACAATTTCCTGTTGAAATTATCATTATCCATGCAGGAATTATTATTGATCACCATTCCTTATTTGGGAAAAAAAAGTGCCCATAAGTTTAACAGTGGGACAAATGTATGAGGATTTCAAACTGACTGGCCATTGCTAAATTGCTGCTTTTTTGAGAATTTTATACCTGTTAGAGTACTCATCACCAATATCTGGAAAGCATTCAGGAATGAGAAGAGGTACAGATGTTAAGTGAATGAGATGAGTCAGTGTAGTGATTGGGACCAGATGGACCTTGTTGACTACGAGGTTCCTGATTGCAGTTGTTAGCCTGGGCTGACCAATTTAATCAGGAGATGAGAATCTCCTCAGCTGAGGACTGACTCTGAGCTAGCTGGCCTGAGCCAGTATACTATGCACTAGTAAATAAAGGGTGACTTGGTGAGAGTTATTTCAGTCATGAAGATCTGATTAGTTCAATCTGTACCATATAGTACCATTTAGCGTTTAAAAGAGAAATGCAACTAGGAATATAAATTAAATTTATAGACAAAGGGAATCCAGTATTATTTCAAAGTATTTAGTAGCAACAATTTGTATTTACCTAGTGCGTTAAACTTAATAAAATAAGCCAAGGAATGTTACAGCAGCATTATAAAATAAGAGAACACATCAAACTGTATTCGGAGGTGTTAGGTCAGATTATCAATGGTCAAAGTTTTAAGGAGTGTGGAACAGGAGGAAAGTGAGGTGGAGATGCAAGATAGTGTGGGTAGGTATTCCAGGGCTTAGGGCTTAGGTAACTGGAAGTATGGACACCAATGTTGGAGCATTTAAAATTGAGGATGGTCAAGAGGCCAGAATTAGAAAGTCATGGGGCTGGAGATTACAGAGGTGGGGAAAGATAAAGCCATAGAGAGATTTGAAAACAATGATTAGAATTTTGAATTTAGCCTGTTGTTTTACTAGAATTGACCGTAAACCAGTAAGCACAGGGTGATCGATCAATGGGACTTGATGTTAATAATCCGTGCAGCAGAGTTATAGACGCCCTCAAGTTTAAGGAAGATAAAAGTGACCAATCAAGAATGCATTGGAAATGTCAAGTGTAGAGGTGACTGAGGTATGAATGAACGTTTCAACAGCAGACCAGTTAAGGCAGGAATGTACTTGGACACTGTTTTTTGCTCTTGGGGATAGGTAATCTTATTGATGGCAGGAACGTGGTCAGAAGCTCAGGGCGAGACATGTAATTTGTACTTTGGAGTAGGGAATAAACCTTCAGCCTTCAGTGTTTAATTTGAAGACATTTCTGCTCATTCAATACTGGATTGAGGTAAGCAGTCCAGGAAACGATTACTCCATACATTTAGATGTCAAAAGAACTTATTCAATACTCAGGATAATCTGTCAAGCTGATATAACAGACAAAAACATTGGAGATGTCTAAACACATTGGCATAATGAGAGAATTGAGTGCAAAAGTAACGAGCTTTGATGGTTGGCCATTTCTCACCCTTGTTGTTTTATCATATTAAAAGTGAAATCTAAAATTTTATACAATGCTAATTTGAAATCCTTTTAACACCTTTCATCACCTCACCACTTGCAGCTTTTTGAAAAACTACTATTCTCCATTAAAATGCATTAACTGCTTGTTAGTGACAGAAGCCAGCATTCTTGCCTCATGATTTTTCATTGTTCTCCTGTCATTAAATTGTATTCACGATTCTTAAGATCTCATTTATCCTCCAGTGACCAAGACCCCCAAATTTTTAAAAAATCTTTTCAGATGATGGTAGGTTGCGTCATTTTTTTCCCATTCCTGTTTTATTCCAGATTACCAGCATTTTCACGTTTTTTAAACTTGTAACACGGAAATTTATAATGTCCTGTGCTATAGCACCCTCATGTGGAAATACTGAGATTACTAGCTGCTGATAGGTTAAAGGGAGCAGTACAGGAGAAACTTGAAACAGGAGGAACATGAAACAGTTCATTACGGAGGAAGTAAGTAGCACCAATCAGAAGTCAGATATGAATTAAAATCTCATGCATTTTTTACATATACTGTGTCTCATCAGAACATTTGTAGCAGTTTATGATATTTTATAAAAATTAGCTGGGAGAAACGGTTGTGTGACACTGAGACTTAAAAGGTCAGGAGGCTAGTTTTTATGAATTATGTTCTGTTCCTTTGCATTAGGAAAGCTGAGTGTTGAGCTAATTGAAGTTTTGAAGCAAATAATAAAAGGATTTAATAGGATAGATACAGGAAGAAGATATTTCTTCTGGTGGGCGTCATTTAAGTTTGAGGGATGCAATTCAGGAACGAAATGGGAAAACACTTCTTCATCCAAGAAGTAGTGAAAAGCTGAAATTCAGTCCCCTAAAGCCTGTGGATGCTGGGTTTATTGATTTTTGTAAAGAAGACATCAATCGACTTTTGTTCAGTTGGGGTAACGTGGGTTTTGGAGCAAAGGTAGTTGAATTAAATTGGATTTTCATCCATGACACAAGTACTGGGAGTTGGAACACCCTTGGTTTAGCCCAGCCAAATGAGATGGAGTGTGAGAGGGTGCTAGTATGAGAGGGTGTGATGCTGTCGGTAACGGAGTTAACAGTACTGTAGGACTTCATTCTAGTGAAAATAAGAATAGAAAGACCCCTTGTCCATTGTTGTTCACAGCCCTTCAGACTCCATCCACTCCCCTTGTCCCATCCATGCCTGGTTGTATCCCCAACAACTCCGTTCCCTATGTCAGGCTATGCTATCCAAACAAATCTTCTATCCATTCACACCACTCCCAAGCCAAGGTGTACCTCTGCAAATAAACTTTATGGTCCATGTGACTTCCAAAGTAGGCTATGCCTCTCCACCTGCTTTCCATAGCCGTGCTGAGCCTCTGTGAATAACCCCATGGTCTCTCATGTACTCCCATGCCAGGCTATGCCTCTCCTCTCACCCCCGTACACCTCATACAACACTACAGTCCCCAAATACACCCACGGCCATTCAGGTTCCCTCATACATGCAACGCTTCATTAGACCTCTGCGGTGAACTGCAGCTCTTCAAAAAGCTGGCCTGGCTCCATGAATAGGCCATGCCAGTGTCCAAAATGGAGTTGGGAATGTCAAGTGTGGGCTTATGACCTGAACCAGTTCACGCCCATAAAAAGCACTTCTGAAAATCCAAAATTCTGGGAATGGGGTCAGGAGGTTACCTGTCATTTTTCAAGGGCTCCTGAATTGTCCCAACCCAATGAAAATCTACACCAATATATATATAGCCATGATGTATTTGAATGGTGGAAGAGAATAGCTTCTATAGCAATCATCTGTATGGGATTACAAGCCCTGCAGTGAAAATGAACTTTAACCTCCAGGGCTTTGAATATCTTACTATGGCAGTTACTTGATTTCATGAGATAATTAATTATGAATTAACTTCTGTGATCTCAGTCATATTCACTACCACTCAAGGGGTCTAAATAATATTTATTGTGGTTACATTGCATAAAAGGACTTGTGTTTAATATGTTTTAAGCTTTTATACAAACGCAGAGCGACTGAAACATCTTATTAAGTGCAAAATTGATTTTAGGCTTGATTTCTTTTCTATTTGCAGCATTTCATAATGTTTATTTTTCTTTAATAAGGGCATTCTTGGCTCTGGGCTGGCTCTTAAAGTTCAGGAGCAGCATCGTCAAAAGCATTTTGAGAAAAGAAGAAATCCTGCAGCAAGCTTGATCCAGGTCTGGTGGCTAAGTGCTCAAAACTATTACAGTTACAAAAGAAATTGTAATCAATATTTTAGTCTTCTAAGAGGAAAACTAGTTTATCCAGTAAAGGTTTTTTTTCCCCCATGTTAATGGCTGTAATGGCATGGAGTGAACTGTGCCTTCTTGGAATCATAGAAACTCAAAGCTTAGAGTGAGGCCATTCAGCCCATTATGTCTGTGCTTGCACTTTGAAGAGCACTCATACTTGTTTGTCAGTAAACCTGTCATTTTCTCATCTACAAGTACGATCCAACTCCCTTCTAAAATTACTCCTAGAATAAACTGTCACCACCTTTTCAGGGGCAATGTTCCAGATCCCGACAAAGCTGAGTGAAAAAGTGTCTTCTCATCTCCCTTCAAAATCTTTTGTTAATGAAATCATCTATGACCTCTAGTTTTAGGCCTGTGCTAAAGAGAGAATAATTGTTCTCTATCTGCTCTATCATAACCTCTCTCATCATGAAGACCTCGGAGGTTCACCTCTTAACCTTCACTGTTCCTAGCACGACAGTCCTAATTTTTCCAACCTCTTCTCAGAACTGAATCCCCCATCTTTGTTAACATCTTGCTATACTCATTCTATACTATACATCATGCTATACTCATACAATCTTTCTAAGGTTTTCGCATCTTTCCTGAAGTGTGGTAATTAAAATCACCACTCCAACTGAGGCCTACCCAGACACTTATAAATTTCCAGCATGATGATGTCTTTGCACTTAGATTCGTAAACTAAAAGAGATACAAGTAACCCATATGTTTTTATAAATATCCTTATGAACTTGCATGGCCATCTTGAAGGATTTGTGTGAACAGATACCAAGTGTCTCTTCTCATTGGCTGTGTTCAGAATGGTGCCATTTATAATATGCTGTCTTTCAAGATTAGTGCTTTCAAAGTCTATACCTTCACAGCTATCACTACCAAACTTTATTTGCCCTGCCCATTTCACCATTCTTTCTACGTCATCTTGACATCTGTAACAATCCTCATCATGATCTACAACTTTACCAAGTTTTGTATCATCTGCAAATTTCACAATGTGTTCCCTGTAGCAGATATTATTCATTTATGAACATTTTCAAGAGTAATCCATCCAAAATTAATCGTTGGAAAAACTGCTGCAAACCACCTTATATTCTGAAAGATACTTTTCTTCTGCCACCACTCAATGCTTTATGTCACAGTCAATTTTGCATCTATACTGCCATTTTCCCCTTACTTCCTAGGGATAATGCCACTAGGTGATGGCTAGACTATTAATCTAGATAATCAGCTAATCTTCTGGGGACCCGGGTTCAAATCTCACCCTGGCAGGTGGAATTTGAATTAAATAAAAAAGAATCCGAAATTAAGAATCTACTGATCACCATGAAATCATTGTCGTTTGTCGGAAAAATCCATCTGGGTCCGCTAACGTCCTTCACAGAAGAAAGTCTGCCATCCTCACCTGGTCTGGTCCACAATGCACTCCAGATCCACGGCAATGTGGTTGACTCTCAGTTGCCCTTTGAAATGGCCTAGCAAACCATTCAGTTGTATGAATTGCTACAAAGACTCAACGAAATGAAACCAGACGGATTACCTGGCATCACCTGAGGTACCAGAACTGACAATGGTAGAAACAGTCCTGCAGACCCTGAAAAGTACTCCTTACTAACGTCTGGGGGCTAGAGCCAAACTTGGAAGAGCTGTCATCGAGTCATACAGCGCAGAAACAGACCCTTCAGTCCAACCAGTCCATGCCGAACATAATCCCAAACTAAACTCGTCCCACCTGCCTGCTCCTGGCTCATGTGTCTCCAAACTTTTCCTATTCATATATCAAAACAAATGTCTTTTAAACATTGTAGTTGTACCCGCATCCACCACTTCCTCAAGAAGTTCATTGCACATGCGAACCATCCTGTGTAAAAAATTTGCCACATGTCTTTTTTAAATCTTTCCTCTCTCACCTTAAAAATGTCTTGAAATTCACCATCTGAGGGAAAAGACAATCACCACAACTCTATCCACACCTCTCATTATTTTATAAATTCAATCAGGTCACTTCTCAACCTCCTATACTCCAGTGAAAAAAGTCCCAGCCTATTCAGCCTTTCTGTATAACTCAAACCTTCCATACTTGCCAACATCCTAGTAAATCTCTTCTGAACCCTCTCCAGCTTGATATCATTCCTATAACTGGCTGACTAGAACTGGAAATAGTACTCCACAAGAGGCTTCACCAATGTCCTATACAACCTCAACATAACGTCCCAACTCTTATACTGGAAGGACTGAGCAATGAAGCAAGCATGCCAAATGCCTTTTTAATCATCCTATCTCTACGTGACGTAAACTTTAAAGAATTATGTACCTGCCCCCTGAGGTCCCTCCATTCTACGACACTTCCCAAGGCTCTACCATTAATAATATAAGCCGTACCCTTGTATGTTGTACCAAAATGCAATGCCTCACATTTATCCAGATTGAACCCCATCTGCCATTTTTCAGCCCATTGATCTTGTTGATCAAAATCCCTTTGTAATCTTAGAAAACCTTCTTCAATGTCTACGATGCCACCAACTCTGGTGTCAGTGCAAACTTAGTAACCGTGCCTTTTATATTCTCATCCAAATCATTTATATAAATGACAAACAAAAGAGGACCCAGAACCGATCCCTGTGGAACACGGCTGGTCACAGTCCTCAAGTCCAAAAATCAACCCTCCACCATCACTCTTTGCATCTTACTGTTAAGTCGATTATGTATCCAATTGGCAAGTTCAGCCTGAATCCCATGTGACATAACTTTACGAATTAATCGACTATGCGGAACCTTGTCAAAGGCTTTACTAAAATTCAAATAAGCAATGTCTACTGCTCTGCCATCATCAGCAGACTAGTCAAGCAAATGCCTGACATCGTCATACTCACAGAATCATACCTTGATCTTCTCTGGATATGTCTTGTCCCGCTAGTGGGACATACCTGGCAGAGGTGATGGCACTGTGTTATACAGTCAGGGGAAGTTGCACTGGAAGTCATCAATATTGACTTGGGACCCCATGAAGTCTCGTCGCTTCAGGTTAAACATGGGCAAAGAAACCTCCTGCTGCTACCATGTACCATCCTCCCTCAGCTGATGAATCCTCTGTATTGAACAACACTTTCAGAAGCTCAGAGGATGGCAACAGCACAAAAAATACTCTGGGTGGGGGATTTCAATGTCCACCGCCAAGAGTTGCTCGGCAGCAGTATTACTGAGTGAGCTGGTCATGCCCTAAACTGGGTCTGCAGCAGGTAGTGAGGAAACCAACAAGAGGGAAAAACAATAATGACCTCCGAGTCAACACAGTTTGGAGCTGGAGGAACACAGCAGGTCAGGCAGCACCAGATAAGTAGGAAAGTCGACGTTTCGGGTCAGGACCCTTCTTCAGAACTTCTACCCTTAATAAACCTATATGTCTTGATTAGATCACTTCTCATTCTTCAAAACTCCAATGAACAAAGTGTCTGTTTAGACTTTCCTCAAATGACAATCCCTCCATACCGAGGGTCGTCCTGATGAACTTTCATTGAACTGCCTCCAATGAAATAACTTCTCTTAAACAAAGGAACTAAACCTGCTCAGTACTCCAGCTGTGGCCTCACCAGTATCATGTATGTTGGGAGTAAGACTTCTCTACTCTTGTACTCCAACCCCCTTAAGGTAAGCTCCAATGTTCCATTAGCCTTCCTGATTACCTGCTGTACCTGTGTGTTAACAAGCATGGGGCTGGATGAACACAGCAGGTCAAGCAGCATCATAGGAGCAGGAAAACTTGACGTTTCGGGCCTAAACCCTTCATCAGAAATGGAGATTCCCTGAGGTTTGTCCGGAGGGAGGAGGGTAACTTCTTCAGGGTAGGCATCCTTAGAAGAGGCTTCGCAGTGGGGTTAAAATTGTATCAGAGATAAAAGGTACTGCAGATGCTGGAGAATCCGAGATAACAAGCATGGGGCTGGATGAACACAGCAGGTCAAGCAGCATCATAGGAGCAGGAAAACTTGACGTTTCGGGCCTAAACCCTTCATTTCTGATGAAGGGT
>JAHRHZ010000075.1:17509324-17572325 GCA_024137785.1 Ginglymostoma cirratum | reverse complement strand
AGAAACTGTTTGTATCTCTCTCACAACCTGCCTTTCCACCTATTTTAGTATTACCTGCAATGCTGGCTACAGTATATTCACTTCCTTCCTTCAAATCATTGAATATACAATGAGTCATGCTGCACTCTGATTACAAAGGGGCATGTTTCCATCGTCCATCCATATTGGGATCAGCCTGTGCACGAACTTGGTGAAGGGACTGTGTTGGCTGACAGACTACCACATGTCATTGAAGAGGGAAAGCCTAAAGCATTCTGACACCCCTCCTATGCCAGACTCGCATCTAAGGCGCAACATCTCATTGCATTCAGTACATACTGTCATTACACTCATGTATGTGACAGATGATGAAATCATGTGTGGCTCGCACAGGACCCTTGGAAATTGCACAAATAATGGGTCCCATCGCCAAACACTGGCTTTTTGGAATATCATGTTGCCAACTTCAAAATCATTGAGTTTCCTGAGTTTAACTTGCAAGGTCCGATGACATGGTGCAAATACATCTGATCCCTAAGCACGTTTTCCTCTGCATGCATGGCAAATGGGTAATGAAATGATTGCAAATTAAACATAGCTGAGCATTGCAAATAGCTGCTTCATGTAAGTGTTGTTTCAGTGTCCTAGTGCCCAGCAAATGTTGATCCTGTGTTTCTGCCAATCAAACTAATGCTCACTCCACTGACTGTGGGCATTCTCCCGGCACTTTTCTAGTAGCACTTCACATCAGACACCACACTGTCCTCCGACTGGTCACCAGATTACACCTGCACATTCATGTCCCCTATTACTCAACACTACCCTAAAGGCTCAATTTTACCCTTTTTGCTTCCCTGTGGAGACCTGCCACATTGAACTTTCACACTGCGTCCTGCCCTCAAAACCTGGCATTACACCTTAATGATGATCCTTTTTGTCCCCCATACAGAGGCCATGGTGATGGTCACTGCCATTAACCCACCCACTCCTGGAGACAAAAAACCCTCTAATGCTGTTCTCTATACCCACCATATTCCTTGATTTCGCCCCGTCCTTGTTTGGCCATGTCCCCACCTCTACAAATGACTCTATTTTCCAAACCACATATCCCCGGCCTTGACTTTCCCACCCTCTGTGGCATTAATTCTTGCCACATCCAGTTGCAAATGGTGGTGGACAATTAAACAATGCACTGGAGAAGGAGGCTGCACAAATATCCCCATCCTCAATGACAGAAGAGCCCAGCACATCAGTGCAAAAGATAAGGCGGAAGCTTTTGCAGCAACCTTCAACTAGAACTGCCAAGTGGATGATCCATCTCGGCCTCCTCCAGTGGTTCCCAGCATCACAGATACCAGTCTTCAACCAATTCGATTCACTCCAAGTGATATCAAGAAACAGTTGGAGACACTGGATACTGCAAAGGCCACAGGCCCTAACAACGTTCAGAATAGTACTAAAGACTTGCACTCCAGAACTTGCCGCTCCCCGAGCCAGGCTGTTCCAGTACAGTTACAACACTGGCATCTACCCAAAAAATGTGCAAGATTGCCCAGATATGTTCTGTGCATAAAAAGCAGGACAAATCCAACCTGCTCAATTACCACCGCTTCAGTTGACTCTCGATCGTCAGTAAATTAATGAAAGGTGTCATCAGCAGTGCCATCAAGCAGCACCTGCTCAGCAATAACCTGCTCAGTGATGCTTAGTTTAGACTCCGCCAGGACTACTCGGTTTCTGATCTCATTACAGCCTTGGTTCAAACATGCACAAAAGAGCTGAATTCCAGAGGTGAGGTGAGAGTGACAGCCCTTGACATCAAGGCTGCATTCAACTGAGTGTGGCATCAAGGAGCCCTGGCAAAACTGGAATCAGTGGCTGTCAGGGGCCAAACTTTCTAGTGGCTGGAGTCAAACCTGACACATGGAAAGATGGTCATGATTGTTAGAGACATCTCACCTCCGGGACATCTCTGCAGGAATTCCTCAGGGTGGTGTCCTAGGCCTAACCGTCTCCAACTGCTTCATCAATGACTTTCCCTCCTTTATAAGGTCAGAAATGGGGATGTTCACCGATGATTGCACAATGTTCAGTACCATTCACGACTCCTCAGATACTGAAGCAGCCCATGTTCAAAAACCACAAGATTTGGACAATATCCAGGGTTGGGCTGACAAATGGCAAGTAACATTCGTGCCATACAAATGCCAGGCTATGACCATCACTAATAAGAGACAATCTAACCTCCGTCCCTTGACATTCAGTAGTGTTACCATCACTGAATCCCCCACTAACAACATCCTGGAGGTTACCATTGACCTGAAACTCAACTGGACTCACCACATAAACACAGTGGCTACAAGACCAGGTCAGAGGCTTGGAATACTGCAGCGAGTGACTCATCTCCTGACTCCAAAGCCTGTCCACTATCTACAAGGCACAAGTCAGGAGTATGATGGAATACACCCCACTTGCCTGGATTAGTGCAGCCCCAACAACATTCAAGAAGCTTACCATTCAGGACAAAGCAGCCTACTTGATTGGCACTGCATCCACAAACATCTGCTCTCTCCACCGCTGACACTCAGTGGCACCAGGGTGTACAATCTACAAGATGCGCTGCAGAAATTCACCAAAGAGCCTTCGACAGCACCTTCCAAACCCACGACCACTTCCATCTGGGAGGACAAAGGCAGCAGTTACATGGGAACGCCAAGACCTTCAAGTTCCCCTCCAAGCCACTCCAATCCTGACTTGGAAATATATCGCTGTTCCTTCACTGTTGCTGGGTCCAAAACCTGGAATTCCCTCTCTAATGGCATTGTGGGTCAACCCACAGTAGGTGGATTTAAGTGGTTCAAGAAGGCAGCTCACCACCACCTTCTCAGGGGCATCTAGGGATGGGCAATAAATCCTGGCCAGCCAGTGACACCCACAACTCACAAATGAATAAATAAAACAAACTACCTAACCCTCTTATGTGGCACTTTTTCGAATCCTTCTGAAGATTCATATGTACAACATATATTGAACTACTTTGATAGTTTGCTCTGCTACCTCATTGAAGAACTAAATCGTGCTAGTCAGACCGACATGTTTTTACTAAATCTATGCTTGTTCTCTATGACTGTCCCATGCGAAACTCAGTTAAAGTTTAAAACAAAGTTGCTGGAATGGCTCAGCAGGTCTGAAAGCACCTGTGAAGAAAAAAAATCAGAATTAACATTTTGAGTCCGGCGACTCTTCCTCAGAACTCAATTAAAGGTTAATTTGTTCCTGACAATGGCCTCCAATATCTTCCCCACCACTGATGTTAGACTGGCTAATCTAGAATTTTTCAATTTCCTTGACTAGCTGTGTAATATGAGTAGCCCTTCAATCTACCAGAATTATTCCTGTATCCCAGAGAATTAAAAGATTATAACCAATGCCTCTACCATTGTTTTCTTTAGCAACCATTTCATCGAGACTAGGTGACTTAAGCAACTTTCAGTAATGATAATCTGTTAGTACATCTTCTGAATCTGTACCTCTGGCTGACTATAACTTCACTGCCCTCTTTTAATCTAGCCATTGCATCATTCATTTCCTTTATGAAGATGAATCTAAAGCACTCATGTAATCAATTTCATCCACATTCCTGGCCTCTACACGAAAGTTTCCCTTTTGATCCTTAAAAGGCCTACCTGACCACATACACTTTATATGTTTATAACATGTTTTAGGGTCCAACTTAACATTGTCTGATAATGTTTCTTTATAATCAGTTCTCACATCTCATATTGTTTCAATTCATCCTTATACTTTTTTTAATCTTCCTGCTTAGTAAATTACCCTTGCTCGCCATTGTTATAATAAGCCGTCAGCCTCCTTTATTTTAGGACTTGTTTTCTTTGTCATCTAGGGCACATTGGTTTTGGAGGCTTTACCTTTTCTTTCAAAGGAAAATGCTAGTTTACACCTGTACCGTATCTTCCCGAAGTGTCCTTCATTCCTTCTTTGATGTTTCACCCTGTAATCGCCTTTTCCAGTTTAGTTTGTCCAGGTCAATCCCTTCCTGAATTATGAAATTAGTTGTTTCATAGATGTACAGCTTTATCTTTGATTAATTACTGGAAACCAACTCATGCTGTGGTCACTGTTGTCTAGATGATCTTTTACTTCAACACAGTCCAGTTGTCCTACTTCATTTTGAGAACCAGATCCAAAACCGCTTTCTTCCTTGTTGATTGTGAAGTTGCCCTTTACACATTTCCCCTCCTTTCCTATCCTAAGCACTCTGATTTCTCTGCCTGTATTACGCTACCTAAAGTCTTGAAGCATTACTAATCTATTACATACTGATATACAAGTTTGTCGATCTATCTTCTTCTCACTGTCTAGACCTCTATGAAAATCTGGCAACAATGTTACACCTCTGTCTGTTCCTCAAGTCAAGCCAAATAGCTTCAGTGCTAGAGCCATCTAATGAATACCTTTTTAAATTTAGAATTGATGCATTATAACTGATACATTATCTAAATGATAAAACAAAATGTGATGGGGATTGATAAGTAAGTTTGCAGATGACACCAGGATTGGCTGGGTGGTTGACAGGGAGGAAAAAAGTCTTTGGTTATAGGAGGTTACAGATAGATTGGACAGATCAGTGGCACTTGGAATTTAACTGTGATAAATGTGAGGTGATTCATTTTGGAAGAAATAATAAGACAAGGGAGTACTCAATGAATAGTAGGATGTTAGGAAGGTCAGAGGAACAGAGGGACCTTGTGGTGCTTGTCCACAGATCCCTGAAGGGAGCTGGACAGACTAATAGGGTGGATAAGAAAGTATATGGGTCATTTGCCTTTAACAGTTGTGGCATAGATTATAAGAACAGGGAGGTTATGTTGGAGTTGTACAGTTTGTTTTTGCTGGAGTATTGTGTGCAGTTCTAGTCACTGCACCTTAGAAAGGATGTGATTGCACTGATGGGGGTGCAGATGGGATTCACCAGGGCTTTGCCTGGGATGATGCAGTTTAGCTATGAAGAGTGACTGGATATGCTCACATTGTGTTTTTTAGAGCAGAGAAGGTTAGTAGAGATGTATAAGGTTATGAGGAACATGAGCAGGGTGAATAGAAAGCAGCTGCTCCCCTTAGTTGAAGTTTCAATAACAAAGGGGCATAATGTTAAGGTGAAAGGCAGGAGGTTTAGGAGAGATTTGAGGATTTGTTTTTTAACCTGTGTGGGTAGAAGTCTGGAATGCACTACTTGGGAGGGTAGTTAAGGTGGGAAACCTCACAACCTTTAAAAAGTACTAGTTTCAGTAATCACAAACATATGACACTCGGATCAATGCTGACATTTGAGATCATGTAATATTTTGAAATTCTTTTTCCTAGCTCCTAACCTCAGTCAAAAGGACCAAAACATTTTTTACTTACGTGGTTGGTTCTAACAGAGACCACTACTTCTTCAATGGTTGCCCTTCCCCACACCCAAAATATCTGCACTCATTTTTTGGTCTCCTTTACTCTAGAAGCAGAGAGGCAACGCACCTTTTGGAAATTATGTGTATAGTTACAACAATGTCTGTCTATGCCCCTTACTTTAGGATTTTCAACATTATTGCATTTGTACTTGTTCATTTTTGCCTTCTATGCATTCAAAGAAATGATGAATAAAGCTGGATAGGAAAGGTACAACAGGGCTAATCCAGTGTTGGCTACTGAGTGAAATGGCCATCAATGTGCCAGTTAGTTACTTAGGTCAGTAGCCAGATGAACTTCAGTTATTTCCCCTGCTAGTGATATGCCCTAACATTGGGAACGCGTTGGTCTTCTCTAATGATGCCTTTGGGTTCCATTTTATCTCTCCTCCTGCCTCCCACCTCTGCTCCGAGAGAAAATCCCAGCCTATAGAAAAATACTACGTTTGTTCTCAGGAACCAGCTCAAATTCTGCCGCTCAGCAAAGTTGAGTTTTTGGTGACCAGCTTCCCTGTCCAGTCCTGTGCTTTGTCTCTGTTTCAGGTTTGAGTGTGGGTGAGAGTTTAAACAAACTGTCCATCAGAAATACAGAAACAAATATCTGCAACACTCCGATAAAATGATATATTTTTAAAATTCCCTGACCTCTTATATTATTTCTGCTCCTTCCTGCTGTTTCCTTGTCATCTATCTCATCCAAATTAGTTTGAACCTTCCCTAAGGCTATTAGCTAATCTCTCAGTGAGAACACAGGTCCCAGCTTCGATCAGGTAAAACCCACCCATCTTATGGACTTGACTGGCTAGGCTGGCATTTATTGTCTCACCCTAATTGCCTCTGGGAAGATGGTGATGAGCTGTCTTCTTGAATTGTTGCAGTCCATTTGTTTTAGGTACATCCACAATCCTATCAGAGCAGGAGTTCCGGGATTCTGAAACAGTGAAGGAATAACATAATAATTCCAAATTGGGAATGTGTATAGCTTGGAGGTGAACTTGTATGTGGTGTTGTTTCTTTGTACCGGCTACCCTTGTCCTTATAGATGGTGATGGTTGGAAAGAGTTGTCAAAGGAACTTCTGCAGTGCATCTTGTAAATGGTACATGCTGCAGCTACTGAGCATCGGTGATAGAGAGTGGATGTTAGTAGATGGGATGCTGATTAAGTGAGCTGCTTTGACCTGGATGGTGTCAATCTTCTTGAGTGTTTAATAAGCTGATGGCCAATCTTATTATGACTTTAAATCCAATTTCTGGCCTGTTCCCCCCCAAAACCCTTGACTCCTTTGTGATCAAAAGATCTTCTACCTCACTGTTGAGTATATTGAATGTTTAAGCATTCAATGATTAGGAAAGTAGAATTCCAAAGACTAATGATCTTCCATTTGCTTATTTTCCATTCATAATTTCCCATTAATTACCCAGACTATTCCTGTAGAGGATCCACATGTTCTTTAGTTATTCTTTCCCTTTTTTGAATGCATCTTGGGGTTCTTACTGTCTGTTTTTATATTTTTATCTAGCCACTGTCATTTTTGTTTAGTCATTCCTTGCTGTTTTAAAATATTGTCCAATCCTCTGACCTACCACTAATCTTCACAGAATTATTTTCTTTTTCTTGCAATGTATTACAATCTTTAACTTCCTAGTTAGCCATGAATGCTGTGTCCTACCCACAGTCTTTATTTTTCACCAGAATGTACCTTGGCTAAATGTTGTAAAATACCACATTAAATGTCTGTCAGATTCCCACTGTCCAGTCTGCACTGTCCTCCACAACATTCTGACACATTCCCAACCTCTGCTATCCTCCAAAACATCCTGACACACTTCCACTCTCTCCTCCACATTGACCTCTGTGGTATCCTATCACATTCCAATCCCCACCCATCTGCTACGCTGCATCTTAACACATCATTCTCCATCCTGTCCTCACCACACAAGACACAGTACTCGCATCTATAGAGACTGGCAATTAAATTTGGTCAGGAGCACAATTGCCATTGGAATTGTATTAGATTGGGAAATTTCAACAATCACATGCTGCATTGAAGAAACGTTTGAATGGTTTAAAGCTCTTTGATTGACTGCCAAGGTCTTTCTTCTGCTCATAAGGGATCTCGAGCTGTATTGACTGGTCTGTAAACCAATGGCAGCATGTATTGATGAGGGCATGGCTTGTGATATGGTGTACGTTGACTTCCAAAAGGAGTTCAGTATGGTTCCACATAACAGATCTGAGGAAAGTTACAAACTCATGGAATAAAAGGAACAATAACAACATGGATACAAAATTGGCTGAGGGATAGAGGATAAAAAGTGCTGGTTAATTGGTACTTTTTGGTCTAGAGGGAGATTTATAGTGGAGTTCCTCAGGGGGTCGGTAACGGACCCTGTCTTGTCCCGATTTATATAAATGAACTAGATCTTGGTGTTCTGAGGGCGACTTCAAAGTTTGCAGATGACACAAAACTTGGGAGAATTGTAAATTGTGTGAACAAAGTGGAACTGCAAAAGGATGTCAACAAGTTGCTAAAGTGCGTTGATATTTGGCAGGTGAAGCTCAATGCAGAGAAGTGTAATGTGATGCACTTTGATAAAAGAGAACCAGTATAAAATAGTATAAAATCAGATTTTTCTGATGAAGGGTCTAGGCCCCAAACGTCAAGTTTCCCTGCTCCTATGATGTTGCTTGACCTGCTGTGTTCATCCAGCCCCACGCTTGTTATCCCAGTATAAAATAAATGGCACTATTCTACATGGTGCGAAGGAGCAGAGAGAGCTGGGGTTATATGTTTGTAAATCATATAAAGGTGACATTAAAAAGGTGGCAGTACAAATACAGAGATGTGTTAATGAAGCATATAGTATTCTATTCATAAATCAGGGCATAGAGTACAAGCACAGGGAGGTTATCATGAACTTATGTAGGATACTGGTTAGATATCAGCTAGAGTATTGCATACAGTTCTGGACATCACACTTTGGGAAGGCTATGAATGCTTTGAATAGAATAAACAGAAAATGTTTACAAGAATCTTTCAAGAGATGAGGCACTTCAATTATGAGGATAGATCGGGGAGTTTGAGACTTTTTCTTAGAGAGAAAGCTAGGAGGAGATTTAATCAAGTTTTTCAAAATCCCGACTGGGCTGGATGGAGCAAGTAGGGAGAAATGGTTCCCACTTGTAAATGAATTGAGGACCAGAGGGTACAACTTTAAAATATTTTGCCAAATAATCAAATGTTAGTTCAGGAACAAATTTCTTCATACACCGTGTAGTTAGTATATGAAATGCACTGCCTAGATGTTTGGCCAAGGATTGGTTGAGGCATTCAAGACAGCATTGGATGACTGTTGAAATAGAAAAAATGTACAGGGTTACTGGAGAAAGGCAGGAAATTTGTGCTAAATTAGAATGTTCAGTCTATCTGTGCAGACACAATGGGCTGAATGGCCTACTGCAAAGTAACGATGGTTGGACCGAGTGGTCTGTTTCCATGCTGTGTGACTGTATGACTCTATGATACTGGATTGGGCAATTCATTGGGCTGAAACCACAGAGAGAATTGTCGCCCCCTGTAGGATAATTTACCGTAATTCCAAAATGGGTACGAATAGAGTGAACATTAGCCGAGATACTTGATATTAGAGGCAGGGATTCATTAGCTTGCTGTTTCCATGCCCCTAACCCAATTAGCTAATACATGTGAGACATAGATAAGTAATTCTGCTCCTTTTACTTTTGTGCCAAATGAAGGAAATGAAAACCAAACATTTAGGGGTCTGAGCAGTATGGGTTATGATGGGATTTGTGGCAGAATCAGTTCTATCTTTTTCTGCTTTTCACAAGTGGCATGTTGAATTTCCCCTCAGTTACCAATTAAGGGGGTTATTGCTTATTAAACACCTTGTGAATGGCACAACTTGTCTCAATAATATTTAGCTTCTTATATTATGAAACTTGACAATGAAGCTGGACATCAAGAAAACTCAGAAAGAAGAATAGAGCAGGCACGTCAAATTCAGTTTGAGGCCACTTGCTGTGGATGACCTTCATGTTGCCAACAAACAAACCATTGCACAGGAAATGACCCATGGCCACCAGCTACACACATCCCTCATCCATGGACATTGGCATCTGGCATGTGCCAGCCCCTCATGAACATCATGGCATATCACCAATATGCTTGAAAACCACTTACAAAACACAGACTGGTGTTGCAAGGCACATCAGCAGCTTGAAAAGCAAGGACACTTTGCGTACACAGACACCCAGCTCAGGAATTGTAACAGGCCGCATCTCAACGATGCCTGTTTGCTCTCTCAACGCTCACCTTGCCATGTCATGCCAGTTGGTGAGTTGGAACTTTAGCCAGAGTCAAAGATTGCCATACTGAGGTGCTCTTTAGCAC
This sequence comes from Ginglymostoma cirratum, assembly GCA_024137785.1. Taxonomy (NCBI): domain Eukaryota; kingdom Metazoa; phylum Chordata; class Chondrichthyes; order Orectolobiformes; family Ginglymostomatidae; genus Ginglymostoma; species Ginglymostoma cirratum. The sequence goes on along the minus strand of JAHRHZ010000075.1, from coordinate 17,562,462 downwards.
AGACTCACAGGTCAGCAGGGACCAATTCAAGGCTGAGGCGGCTCATGGTGTTGTACTGCACACAGCGATATCAATCTGCCACTTACAGTATAGGCCAGCGCCTGCATGACAAACACGCTGCATATTTATTCAGCCAAACAACATAGTGTCAGAAAGTAAGTAGGGGCTAGTCCTCAGTCCAGTCAAGGGACAGGCTGTAATCTACCAGGGGGTGGCATGTCAGTCATGGACACAGTTTGACTGACAGAAATACAGGATCAACATTTGCTGGGCACTAGGACACTGAAACAACACATACATGAAGCAGCTGTTTGCAATGCCCAGCTATGTTTAATTTGCAATCATTTCATTGCCCATTTGCCATGCATGTCGAAAGAATGAGCTTGGTATTTGCACCATGTCATCGGACCTTGCAAGTTAAACTCAGGAAACTCAATGATTTTGAAGTTGGCAACATGATATTCCAAAAAGCCAGTGTTTGGCGATGGGACCCATTATTTGTGCAATTTCCAAGGGTCCTGTGCAAGCCACACGGCATGATTTTACTATCAGTCATGTACGTGAGTGTAATGATAGTCTGTACTAAATGCAATGAGATGTTGCGTCTTAGATACGACTCTGGGCTAGAAGGGGTGTCAGAATGCTTTAGGCTTTCCCTCTTCAATGACATGTGGTAGTCTGTCAGCTGACACAGTCCCTTCATCAAGTTGGTGCACAGGCTGATCCCAGTATGGATGGATGATGGAAACATGCCCCTTGTAATCAGGGTGCAGCATGACTCATTGTATATTCAATGATTTGAAGGAAGGAAGTAAATATACTGTAGCCAGCATTGCAGGTAATATTAAAATAGGTGGAAAGGCAGGTTGTGAGAGAGATACAAACAGTTTCTGTAGAGATATTGTTTGGTTAAGTAAGTAGGCTAAAACTTGGCAAATGGAGTTACATGTGAAAATGCAAATTGTTCATTTTGGAAGGGACAATAAAAGAACAGAATACTATGTAAATAGGGAGAAACTGTAGAAAGCTGCAAAGGGACTTGGGATACTCGTACATGAAACACAGAAAGCTAACATACAAGTACAGCAGGTAATCAGGAAGGCTAATGGAATGTTGGAACTTACCTTAAGAGGGTTGGAGTACAAGAGTAGAGAAGTCTTACTGCCATGTATAAGATGCTGGAGAGACCACAGCTGGAGTACTGAGCAGTTTTGGATCCCTTATTTAATTGGAAGCAGTTCAGAGAAAGTTCATCAGGATGACCTTCAGTATGGAGGCATTGTCTTGTGAGGAAAGTCTAAACAGACACTGTTCGCTGAAGTTTTGAAGAATGAGAAGCGATCTAATTACGACAGAGGTTTCTTGAGGGTTTGACAGGGTTAATGCTGGAAGAATGTTTCCTCTTGTGCGAGAGTCTAGGAGAGAGGGAATAGTCTGAGAGTAAAGGGGTCCCAATTTAAGACTGAGAGGAAGAGGACATTCTTTTCTGAGGGCTGAGTGTCTTTGGAACTTCTTGCCACAAAGACCTTTGGGGGCTGAATCCTTGTGTACATTTAAGGCCGAGATAGACGGATTCTTCATTAAGAAGGGCATCAAGAGTTATAGGGAACTGTAGGAAAGTGAATGAGGAATGTCAGATCAACCTTGATCCTGTTGAACAGTAGAAAGGCTTGAGGGGCTGAATAGCTTACTCCTGTTCCTATTTCTTATGCTGTTATGGTCTAAGAGGTGACAGTCGTTTGGCAGGTATCTGGTGAGTGGTGGGTTGAGGGAATAGTGTGTGGTTAGATAGGGCCAGAATTAGATGCAAGGGATGCCAAAACAACAGGGTAGGTAATTAATGCAATAGATTGGTAAGACATGGCGAGAAAACAAGCTGGGCCTTACACCAAAATTCCCTCAAAAACTGAATTTCAACTTGGACCAAAAAAGAAGATTCAGCCCTGGACTTAGCCTCACCGAGCCAAATTTATATATAATCTGGAGTAGTTAAGGTTTCAGCTGAGAAATAGGAGGTTTCTAGTGTTCAGTCTCACTTTTTTGTTCTGGTCTTCTTACTACTCATGCAGCATTTTGAAGTGAATCCTTAACAATTGGACAACTTTGATTGTCAGAGTTACAGTAGTAACTCCACCCTGAAAAGAGAAAGATTAGGACTTGAGGTGAAACCAAATGTACTGTTTCTTCCCGTTCTACTTAGAGCTGTTACCTAATGTGTATTTTCTGGTCTTATTTCAGATTTGCAGCATTGACCATTGTTAACAATATTGTACTGCAGTATGAGTGATTTCCTGGTGGTGGCAGTATTGGTCTGTGGGAGGGGTTATTTGCTTGCATTGCAGTGATGGTAGGCACACTGACGTACTCTGAGGTCTGCAGCTCCCATGTTCAGCGGTTCTACCGGAGGGGCTGTTGCTGCTGCAGGAAAAATAGCCACTAGAGTCCCAGGATCACAGAGCAATCCTGGTCACAGATGGGGGAAGGATTTTATAGGGTGGAGGTCTTGGAGATAGGGAACAGAGGGTTGGCATCAAGGGCAGTGCAGTGATTGTCATCAGACATCCCCTTCCAAATGCCCAGACCCTCGAGCAGGCACCAATTGCCTTTGATTGAGGGACCACTGCTCCTTACCCCCTACCTTCACCCCACTAAGGTGACAGGGTGGCCACGTAGCTTTACTAGTTACCAGGCTGCACGGTAACAGGCTGCTTCTTATTTAATAAGAGTGACAGAATGAAGCCTGAAATGGAAATTAATTTGCACTTTGGGGCCTCAATTGGCAGAGGGCTGGGAAAGTTACCATTCAGAGTGAATATAGGAAGGTGGCGGGTTCAGGTATGCCGCCATCCTGCCCAAGTTAAATGCTCCTCCTGACTCCAAGCTCACCACCAGCAAGAGGGATATTCTGTTGTACATACACCATATATTGACATGCACACAGATATGTATGTGCGCAGATGGGTTTACATGTGCACACAATAGCAGCCACAAGCATCGCTGCACACACACACACAGTTAGACTTGTCCACCTCAGTGTTTTTGATCCAACAAACAGATGTTTGGTGTGAGATTTTTATGAGGTACACATTAGGACTGAGACTAACATTTCAAAATGTATGTCTAATCTTTGGAATTACCAACTGGGTCCCCTCATTGGATTTGTGTACTCTATGTCTGGAAACGGGAAGAAATGGCAAAACTGTTTACCACCACAACCAATGATAGATTGGGTGTGAGAGCAGATTGAGAGAAGACAAGAGCTCTGACTAATTTATTCAGCTAATTTATAGACACTATATGGGTGAGGCAATGGCCTAGTGGTAATATTGCTGGATTAGTAATCCAGAGATCCAGGTAATGTTTTGGGGACCCAGGTTTGAATCCTGCCGTGGCAGATGATAAAGTTTGAATTGAATAAAAAAATCTGGAAGTAAGACCATGAAACTGTCTTCAATTGTCAGGATGAATCCATCTGGTTCACTAATTTCCTTTAAGGAAGGAAATCCGCAATCTTTACCTGGTCTGTCCTACATGTGACTTCAGAACCAAAGCATATGGGTTAACTTTAACTGCCCTCTGGGCAATTATGTATGGACAGTGAATGCTGGCCTAGCCAGTGACACCCTGATCCTGTGAATGAACTTTTAAAAAAAAAGTGAGATCCACTCTTCAGGGGCCGATAAAGGTAGACTTAAAGAAAAGGAGGAAAATTACTGGTTATTCCATGGCAAACAGAAACTTTTACAGCTGTCCTCATGAAAATCTGTTAGAAGATTTTTTTCTAAAAGCTATTTTTTTGTCCTTGTCATCTAAGTTGGGAGCACTGACTCTATGCACAAGTTCTTTCTTTTGCATTTATTGATTCACTATCTGTATTTTCTCTTTTGTTTGTGATACCTATTTTTGTTAATCATATTGCACAATATTTTCTCAATTTTCTCTCCATCCAAAACACATTTCCTATCACAATCCACAAAATTCATTCTGTGATAATGTTGCCTCATTCATTCGTTTGCAAATGCAAAACTTATAGCAAACATGAAACAATAACAGGCAAAAACATGCATTGGTAAATAAGATTAATGGGTGTGATTTTCCTCTTCCTGGAGATGGTGTGACAGGTAGTAACCTTTTTTCCAGGGCAATCCACTCCATTATTTTCCCTTCTTATCACCTCAATGATTAAGTGCTGCTCAGGAAGGTCTGTTGGAGACTTCTAGTATCTTTAAGTTGGGAATTTGTTAATTGTATAGATATTTTCTGTTCAACAGTTTCAGAGATGTTATTACGCTCTGGAGCAAGTAAGATTTGAACCCTGGCCTTGTGGCTCAGGGGTAGGGCTGCTATAAACACACCACAAGAGCCCCTCCTTGTAAACTTCTATTTTCAAATTGGAGACTTTCTCAACTCATCAGCAATTAATGCCCTAAAGTGATCATTTAATGACCACTTAAAGGTCTCAACCTGCCATCCTCCCAATCACCAGTCTGTCCAGTGAATGAGATTAACTCAGAAACACTGGTGATCTGCCTTTCAGGTTCAGAGCAGGAGGTGGTGTTGATTGTCTAACTGCCCTATCTGGGGGCAGTCAGAGGTATAGGGGCAGCAAGGCAGTAACCTCTGTTTGTCCTTGTCTCCAACCCTTTGAACACCATTTCTCTCCAAACCCCACCTTGCGACACCTTCTTGCTGCTGGATCCCTCTCAAGGAGTAGGTTTTAACCAGCAGACTTTAGGACCCAGATATGCAGTAGAGTTTGCCACAGTCCTCTGAGCGTTGCAGATTCCTGTTGCATCCTCCTTGTTGCAAATTCCATTTTAAGATTTATATTAAATATGACCAAGTGCATTTTAGAAAATTTCCACCAACTGCTGCTCCCTTCCTTTCTTCTCAGGTGTTTTGGTTATTGGTTGGCTGCAATATATAAATCCAATGAGAAAATGTTCATCTGAAATATCATTTAAAATGTTTGTTTTAAAAGAACTGGATAAAAACAATATGACAGTGTGCCTGTCTTCCATTCAATACCCAGTGCCAGTAACAATTGCAGTGTCCTTAAGGGCCAAGAATTGCAATATTTTTATCCCGCCTCAATATCTATACTTCCAGGCATTGACAGTTTTGGACTGTACATGATACTATAAGCCTGCCTATAATTTTTAATTCGATGGTAAAATCCAGGCATAGATTCCAGTTTGAAAAAACAACAGTATTCTCTGTCTGAAGTTTTCTTGCAAGCATTTCTAGGTCATGCATTTCCTCAGATGAGCTTGTCACATATCTGTATTTCTGCAATTTGTATTTGGTGTGTGCCCCATTTCGAAACTACCCCAACTAGCTCAGTGTGATCACAGAGATATTAATTAACAAGATTAAAGTCACATTGCATTAAATTCTAAAGTCAGAAGGAGAATTTTGTGCAGAACATAGTTTAATTTCACATGATCTGTTGTCAAATATCCTGTTGTTTTGTCTTAATGCAGGCTGCGTGGAGATTTTATGCCACAAATCTCAACAGGAATGATCTTATTGCCACATGGAGATATTACGAAAGTGTCATCACAATTCCTTTCTTCAGGCATGTATGCTGCTGCTCTGTTCAACTCTACAAACAAAAGTGCATAATTCACTGGTTTTTATTTATGATTATATTTCTTTTTTCACTTCCATTCTGTTCCCGAATTGATCATGTATCTTAAAACTTCAGTGTGCATGGCATTATTATGTTCCTGGTGAGAGTTCAGTTTGTTTAGCAACACGGAAGCCAATTTTGAAGACTGTGAATACCTAAAAAAAGTAGGTACTTGGGTCACTGCTTTTCCATATTTTTAATTGCCGTTTTTCTTGAGTTATACCTTCATGTCTGTCAGAAAATAATTAAAGTTATAGTTTATATCAACTGATCAATATCAAGCTTTTGCAAAGCAGCAAGGGGGAATTTTCATTCATGCTTCTTTTTTAAAAAAAATCACAAACTGAAACATTGCTGTTGTTTTGTGTTGTAAGGAACTGTAGAAAACCAATCACTCGAAGAAATAATAGGTTCCTATCCTTTCTAATTACTTAGATGTACGTGCAAAACGTTGTGTATTGACTGAGTAGAATTGGATCTACCATGTAGCCAGTCTGATAGCTCGTATTTGACTGTACTGTACTTAAATGTACAAACTAGGAGCAGGAGAAAGCCATTTGACGCCTTGAGCCTATCCCATCAAGAAGATCCCGTTGTAATCTCAACTCTACTTTCCCACCTACCCCGATTGTCTTTCACCTCCCTTTTTACCAATAATCTGGCTACCTCTGCCAGAAAAATAGTCAAAAAGCTCTGTTTCCATCACCCTTTGAGGAAGAGAGTTTCAAAAACAGTTCTCCTCTTTGTTTCAAATAGAAAGCACCTTACTTTTAATCAATTTTAGATTCTCCCGAAAGAGTATTTATCTTTTCTACCTTAGAAGGTAGTGCTCCCGGAGTATCTTGTGTGTTTCAATCAAGTCATCTCTTGTTCTCCTAAACTGCTTCGCATACAAGTCTAGCTTGTCAAAGCTTTCTGAAGACAACCAACTCCTTCTAGATTTTAGTCTGGTATATCTTCTCTGTATTGCTTCCAACACACTCAGTCTCCCTTAAACAAACAACAAAATCAATACTGGACACAGTGCTCCAGATGTGGCCTCACCATGTGCCTTGGATACCTTCCCTGTTTTTGTATCCAGTCCCCCCTTGCAATGAGCAAAAGGATTTTATTAACTTTCCTAATTACATGTGTATCTGCACACTAGCCTTTTGTGGTTCATGCACTAGGACACCCAGATCCCTCTGCATCTCAGAGCTCTGCTGTCTCTCAACATATAAATAACTTCTTTTAACTCTTCATGCCATGGGTCACACTTTCAATTTTTCTGACAAACTTTTCTATTGATCAGATCTCCAATTTGTGATAACAATTATAGTACTGTACACCAGTATTCTGGGCTACAGGTGGAATATCCATTATCAGTACATCTGAAAACTGAAAAAACCTAAAAACCAAAGGTCTTTTTGGAAGCGGACCTGAACAGACGTGTAGGTGCACCGAGTTCTGGCCTTTTGGGGAAAAAAAACTTTGTTTGGCCTGAACGGACCTAAAGCCACAGTATTTTTTTTACCAAAAGGCTGAATTGAGATCGCCTACAAGTCCATTCAGGCTTTTTGGGGAAAACTGATTTAGTTTCAAGTTGATTTTGTTTTGACGAGCTAAAAAATATGTAATTTAATGATGTAATTGGAGAATCTATTTCCACAAATTAAAACAACATATTTGAGAATATATTTTTGAACCTTTAAGACTACAGCTGTTTGCAGTACATAACGTCCATTTGAGTTCTACACACCTTCTGCTTTAACATCAACAGAAGCCTTGGGAAACAGCATAAGCCGCTACTAATCTTATCTCAGTCAATTAAAATAACCCTGCAGAAATTCTACACTCACTGCTTTTTCAGAGCTTACAAGTTAAAGAACAACTACATTTAAACATGCATTTCTTCATAAAGATTAAAAGATTTTGCCAAAGTGAACATCTCACCAAATGTTACATTGGAAATAAATATTAAAAAATATTTTTAAAAATTAAACTTAAACATCTCTGACAATTTGATACCTTTGTCACAGTTGTGTCTGGTGCTCTGGTGGGACGGGGAGATACTTCTCGTGCTAGGCTATGAAAACGCAGAAAATAAAGTGTTGACAAGTCCAAAGCGCTGATTAGCTCAGTTTTCACACGTCCCGTGGTATACACACACCTCCAGTGATGTGTATTTGCTTTTTTATTTTTCTAGAGTACAAAAATCATTTACTTTATGCCAACTACTTTTGTGTCTCCTTTTGTGTGGTTTGATACTTGAGATTCTCAAGAAGGCTTTTAATCTCAGCAGGCAGACAAGCACAAAAATCTCTAACAGTATGATTTTATAAGCATTCAATAGTAAAACCTGAACATAAAAAATGAAAAGGAAGGTTAATATTTTGGCAGATATCCTTCATCAGAACCTCCGTTGACTAGGAATCATTGAGTGCTGACATCAGTCAACACAACAGATAGACAAAGCTTTCTTTTATTTTGATAATGGCAAAATAGGTTTCAAAATACAATAAGTAATTGTCACATTACTGAGCTAATTTTGACTCAGGTAAGAAGGAATTGACAGACATGTTTACATTTCAATATTGGAAAGAAAGATGTCCCAGAGGGGGACAGGGACAGAATTTATTTGGTTGAGGCTGAGAAACAATACAGGTAGTATTGCATTCTGTGGTGTATTCTGTGGGCCATAGAACCAACCATAGAGTAACAAATTTGCAAGGAAATTACTCACATATGAATGAATTGAGAGTTATAATGGAGGACTTTAGTTATTCAGATATGGAATTGGATAATAACAGTGTAAAAAGAAGAGAAGAGTAAGAGTTCATCAAGTGTGTTGAGGACCATTTTTTTTGCTCAGCATGTTTCCAGTCAAAGGAGGAGGCCCTGCTGGATTTAGTTCTTGGGAATGAGGTGCAGTGCATCTAATGGATCAAATGTCAGCGGGGGAACATTAAGATGTGTGTGATCTTAATACATATGGTTTATCTTAGCATCAGAAAAGGACGGAGCTAACCGGAGTAAAATGATCTAATGGGAGGAGGGCTAACCTCAGTTGAGTAAGAGGGATTTGGAAAGAAATAAACAAACACACACGCGCACGCACACACAGGAACAAACACATCAGCAGGCCAAACTTCACCCTTCCAAAAACAGACAGTTTGGGGTCATTCAAGTTACATATCCAGAGGAGGGAAAAGTCAGGCAAACAAATCCAGAGTCCACTGAATGCCGAAAGAGATTCAAAACAAAGCCAAAAAAAGGGATGCATTTCACAGATATAAGTAAGGGACATGAATAGGCTACTTGGACTGTCAAGCCTGCTTTGCCATTAAATAAGATCATGGCTAATCTGATTTTAACCACAATTCTACATATCCCCGATAATCTTTCATTCCCTTGGTAATTAAGAATCTATCTCCGTTTTAAAATATTCAAATATTCTGCATCCACCACTTTTTGAGGAAGGAAATTCCGAAGACACTCAACTCACAGAGAAATAGTTTCCTCATCTCTGTCTTAAATGGTGACCCTTTAGTTTTAAACTATGACCCCTAATTTTAGTTTTATCAGGTGTATAGTGTAATTGAGAATCAAGTAGCAAGTTCAGAGGGAAGGCAAAGAAACAAGTGAGAGAAGTAAAGAGAGAGAGAGAATGAGAAAACACTGTCTGGAGAGATGAAACACAATGCAAACATTGTCCATAGGCACATTAGTAGCAAAAGGGTTCTAAAAGGAGGAATAAAATCAATTTGTGAATCAAAAATCAAAAGTGAATCAATAGTAAATCAGAAGTGAATCAATACATGAATGCAATGGGTATGGCTGAGGTACTAAATGAGTACTTTGCATCTTATATTTAGGAAGGGAGAGGATACAGCCAAAGTCATTGAAAGAGGAAGTGGTTGACGGGCTAAACATTATTAAGTGGAGGTAGATGGTAGGCTGGCTATATGAAAAGTTGATAAGTCACCAGGACTGAATGAGAGGATACCAAATGAAGTGGAATTTACAGAGGTCCTGACCATAATTTTATAAATCTCTGTCTATATATACACACACATAGTGCTAGAGGACTGCAAAATTGTAAATGATGCATCCTTTTTCAAAAGAGGGTGTAACTATTAACTCAGCAACCAGATGCCAGTAAGGTTAAACTGGTGATGGGGAAGCTTTTAGAAAGCATGCTTTTATTAACAGTCAAATATGGATTAATTTAGGAACACCAACACAGTTTGTTAAAGGAAATTATGTTTAACCAGCTTAGCTGAGTTGTTTGATGAGGTAACAGAGGAAGTTGATGAGGGTGATGGTCTATATGGACTCACAAAAACAATTTTATAAAGTGCAACATAAAAAGCTTGTGAACAATGTTCCACGCTCATGAAATAAAAGGGACAGTAGCAGCATGGGTATTTGAATGGCTGCATGATACGTAACAGCAAGTGATAGTGAAATGTTTCTTCTCAATTGGAAGAAGATATATAATTTGATTCCTCAAGGGTCATAACTCTTCTTGATACATTAAGTCCCCCACTTTACATTGACTCAGTCCATGTTGATTTACTTTAACATTATTCAGAAAACAGGGAATACTTACCTATTTGATATTAAGAAGTTTACTGTAATGTTGGAGACAATAAGGACTGCAGATGCTGGAAGCCAGAGCCTGTAGGTGAGAGGCTGGAACAGCACAGTAGGCCTGACAGCATCTGAGGAGCAGGTAAGTCAAGTTTTCCAGCTGAAACCCTTTGTCAGGACTGGGGAGGGGAACCCAGTAATAAATTATGGGAGGGGGTGTAGCTGGGGGAAGAGTAGGAGAGATGATGATAGGTGGATGCAGGTAGGGGGTATTGTGATTGGTCAGTGGGAAGGGTGGAGTGGATAGCCAAGTAGGAAGATGGATCGGTTAGGTTCGGTCGGGGGGGATGGAGGGCTGGACATGGGATAAGGCTGGAGTGGAGGGATTTTGACATTGGTGAAGTCAATGTTAAGGCCATTGGGCTGTAAGCTTCCAAGGTGAAATGTCACATGTTGTTCCTCCAGTTTACTATCCTCAGATGCTGTCTGACCTGCATGCTCTTCCAGCTTCGCTATAATGCTGTTTGTTACAACTTCCTGTTCTGTGGCCTACACATCCTAAATGCACATATGAAGAAAAAAAATCAGAGTTAACGTTTCAGGTTAGGTGACCCTTCCTCAGTTTTAAGGAAGGGTCACCGGACCCGAAACGTTAACTCTGATACTTTTTCTTCACAGATGCTGCCAGACCTGCTGAGCTTTTCCAGCAACTTGTTTTTGTTCCTTATTTACAGCATCCGTAGTTCTTTCGATTTCTAAATGCACATATGATATTTTCCCCCAGCTTTGATTGAATCAGTGTACCTCTTCTGTCTGAACCTGTCCTCCATCTTAGGGACCCTCTCGCCCCAGCTCCCATTCTCACCCAGTATACGCTGTCACCACTAGGGGTTCCTTCGGCTGGTTCCTCCCTACCCAGCTCCCATTCCTGCCCTCAGCTCACACGGAAATCCTGGGACTTCTCAGCTATTACCTGCACTGAACAAATTCTGCCACTAGATGGATGCTGGTCAGTCTGACTAAAAAGTCATTCACCTTTTTAATTTTATTCTATTTTGAAGTTATTTCCCTTATGAAGGAATTTGCAGCATTTAAATTTTTTTTTCTGCTAAAGAAGGTCCAAAGTATCTACAGTAATTCTTTTATATTCAGTGGTTTATTTTTCAAAAGTTATTTCATCCAGTAATAAACAGGACTTCACATGCATGTTACAGAGTCAAAACTTGTATACTTGGACATCTGGGGAAGATGTCCAAATATTTTAGTATTGATTGACGAATCTATGATACTTCATTTAAAGCTGTGATTTTTAGGTATGTCACAACAACTTTTAAGTGAGGACTTACTGGATATATTAATGATGGAATTGGGTATACAGGAACACAATCTCAAATTTGTAGGTGACACAAAATTTAGAAATAATGTGAACTGTGAGCATGGTTGCATTAAATTTCAAAAAGAGACAGGCTGGCAGAATGGGCAGACAACTGGTTTATGAAATTTAACAGCGAGAAGTGTGAAGTGATTCATTTCTACAGACCTAAGGAGTATCTAGGGGTATCAGTCCACAAGTTATTGGTGATGGCAGAGCAGGCTGAGAGAACTTTTAAAGCACATGGAATTCTTAATTTTAGAAATCAATACAAATGTAAGCAAGTTATAAACCAGGAAGAAATTGGAGTACCTGGAGCATCTGATTCTAGTCACCACACTTTGGAAAAATGTGATGGTATTAGAGAGGGCACAAAAGAGTAGTTCCAGAGGTGAGCTTATGTGGATAGATTGGAGAAACTGGGACTGTTCTTCTCGGAGAAGAGAAGATTAAAAGAGATTTGGTAGAAGTGTTCAAAATCAAAGAGGAGTCTGGACACTGTAGATAGGACACAACAGTCTGTTACCAAGAAGATTAAGGACCAGTAGACACCAATCATCAGTAGTTGACAAAAGAAGTGATGGCTACATGAGAGGAAATTTTTCCATGCAATGATCAGTTAAGATCTCAAATCTGTGAGTGTACCGGAGGTAGATTCCATCCAGACCTTCAAAAGACAGTTGGATAATTAACCAAACACTTTGCTGGGTGAACCAGAAAAAACGGGGCCAGTGAGTTGCCCTTTTAGATGAGCTGAACAGTCTGCTTCTGCATTCTAAATTATCTATTTCCCACTGCTGACTAAAGTCAAAACTATATCCCAACGTGTTCCATTGTGAGGTATCCAATGTTTTCTTTCGTTTGTTAGAGCTGAGAGCTTTTTGAGTTAGTTAGAATGCACCAAATAGGATGTACACTTTCTTAACCCTACCCACAGTCTGTGTATTACTGAATCCCTCACACCCCGTCCTCGCAATAATAACCGAAAAAGAATCCCCCTCATCCTCACGTACCACCCCACCAACCTCCGGATCCAACGCATCATCCTCCGACACTTTTGCCATCTGCAATCCGACCCCACCACCAAAGACGTTTTTCCCTCCCCACCCTTGTCTGCTTTCCGGAGGGACCACTCCGTGACTCCGTTGTCCGCTCCACACTCCCCTCCAGCCCCACCAATCCCGGCACTTTTCCCTGCAACCGCAGGAAGTGCTACACCTGCCCCCACACCTCCTCCCTCACCCCAATCCCCAATCCCCAATTCATGAATTAAGAATTCAGTCACAATTCATAAATGATTCGGAAAGTCGACACTGCATATTATCTGTATACTGCCTCCATCAAATGGAAAGGCTGAGGTGACGATGAAAATTTCTAATGGAATCATAGGAAAAGTCAAGTAAACCCTGCACAAATGTATACAAAGCAAGGTGTAGAGCTGGATGAACACAGTAGGCCAGGCAGCATCAGAGGAGCAGGGAAGCTGACGTTTCAGGTCTGGACCCTTCTTCAGAAATGGGGGATGGGAAGGGGACTCTGAAGTAAATAGAGAGAAGGGGGAGGCCATAATGGAAGGTGGATAAAGGAGCAGATAGGTGGAGAGAAGATGGACAGGTCAAGGAGGCAGGGATGGAGCCACTAAAGGTGAGTGTAGGTAGGGAGTTGGGATGGGAGTTGGTCAGTTGAGGGAAGACGGACAGGTCAAGGAGGCGGGGATGAGGCTGGTAGGTAGGAGGTGGGGGTGGGGATTGGTAAGTGAGGTGGGAGGAGCGGATAGGTGGGAGAAAAGACGGACAGGTCAAGGGGGTCGGGACAAGCTGGACTGATTTTGGGATGAGGTCGGGGTGGGGAGATTTTGAAGCTTGTGAGGTCCACATTGAGACCATTGGGCTGCGGGGATCACAAGCGAAATATGAGGTGCTGTTCCTGCAGCCTTTGGGTGGTATCATTGTGGCACTGGAAGAGGCCCAGGATAGACATGTCATCCAAGGAGTGGAATCCAAGGTGTTTACGAACACCTTCCACCCCAACCTTAAGTTCACCTGGACCATCTCCGATACCTCCCTCTCCTTCCTGACCTCTGTCTGTTTCCATCTCTGGCAACCACCTGGAAACCGATATCCGTTTCAAACCTACCGACTCCCACAGCTACCTAGAATATGCCTCCTGTCACCCACCTTCCTGCAAGAATGCCATCCCCTATTCCCAATTCCTTTGCTTCCGCCACATCTGCCCCTGAGATGAGGCTGTCCACTCCCGAACATCCCAGATGTCCTCGTTTTTCAAGGACCGCCAATTCCCCTCCACAGTGGCCGAAAACGCACTCAACCGCATCTCTCGTGTTTCCCCCACCTCATCCCTCACACCCCCTCCCTACAATAACAACAAAGACAGAATCCCCCTTGCCCACACGTGCCACCCCACCAACCTCCGGATTCAACGCATCATCCTCTGCCTCTTCCGCCACCTGCAATCTGACCCCACTACCAAGGATATTTTTCCCTCCCCCCCCTTATCTGCCTTCCGGAGGGACTGCTCTCTCAGTGACTCCCTCGTCTGCTCCACACTCCCCACTAGTCCCACCATCCCCGGCACCTTTCCCTGCAACCGCAGGAAGTGCTACACCTGCCCCTGCACCTCCCCCCTCACCACCATCTCAGGCCCCAAGAAAACCTTCCACATCAAACAGATGTTCACCTGCACATCTGCTAATGTGGTATATTGTATCCCTTATACATGGCCTCCTATACATCGGGGAAACCAAGCGGAGGCTTGGAGACCGCTTTGTGGAACACCTGCACTCGGTTCGTGACAAACGACTGCACCTCCTAGTCGTGAACTTCAACTCACCCTCCCACTCCTTGGACGACATGTCCATCCTGGGCCTCTTCCAGTGCCACAATGATGCCACCCGAAGGTTGCAGGAACAGCACCTTATATTTCGCTTGGGATGCCACTGCACATCAGGGAGAGAGAGTTAGATTCTCTCTTGTGGGAGGTGGTCATTGCCTGGTACTGCTTGAGTATTGGATTTGAAGGATGAAGGAAAAAAGTTACATCATGGTGAAACTTTATTTGTGCCATTATTGCACTATCAAAATGCATTATTACTCATTCAGAAATGTCAAAAAAACTCTGAAATAGCTGCAGGAAAATGTCTAAAGAGAATTATCGGTGGTTCACCCAAAAGGCAGCGAGGGAATGACGCGTCATCTGCTATGGTCTGACCCACAGACAGCCTCCGCCACAGGGACACACTTCCATTTGTGTCACAAGAATTGTCCTTGAATGTAGTCGCAAAGGAGATGGTTATATGGCAATCATCTCTTGCACGCTGACTTGTGAATATTGCTATAGGATGGATAGATAACAGCTAACTATACTTGTGTTTAAAATAGATTAAAAATGCCAGCAGTAGTCACTCTCAAATATAAAAAGTGTTTGAAAAAGCGGAAAACTTGCAGTTCAACTTGCATCTGACACCAAAACCAAATTCAGTGCACTCATAAATAATGATAGTGATGTTTCTATTGCATTTCAAACGTTTTTGTTGTCAATGGAAAGTCGGAAATATGTTGAGTCAGATTAACTATATGAGCAGCTTCTAAATAATCGCCCATGAGACCTGCTCCATTTATTGCATGAGTTTTTTGTTTCCTTTTTCCTTACCTTGTGGTAGCAGCACATGAAATTCAGGATGTCACAAAGAGTAATTGTCTTGCACAGTGGGATTCAGCAATAGCACTGCAATGACCACAGGGAAATATGTTATGAGTCATCCTCAGGGTCTAATGATATGTGTCTAAAAATGATTTTTGAGCATCTCCAAGTTTATTATTCAGCGAGTCGATGAATTGTGCAACTGGCATAGTCCTAGATTTGATCCTTACCCAATGCTCTGTCAATCCATTTCAGCCAGAATGGAGGGAAGTACTTTGTAATTACACTCTGAATCCAACTTTGGGGAAGGGAGGGGTGAAGTTGGAAGAGGACAAGATGCCTGTACTGGGTTAGGCTGTTCATTCCACTTCAATTCATGTAGTATATTTGGATTTTCGAAAGGTGCCTGATAAGGTACCACACATTAGGCTACTTAGTAAGGTAAGAGCCCACGGTATTGGAGGTACTATATTAGCATGGATGGAGGATTGTCTAACCAATAGAAGTAGAGAGTTGAGATAAGTTGGGGAAGAGGCATTTTCATGATGGCAAACCATAACTAGTGGTGTGCTAAAGGGATCAGTTCTGGGACAGTAATTATTTACAATCTATATTGATGATTTGGATGAGGAAAGTGAATGTACCATAGCCAAGTTTGCAGATGCAAAAACAGGTGTGAAGGCAAGTGGTGAGGCTGACACAGAGAGTCTGCAGAGGGATAGAGACAGTTTAAGTGAGTGGCAACAACTTAACAGGTAGTATATAATGTGAAAAAATGTGAGATTATGCACTTTGGCATGAGGAACAGAGGAGCTGAATACTATTTAAATAGCGAAAGACTGCAGAACAGAGGGATTTGATGGTCCTCGTCCATGCCTTAAATTAATTGGGAATGGAGAATAAAAAATAAAATTTACAAGCCACTAGTGAAACTACAGCTGGAAAGATATACTGGCATTGGAGGCAGTCAAGACAAGGTTTACTAGGTTGATAGCAAGTATGGAGGGATTGTCTTTTGAGGAGAGGTTGAGTAGATTGGGCCTATCCTACTTGTATCCATTGGAATATAGAAGAATGAGAGGTGACCTTAGTGAAACATGCAAAATTCTTAAGGGACTTGACAGGGTAGATGCAGAACGGTTATTACCACTTGTGTGAAAATCTCAGACCAGATGATATAGTGATTGTAACAAGGTCAGCCACATGGATCCGCAGAATATGAGTTGCCTGATTGGAGCTGTTATTCTGGTCCAATCAAGGGAGCCCTGGCTGACAGATATAAACAGGAGTGTCAGAGGTTCTGTTCACTCTGAGTGCTGGCTCTGAGAAAGCTGGATCAGTGTCAAGGATTCTCCACATGTACATAACGGGTGACTTGTTGGTGGGATACTGGCCTCTGTGGAGTTATTTGAGAAAACATAATTTCCGAATAAGCAATCACACATTTAAGACGGAGATGAGGAATTTCTTCTTTTAAAGGGTAGTGAATTTATGAAATTTTTTACCACAAAGGGCAGTCAAGGCTGGGTCATTAAGTATATTCAAGCCTGAATTGGACAGAATTTTAATCAGTAACAGAAACAGTAAGAGGACCACGGGGAAAAGGCAGGAAAGTGGAGTTGAGGATTATCGGACCAGCCATGATCTCATTGAATGGTCAAGCAGAATTGATGGGCTGAATGGCCTACTTCAGTTCCTACTTCTAATGGTCTTTTAGTCTTATTCATATATGAAAAATTATCAGTTTGGGTGAAGCACTAATGAGTATTTTGGATCCAAGAAACTGGAAGGAAAGGGTAAGTAAATCAAAATCTGAAAGCATATCTGTTTTAATGTTACAATATTTTAAAAAGTTATTTTGGGCTATGTTTGATAATCCCTAAAACAATTATGATTGAACTACGTCCATTGCTCCCAAATTCAAGCAGTATGCAGGTAATGAACATGACTATAGTCAATCCTAAGCGAACCGTTGAGTGGCTGCATGTCTGAACAAAGGGCTCAGAATTGAAAGCTCTTACTCAAAACCAATCAGCATTTCTTAAATCAGAAGTGCAATGTGGTTGAATCAAGTTGTGGGATTTACTGAGGAGCTCATTCTAATGCGGAAAAGGATGTAATACAGTAAAGTGCTACCATTTACATCTTTGCAATTCATGAATTTGCCTCCCTGCCCAAAGCAGTCTAGACACAGTACCACCCATTGTGGCTTCAATATTCACTTATCCATGGTTATAGGGACCAAAATCGTCAAGCAAAAGTTTGAAAAAGTGAAAATGCGCAGAACTTAGAGATTAATCGATGATGACGTAGTCAAGCTATAGTGTATTACTCAATCTGGACAGTGCACACTGCACATCCATTGCCTGCCATGTTATAGGTATTATAGGTATGTAATTCACCGCTGTAAAAGTTCATCAACAAGAACTTATTAAATCTGATGATCACTTTTACAATTCATGGGACCATGCTGCCTTGTTTGCCTTCATAATATTAGCCATTGCACTACAAATGTATGGCTGTTTGGACATGCTGAGGACATGTTAAGGTGCTTCTCTTAGTAAATGACTTGTTCAAATATGTTAGGCCTAGCATAAATGAATGAGTGTTTCCATAGGGAAAGGAATAATGTAAACCTGAAATAAGATAAAGGTGTCATTCTGACCCCGAAGAAACTGAGATTAATTTTTGTTCCTTCTTTTCTCAGTTTATTATGTTGTTTATCCAGTAGAAAATCTTTGTATCTAATAAAAACTTGTTTTTATTTTATTGAATTTTAACTTGCAACTAGTGTAACAGATATCAAAATTTTGAATGGTTGGAACCTATCCCATTATAAAGCATAAAACAGTGTGGAGCTGGAGAAACACAGCAGGCCAGGCAGCATCAGAGGAGCAGGAAAGCTGACATTTCGGGCCGGGACCCTTCTTCATTTTCTGAAGAAGGGCCCTGAACCGAAACGTCAGTTTTCCTGTTCCTCTGATGCTGCCTGGCCTGCTATGTTCCTCCAGCGCCGCACTGTGTTATCTCTGACTCCAGCATCAGCAGTTCTTACTATCTCGTTATATAGCATGTTTACCGTTATTGACTTTGCCATTTGCAAGGCTTTCCGGGAATGTGCCACTGTAACAGTGGGACCTTAATATGGAGGCACAATCTGGGGGCACTGGACTTGAAGATTTTCTGGTTGCACTGAAGGTCTTCCCTCAGGAGGTGCATTGGAAGAAGAGATGGGCTATACGCACAGGGGTTCAGGAGGCACTGCAGACATACTCTCAGAAAGCAATGAGACTGGATGCATTGCAGAGGATAATGCCAGGGCCTGAACCCTAAGGATATGGATACAGCTCTACAGAATCTTCAGTGACCTCACCCAGCTGGCCAGGTTTAATGAATGAGCCTTCAAATGCTATTTCTCAACAATTATCCCAGCTGTCTCCCACACTGGGTCAATGCACCACTCTTACATCTACTGTCTACCAACAAGCTCTATCAGAGTTCATTCCTCTCATTTACAGCTTCGCCTTACCGGAATACATGGACTGCTAACCTCACACTCACATCTCACAAATCAATCAGCTGCCAGCTATTCAGCTGTGATAGCTGCATCCCCAAATATATTGCATCCTACTCTCAGACATATTTCTTGTTCTCTTACAAGGTGATGCACAACTGGAAGAAGCAGGAGCTAACCATTTGGGAACAGGCCCAGCTGCAATTGGGAGAATAGGTTGTCACAATGCATGATATAGATGAGGAAAAATGGGAGGAGGCTCATGTGGCGCACAAGTACTGATTAGGCAGAATGGCCAGTTTCTGTGTCATATAATAATTGGAGTGAGCAAGCGTGGCTCTTATGCTGGCAATGATAGTATCCTCATCGCTAAACTACGCTATCACATCTCACGTCCTCTGATGCAGAAGTTGTTTATACAGGTACTTCTTACCTCCGTCTCTCCTCAACACTATATGCCTTTTTGCTTTCAGATAGCTTTGAACTAAAACCTGGACAGAAATTGGTGAAAGATCACCAGATGAAGAGCAGGAAGAAGCAACATCACTGGGAAAGAATAGAGAAGAATACAGAAGGAAGCTGATAGAATGCACAGTAAATTTCTTGGCACATTGACAGGTCAACTAGAAATCCTGGGACAGCTATTAAGGAGTATGGAAGAGTTCAAGTCTAACCTTCTACAGAGTCTTGCACAATTTGTGGAACCCATTCTTCCCAATTCAGAAATGATGGGTAAACCTTATGAACAGATGTATGAATGCAACCACGATGGAGAATCTGATGGCTGATATCACCACTTTTGTTGCCGAACAGTCAGAAGGCACCAACAGTCTGTGTGCTGTGGTCAAAATATAGCCTAAAATCATGCAGGTTCAGGCAACCGAGGAGTGGAGTTTAATTTAGATAAATGTGAGATGCTGCATTTTGGAAAGGCAAATCAGGGCATGACTTATACACTTAATGGTAAGGTCCTGGGGAGTGTTGCTGAACAAAGAGACCTTGGAGTGCAGATTCGTGGTACCATTGAAAGTGGAATTGCAGGTAGATAGGATAGTGAAGACAACGTTTGGTATGCTGGCCTTTATGGGTCACTGCATTGAATATAGGAGTTGGAAGGTCATTTTACAGCTGTACAGGACATTGGTTAGGCCACTTTTGGAATACTGCATGCAATTCTGGTCTTTCTGCTATAGGAAGGATATTGTGAAACTTGAAAGGGCTCAGAAAAGATTAACAAAGATGTTGCTAGGGTTGGAGGGTTTGGGCTATAGGGGGAGGCTGAATAGACTGGGCCTGTTTTCTCTGGCGCATCAGAGGTTGAGGGCCATAGATAGGGTGAATAGCCAAGGTTTTTTCCCTGGTGTGGGGGAGTACAAAACTAGATGGCATAGGTTTAAGGTGAGAGGGCAAAGATTTAAAAGGGACCTAAAGGCAACCTTTTCATGCAGAGGGTCATGCATATATAGAATGAACTGCCAGAGGAAGTGGAGGAGGCTGGTACGATTACAACATTTAAGAGATATCTGAATGGATACATGAATAAGAAGAGTTTAGAGGGATACGGGCGAAATGATGGCAAATGGAACTAGATTAATTTAGGATATCTGGTCAGCATGGACGAATTGGCCCGAAGAGTCTGTTTCCGTGCTGTACAACTCAATGACTCTATAACTGCCATAATGAGTGTAGTTACCAGTGCTCAAAGGAGCTCATAGGGTTTCTCATCAGTCCAGCATGTGTTACTTTATTTGAAAAGGCAATACCATGAGGGAGTGGCACCGGAGCACATACCTGTTGGCCTCTCGGAATGCCAGCCCCCATCCAGTCCAGATCCATGCCAAGACGGTGCAGTCCAAAGTCAAGCCTTCCAGGTGCAGAAATGCTTAAGGTCATCCTCCAAGGAACATGAGGACAGACAAAGCCAGAGAGGCCCAAGAGAAGAAAGGATCATTCATTGCCCTGTCTACACAATTCAAAATGGTTTGATTGATAAACTCAGTTTTATTTTGTGTGTGATGGTCAGTGACAAAGAGAAAGTAAGGTGTGGGACAGCTGGTGAATGGTAGGACAACCTAATCAGTACAGGTTTCTTCCTCTATTCCTCATCCTCCTTCTTCTCAGCTATCAAATGTCATACCAGAACCCAATTGATGAGGGCATTGGTGCATGTGCAAATCTTCGCGAACATCATGAAATGAGTTTTGCCCTCACAGTGGTAAAGCTGTATAGTGTACTACTTCAAAACTTGACACTTGTCCTATCAATTACTACAGGCGTCCTCCAAAGCATTCTGATGACGCATTAACTGATGACATTACACTGACATCAACAAAACAGTGTAGAATGAAATGGAACAGAAGGGAGAACAGAGAGAGGTCTGTAAAAAGCACAGTTAGGCATGACACCAGAGAGCTGTATTCAGTAACCTGCACATATCCAAATGTAAATAAAGATTGTTACAGCACTGGAGAGTGAAAGAACCTTATTCTAAGATAAGGATGAACAAGGGTTGCTGGAAACCAAGAAGAGAGATGAACCTAGTGAAGAGGGAATAGTTTCAGAGTGCATGTGTAGACAGCCAATGTCCTGTGAAGTATGTATGAAATCACAGCAGCAGACCAAACCATGATGAAAACATATTAAAGCATGATGACAGTGAGGTAGACTTCAAAATTGTCAAATTGAAGTTAGATTACAATCCATGAGGTTTAGGAGAAAAATAGAGAAGACCCAAAAGGCAGAGCAGAACTTCAAAAGATTTCAAACACAGAGTGGCACCAGTGGTATGCACTAGACATTTTGTATGGTAGCATTGTATGCATGCTTTCAATATGTGGATGGTCTGTCTCTGGAACCATGAGCCTTGTTACCACAATTTAGGCCTTGCTGTCCGATAATTTATTTTGTCGTACTGACTTAGGTGGCTACAGTGCAGTATAGATTACCACAGAGTGAAAACATGATGACTGTGTTAGAATATCATGTATTGTCCTGCATTATTCTCCACACGTATACCTGCTGGAGAGTGATGCAGTGGGATTATTTTCAGATTTACATCACGAGTTGATATATAACATTTGCAAAGCTGTGTGATTAAGAGAGCATGTTACCTGGAGTGTCGAGTTCAAAAATGGTATCTTCTTACAAAATTTCATGATATTCGTGAAGATGTGCCTGTAATACTCACTACACACGCACCAATGCCCTCATCAATTTGGGCCTGGTATGACACTTGCCAAACAAAAAAAGTGCTCGCATATCACAGATTCTATATGGGACCTCTGTGGCTACTGATTACATCCATAAAATGGTTGTTATGCACCTACATTTTACACTACTTGTTTTTCAGATTTTTTTTCTATGTCAGTTGGTGGTATTCTCCCTTCGCTCTCTCAATAGTCTAAATATTAAGGTAGATAAGCCCCCAGGACCTGAATGCTGAGGGATGCAGGTAAGGAAATTGCTGGGGCTTTGTGTGAAATCTTTGCACCCTGTATGGTAACAGGAGAGGTCCTAGAGGACTGGAGAAAAGCTAATGTTGTTCCTTTGTTTAAGAAGGGCAACAGGGATAATCTGTGAAATTACAAGCCAGTGAGCTATACTTCATTGTAGGGAAATTATTGGAGAAGATTCTTAGTGATAGAATTAACTTGTTTAGAAAAATATGGATTTATTAGCAATAGCTGAGTCTGGAGGAGGTCATGTCTGACAAACTTAATTGAGGTTTTTGAGGAAGTGACAAAGATGATTGACGAGGGCAGGATGGTAGATATTGTTTACATGGACTGTAGCAAGGCCTTTGACAAGGTCCCATATGACAGGCTGATACACAAAGGTGATGTCACAGATGGATACAGAACTGGTTTGGTCATCAAAGATAGGGTAGCAGTGGAAGAGAATTTTTCTGACTGAAGATCTGTGACCAGTGATGTTCTGCACTGATCAGTGCTGGGACCCTTGTGTTTGTAATATATATAAACGATTTGGAGGACAACATAGGTGGCCTGATTAGTAAGCTTGAGAATGAGACAAATATTGGGGAAGCTGTGGATAGTAAGGAGGATTGCCAGAGGATACAGCAGGATATAGATAGGCTGGAGACTTGGACAGAGAAATTGCAGATGGAGTTTAATCTGGATAAATGTAAGGCGATGCATTTTGAAAAATCTAATACAGGAGTGAAGTATACAGTGAATGGCAAAACTCTTAGTAGTATCAATATACAGAGCAT
This sequence comes from Ginglymostoma cirratum, assembly GCA_024137785.1. Taxonomy (NCBI): domain Eukaryota; kingdom Metazoa; phylum Chordata; class Chondrichthyes; order Orectolobiformes; family Ginglymostomatidae; genus Ginglymostoma; species Ginglymostoma cirratum. The sequence goes on along the minus strand of JAHRHZ010000075.1, from coordinate 17,539,481 downwards.
TCTATGCATACTGATCGACAGTTCTGTGAAAGTGGCAACACAAGTGGTAGGGTGGTCAAGAAGCCATGTAGCATGCATGGCTTCATTGGTGAGGGCATACATCTTAAAAATTGGCAAGTCATGTTGCAGCTGTATGGAATTTAAGTTAGCCATGTTTGGAATATTGCACATAGGTCTGGTTGCTACCAGAAGGATGTGAAGGCTTTATGGAGGATACAAAAACATTTTACCAGGGGTTGCCTGGTTTGGAGGGCATTAGCTATGAGGAGAGATTGGACAAACTGGTTTATTTTCACTTGAACATTAAAGGATGATGGGTGATCTGATAGAATGGATAGTTAAAGTCATTTTCCCAGGGTAGAAATATCAATTACTACAGGACACAGGTTTAAGATAAAAGGGGAAAGTATAAAGGAGATATAAGAGGCAATTTTGTTTTACATGGAGGGTGGTACGTGCCTGGAATGCAATACCAGAGGAGGTGGTGGAGATGAATATAATAGCAATGTTTAAGAGGCGTCTTGACAGATATGTGATTAGGCAGAGAATAGAGGGAAACAGACTACACAGACACAAAAGATTTTTAGTTTGGAATGGCATTATGTCTCAGCACAGGGTTCATGGGCTGAAGGGCCTGTTCCTGTGCTGTACTGTTCTTTGCTTTGTCCATGATGAACTGCAAAATCATAGTTCAGAAGGACTCTCAGTTCAGCCAATAAAGGTCAAATGGAGGAGACCAAGCCAAAAACAATCCTGAGCTTCCAGTTGTCTGAAACTGCAACGTACCACCATTTTCCCATGTGAACATTTTTGTCTCAGGTCAGCTGCAGTGCTCCAGTGAAGCTCAGCACCTTGTATTCTATCTAGCTACTTTACAGCTCTCAGGACACAACATTAAGTTTAATAATTTCAGACTTTGAACAGATTTCTGCATGTACAGTACCCACCCCCACACCCCAGGTCCTGTTCTGTATGAGCTGCTCCCAGCACACCCAACTCGTTTTCAACTGTTCACACTTCCCTTTCATCTCTCTTCTGCTTAGCATCAGTAATCTCTTTGTCTACTTTTCCTTTTTTCCTCTCTCTTTTTCTCTCTCGGAGCTGTCTTCAATTGTTTGACTCACTCCTTTTACTTCCCCAGCCCACTCCACCATCGTCAGCATAAATACCACCATTTCCCAGCTGCTTTCAGTTCTGACAAACAGTCACTGAACTCAAAACATTTCCTCTCCACAGATGCTTCCAGATCTGCTGTGTTTCTCCAGCACTTTGTTTTTGTTTAAACTAATGGATTAGCTACCTTTCCACACCTCCTTATAAACAAAACATTAGCTTCCTTATCAGTGACTGCACTGATGGTAAATTATGATAGGTTCCAACATCAGAGTACAACCGAATAATATTGTTGCAGTGGTTATTGTCAGTTCAGTGTTTCAGCTGGTTCATAATCCCTTCCAATATCTCCATGAACCCATGTTTTACAGTAATCCATCCTTGAATATTTTGTGCATTTGAAAAGCTGTCTTACAAGTGTGATCACATCACAAATTCTCTGTCCTGATGATTGTGTGTGAGAAATGACTTCTTAACGTGCTCATCTCACATTAAGATAAGAACAGTCTATTTCAGATATTTTGTTTTAAAGTAAACAGAAGGTATTGCATCTCTTCAGTTCAAAATTTCTATTTCACCATTCATTTTCAAAATTTATGCTTTAAATCTGTGTCACGACTGTAGATTAATGCTGTCTTTTTTTCCCTCTCGCTTCAATCTAAAGAAAAGATCAAGGGGATGAAGCTACCAGGTTTGTTGCTGTTTCTCTGTTTTATTTTTAATATTCATGAAAATAGATATAATCTGCTTTGAGGAAAGCTGTTAATTGCAATGCTATGTTTCATTAGGTCATCTGTTCAGAGTCTCTTTGATTTTTAATTTCTGAGTAGACCAAATAGATCTCTTGCATTGTTACTCATGGTAAGTCTTTTGTGGTACATGTTACGCAGGGCTTATAATATCATCTAGCATTTACACTTGGCACCTGAAGTGTTACTGGGCCATCTTGTTCTGTTTAGACATGAAATTCTGATTAGCTGAATATTATTATATTTAAATATTGAATGCTTACATAAAATGTTTTCACACCAGGAGAACGGCTATGTAAGCAGGAAATGCAAGTGTACACATTATTTTTAATGCATTAACAGGTGGTGCATTAGAAATTTGCACATCAAATAATAATGCCATGAACACTCTTGGGAGAATTTTTTTGTTATGAGAGTGATTGAGAGTTAAGGTTAGGGGAATTTCTATGTTTACTGTTTTCAAATGGATGAAGTATGAGCATCCAATGAAAGGCTGTCCCAATAATTGGGAAAGACATCACAGCATGGATAGGGTGAATAGCCAACGTCTTTTTCTCAGGTTAGGGGAGTCCAAAGCTAGAGGGCATAGGTTTAAGGTGAGAGTGGAAAGATTTAAAAGGGCCCTAAGGGACAACTTTTCACGCAGAGAATGGTGTGTATATGGAATGAACTGCCAGAGGAAGTGGTGGAGGCTGATAAAATTACTACATTTAAAAGGCATTTGGATGGGTATATGAATACGGAGGGTTTGGGGAGATATGAGTTAAATGCTGACAAATGGGACTACATTAATTTAGGATATCAGGTCAGCATGGACGAGTTGATCGAAGGGTCTGTTTCTGTGCTGTACATCTCTATGACATAGAACCAGCAATATTAAAAGTTTAGCTGAGCATTGCCAAATTCTGTAGTTTACATTGCCGGTAGCAGTGGGACCAAAGTGCTAAAGGTGCCCAGCTCTTTGAGGAGCACTTCTGTGCTGTCCATATGCACAGGCAGTGAACTTATAATATCATAACTGTCTGTATAACTAGCATGGAATCAGTGTTGTGATTATTGTGGTTGTCTTTGGCAATTTTGTCTTTTTACAGTGCAATCATGTAAGACTGATTAAGTAAGGTCTATGCTAGCAAAATTGCTGGATAAGGAAGGGCAAGCTGTCGGTGAGAAATATGATGGTGCTGTATTTGTTTAAACAGTTGAAAGTGGTCATCTACGTATCAAATACAGTGGGCAGCATGCTATTCCATTCTGAAAGTATGCTGCTTGACAAACTGGTAAAAGTTCCCATGTAGTTATCAGCACAAGTGTCTGAAACAAGACTTATGCTACTTTCATATTCACTGTGGCCTGCATTGCAAAATTAGTTTGTGACCCCAAGTGCTTGGCTGTCAAGCCATTGGTTCTCAAAAGTGCATTTAACTTAATTTGGATAAATATTTATGTACAGAGCTCAGCCGATGCTATCCTCCAATCCTGATTACCACATCCAAACAGGTTGACCTGCTGTGTTCATCCAGCCCCATGCTTGTTATCTCGGATTCTCCAGCATCTGCAGTACCTTTTATCTCAAAAACCTGAGCTGGCTGCTTTTGCTTTCCTGAGAGCTGCAAACTGCCTTTGTGGCCATGAGGTAGAGAGTCTGCACAGGAATACAGACAGCTAAGTGAATGCACTCAAAGAATTGATGGATGGAGTATAACTGCCTCTGCAGTTCTGAGGAAGGGTCACTGGACCCAAACCATTAGCTCTGATTTCTCTTCACAGATGCTGCCAGATGTGCTGAACTTTTCCAGCAACTTCTGTTTTTGCCTCTGCAGCCACGACTGGTGTCTGTAGTTTCTTGGTAACAAGTAAATGAAGCCAGCAGACCAAATATCCTTGGTTTTGTCTTAATAAGCATCTACACTGCTTTCTGAACCAGGTTAGCATCCCATTCAATTAATATGCCAGAGGTTGCATAAAAGAAATCAGGCTATAATCCGAGATAAAAGGTACTGCAGATGCTGGAGAATCCGAGATAACAAGCATGGGGCTGGATGAACACAGCAGGTCAAGCAGCATCACAGGAGCAGGAAAACTTGACGTTTCAGGCCTAAACCCTTCATCAGAAATGGGGGAGGGGAAGAGGGTTCTGAAATAAATAGGGAGAGAGGGGGAGGCAGATAGAGGATGGATAGAGGAGAGGATAGGTGGAGAGGAGGCAGACAAGTCGAAGAGGCGGGGATGGAGCCAGTGAAGGTATCCTTCCACTTCCTACAGACAAAGGGGGTGGCCATGGGTACCTGCATGGGCCCAAGCTATGCCTGCCTCTTTGTAGGTTACGTGGAACAATCCCTCTTCCGTACCTACAGTGGCCCTAAACCCCACCTCTTCCTCCGTTACATTGATGACTGCATCGGCACCGCCTCGCGCTCCCACGAGGAGCGCGAACAGTTCATCCACTTCACCAACACCTTCCACCCCAACCTGAAGTTCACCTGGACCATCTCCAATACTTTTCTCTCCTTCCTGGACCTCTCTGTCTCCATCTTGGGCAACCACGTAGAAACCGATGTCCATTTCAAGCCCACTGACTCCCACAGCTACCTGGAATACACCTCCTCCCACCCACCCTCCTGCAAAAATGCCATCCCCTATTCCCAATTCCTTCGCCTCCGCCACATCTGCTCCCAGGATGAGACATTCCACTCCCGTACATCTCAAATGTCCTCATTCTTCAAGGACCGCAACTTCCCCCCTACAGTGGTCGAGAACGCCCTTGACCGTGTCTCCCACATTTCCCGGAACACATCCCTCACGCCCCGTCCCCGCAATAATAACCAAAAAAGAATCCCCCTCGTCCTCACATACCACCCCACAAACCTCCGGATCCAATGCATCATCCTCCGACACTTCCGCCATCTGCAATCAGACCCCACCACCAAAGACATTTTTCCCTCCCCACCCTTATCTGCCTTCCGGAGAGACCACTCCCTCCGTGACTCCCTTGTCCGCTCCACACTCCCCTCCAGCCCCACCACACCCGGCACTTTTCCCTGTAACCGCAGGAAGTGCTACACCTGCCCCCACACCTCCTCCCTCACCCCAATCCCAGGCCCCAAGAAGACGTTCCACATCAGGCAGATGTTCACCTGCACATCTGCCAATGTGGTATACTGCATCCGCTGTACCCGTTGTGGCTTCCTCTACATCGGGGAAACCAAGTGGAGGCTTGGGGACCGCTTTGCAGAACACCTGCGCTCGGTTCGCAACAAACAACTGCACCTCCCAGTCGCGAACCATTTCAAATTCCCCTCCCATTCCTCAGATGACATGTCCATCCTGGGCCTCCTGCAATGCCACAGTGATGCCACCCGAAGGCTGCAGGAACAGCAAATCATATTCAGCCTGGGAACCCTGCAGCCCAATGGCATCAATGTGGATTTCACAAGCTTCAAAATCTCCCCTCCCCCAACCTCATCCCAAAACCAGCCCAGCTCATCTCCACCTCCCTAACCTGTTTTTCCTCTCACCTATCCCCTCCTCCCACCTCAAGCCACACCTCCATCTCCTATCTACTAACATCATCCTGCCCCCTTGACCTGTCCGTCATCCCCGGACTGACCTATCTCCTCCCTACCCCCCTACCTACACTCACCTTCACTGGCTCCATCCCCGCCTCTTCGACTTGTCTGCCTCCTCTCCACCTATCCTCTCCTCTATCCATCCTCTATCCACCTCCCCCTCTCTCCCTATTTATTTCAGAACCCTCTTCCCCTCCCCCATTTCTGATGAAGGGTCTCGGCCCGAAACATCAAGTTTTCCTGCTCCTATGATGCTGCTTGACCTGCTGTGTTCATCCAGCCCCATGCTTGTTATTCTCAGGCTATAATCCAACAGGTTTATTTGAAGACACAAACTTTCGGAGTCTTGCTCCTTCTTCAGGCCTCAGACTCCGAAAGCTTGTGTCTTCAAATAAACCTGTTGGCTTATAACCTGGTGTCGTGTGATTTTTGACCTTGTCCACCCCAGTCCAACACCGGCACCTCCATGGCATGCATAACAGAAACACTGTGGGCTTGGATGCGTTCGATGAGAAAAAATTCTCTTGCCTGAACTAAATAATAGAGTCCCAGAAATTAGTGCTATGGCCTCAACTATTATTGATCTATATTAATGACTTGAATGGAGACACAGATGGAATGAAGGGATGAAGTGGTCAATTTGCTGACTGTGCACAGATAGATAGGAAAGGAGTTTGTGAGGAAGATGAGAAGGGTCTGCAAAGAGGTATGGATAGGTTACATGATTGGGAAAACTTTTGTGGATGGAGTATATTGTGGAAAAATATGAGGCTGTCCATTTTGATGAAAAGCAGAATATTATTTCAATGGAGAAAGAATTCTGCAGTACAGAGTGATCTCTTTGGTATTCTTGTGCTTCAATCACAAATTGTTAGTATTTGGGTACAGCAAGTAATAAGGAAGGCAAATGGATCTTTGATATTTGTCACAAGGGAGCTGCAGTATAATAGTCTTGCTATCACTGGAAGGAGAATTGATGAGAGTATATTTGGACTACTGTGTTTTTCTTTAACGAGAGAACCACCAACCAACATGTACAATCCAAACAGTACTTCAATTATAGCCAAAATCAAACCAGTGTTTTCAAAAGGCATTTGATGAGATGCCACATCAAAGGTTACTGCACATAAGTAACAAAGGTTATTACGTAAGAGCAAATGGTGTGGGGATAATGTATGAGCAAGGTTAGAGGATTTATTGGCTGCCGAGAATGAGATATTGGGGAATAAATGGCTCTTTTTGGAGTGGCAAGCAGTAATAATGGAGTGCCACAGGGATCAGTCCTGGGACCTATTTTATTTATGATGTATATAAACATATGGATTAGGGGACCAAATAAATGGTTGTTGAATTTACCAATGACACGAAGACTGTAGATAAGTAAGTTGTCCAGAGGAGGCAGTGAGCCTGCATTTGGATATAGACAGCTAAGTGAATGCACACAAAAATTGACAAATGGAGTACAATGGGAGCAATTGTGAACTTGCCCACTTTGGCAGAAAGAATAGAAAAGCAGGAAAAGCAGTACATTATTTAAATGGAGAGGGATTGCTTAACCCATTGGCACAGAGGGACTTGGGTTTTCTGGTACAAGAATCAGAAAATGTTAGTATGCAGGTACAACAAGTGATTAAGAAGGCAAATGGAATGTTTGCATTTGTTGGAAGATAACTGGAATAAATATTTCCTAATCAACCTGTTCAGAGATGTTATGACGCACTTCTAGAGTAGGTGGGACTCCTGGTCCAGAGGTAGGGGCATAAAGGGAAGATTGACTGAAGCGCTACCGGGTATTGAAGAGACTGCATACTGTGTGCAGTTTTGGTTTCCAGATTTGAAAAAAAGAATGAAACTGCATTAGAATCAATTCAGAAGTTCATTCAATTCATTCCCGTGATGAAGGGAAAATCATATGAGGAAAGGTTGAACCTGTTGGGCCTGTTGTAGAAGGTAATGGAACTCTTTCAGAACAACTTTAAACAATACTGAGCTCCCTCCTCCCCATCTGATGGTGTTACACAGCCTCTAGGTGAAGAATCTGTTGAAGTTTGGCACAGTTTCCTGATAAGGACACATGTCTTCTCTACCTTTAATGGTGAAACTCACAAGGGTTTATGTATATTGTTGTATACAGTTGCAGATTTAATAACCTATATCTCAATAATAAATCAAATCAAAACTTAGATACTAAGACAAGTGCCTCTTCTGCTGAGACTTATTCATTGACCGTACTCCACCACAGACGATGGAACATCTCCTTCAATTACCATTGGAAGGAGGATTGGCAGCAGTCTGCCCCAATGACAAGCAATACTCTGCACTTCCGCATATTGTAACAGGGCCTTTACTTATTGAAGTTTGGAAGAATGAGGGGCCGATCATATTATAACATTTTGGAGTAGTGGGCACTGTTGTTCAAAATCCAGAAGAGACCAACAGTGGATAAGTCCATAAGAATTGGAAGAAAATGGAGAAAAATTCTTTCTGAGGTAATATTGCCAGTTTAAGAAAGACTTAGCTAGCCAGTCAGGAGCTGAAAGGGATCAGCATAGGCACATGGAGACATTAGCATCATTGTAGCTGTATTCTCAAGTGAAAATATAGCTAAACATGGGGAAAGAGAGTTCAGTGAATCCAGTGTGGACTATTGATAGTTACACACGGGCAGAAAAGAGCAGATCTGGTAAACGGTTCAACAGTATAATGAATGATCAGCAGGGACTTCAATAGGAAGCTAAATTGCCATGCCTCACTGGCCATACCCAGAACGAATTGTCACTCCTGGGAAGTCCTGAAATAGGCCTGCATCCCTGATATTGACACTATCTTTAAAAAGCTGGACAAGCACTGTCAGCATGAAGCTACCCTGCACAATTCCTGACATCTGTCCCAGATATTGCAAACAGAGGGAAATCACCGCTTTGTTTTGCGGGCAGGGTCCTGAAAGCCCTGCCGTACGGGGTGTTGCAGAACTAGGATGTACTGTTCCCCCAGCACCGAGAGTGGAGGCCAGTAGCACCAGACCATGCCAGCCTGGTCCAAAGTTGCCACCTGGATCAATGCAGTCTAGAAGAATGCTCAGCAATGTAAGAACAAGGTCAATGACATTCTCTGCTCTGCTAGTGTAAGTCCCACCATCTTCTCTCCAGTACATCACATTATCTCTGCTGCTGTACCCACCTCCCACCAAGTCTCATGCTCTACCACTCTCACTATTACCTGCAAAATCTCTCCTCACTCACTATCACACATCCCTGCTCTAACATCACTAACCTTGCATGCTTTCTGCAGGATCTACTCACACATTCGGGATACCTCCTCCCCTCTCCACCTACTTTCATCCCTTTCAATACTTGCCTCACCATCATTCCAGAAGGAAAACTGTCCACAATTGATTGATTGATTTATTGTTACATGTACTGAAGTACAGTGAAAAGCTTTGTTTACGAGCAGTGCAGGCAGATCATAGCAAGCAAGAACGTATAGATCAGAGGTTGTAAAAAGACAAACGGAGACATACAGGTTATATTGCACAGGGTGAGCACTAGGCGAGATCAACGTTAGCAAGATCAATAGGACAGAAAGAGCCAAGATAGAAGGTGGGCTGCCCAACATTCAACTCCTCACTCCTTTAGTGGAGAGGATCCGGACTCTGACCTTCCCACTGACCAATCCCCACCACCCCCTACCTGCATCCAGCTATCACCATCCCACCTACCTTCCCCCAGCCCCACCACTCCTTCCTCTATTTATTTCCCAACTCCTTTTCCCCTCCCCAGTCCTCATGAAGGGTCCCAACGTGAAACGTCAACTCTCCTATTCCTCTGATGCTGCCTGACCTGACTGTGACCTAGCCTTTGGACTGGTAAAGGAGGCCGTCCTTGATTTTCTGTGCTGGGAATCCCTGACCAAAGGCCATCTCCCTTGACTTAACTGAGGATTACTAACAACCATGACAAGCTTCCTTCTTTGTGTCAATGCTAGATGGCGCGGCAATAGAGCAGTATTGTGATAAAAGCAAAATGCTGTGGATTTTGGAAGTCTGAAGTTAAAAACAGAAAATGTTGGAGAAGCTCAGCAAGTCTGGCTGCATTTGTGGAAAGAGAGAAACAGAGTGAAGATTGAGTCCAATATGACTTCTTCAAAACTGAAAGGGACAGGTATCTCTGGCTGAGTGGCAAGGCATAAAAAAGCAAGTCAAAGCAGGGATATGATGTGTGTCTAGGTAGGCTGAAAGTCAGTGAGAGCTATGACAGTGAGTGAACAGCTGGGAGATGTAGTCTACTTGAGTTTATGAGCTGGGGCATGTCCCTGAGCAGTGTCCTTGCTGCAACATTACAATGATAGTAAAAACTGAAAGAACTGCAGATGCTGTAAATCGGGAACAAAAACAAAGTTGCTGGAAAAGCTCAGCAAGTTTGGCAGCATCTGTGAAGAAAAAAGTAAGAGTAAATATTTCGGGTCCAGTAACCCTTCCCCAGAACTCAGAACCTTTTAGGACTGAGATAAGGAGAAATTTCGTCACCCAGAGTGGTGAACCAGTGGAATTTACTATCACAGAAAGTGGTTGAGGCTAAAACATTGTGTTTTCAAGCAGGAGGCAGATAAAGTTCTTATAGCTAAAAGGGGGAGGAACGCAGGATTAGAGCATTGAGCTCAATGATTAGCCATGGTCATATTAAAGATGAAAGAGCTCGAGGCGTCGAATGATTTACTCCTGCTCCTGCATTTTAATGCTTACGTTTCTATATATGGCAGCTCATGCCATACACCATACACATGATTGTACAATAGCTGAACAAAGGGAGAAAATGCTTAGAAGGAGCTATTGTATAACTTAATGGTTCAAAAAGTGTTCCTCATTAAACTCTGCCCAGTCTGATAATGTCATGCAGCCTTTGAGTGGAATTTAACAGTCTCCTGCTGAAGGTGCATGTGTTTTCTCTACCATTTGTTAGTAATAGCCTGTATGCCTAATTGTTAATGTAACCAACATATAGTTAGTGTGATACAATAAGCAACATCTTGGTATGAAAGACAAGAACTTATTTATGGTCCATCTTCCAGCACAACCTATTGAATAGCCCTTTAGACTCACATAGGAAGGAGGATTGGAGAGAGCAGTCTGCCTCAACCACACACCACCCAATGGTTGGTACCCAGGCATCAAATTATTTTGTAACTTGATGTATATCCATTGGAGAATTTAAAAATATATATGAACCTCACAGACCTTGCTAGGGTAGGCACTAGCGGGGGTTTTAGAGTCATGGAAATGTACAGCGCAGAAACAGACCCTATTGTCCAACTCATCCATGCCAACCAGATATCCGCAATTAATCTAGTCCCATTTGCCAGCAGTGGCCCATATCCCTCTAAATCCTTCCTGTTCATCTCCCCATCTAGATGCCTTTTAAATGTTATTGTACCACTCCACCACTTCCTCTGGCAGCTCATTCTGTACACACACCACCCTCTGCATGAAAAAGTTATCCCTTACATACCTATGCCCTCTGGTTTTGGACTTCCCCACCTCGGGGAAAGGACCTTGGCTATTCACCCTATCCATGCCCCTCATGATTTTCTAATCTTCTATAAGATCACTTGTCAGCCTCCAAAGCTCTAGGGAAAATAGCCCCAGGCTATTCAGCCTCTCCCTATAGCTCAAACCCTCCATACCCAGCAACATTCTTGTAAATCTTTTCTGAATCCTTTCAAATTTCATAACATTCTTCCTATAGCAGGGTGACCAGAATTGCATGCAAAATTCCAAAAGTGATCTAACCAATGCCCTGTTCAGCCGCCACATGACCTCCCAACTTTTATACTCAATGCACTGACCAAGGAAGTCAAGCATGACAAATGTATTCTTCACTATCCTATCTACCTGCAACTCCACTTTCAAGAAATTATGAACTTGCACTCCGAGGTCTCTTTGTTCAGCAACACACCCCAGGACCTTATTATTAGGTCTATAAGTCCTGCTCTGATTTGCCTTTCCAAAATACAGCACCTCACATTTATCTAAATTACACTTCATCTACCACTGCTCGGCCCATTGGCCCATCTAATCGAGATTCTGTTGTACACTGAGGTACCCTTCTTTGCTGTCCATTACACTACCAATTTTGGTGTCATCTGCAAACCTACTAACCATACCTCCTTTGTTCACATCCAAATCATTATATAAAGGATAAAAAGCAGTGAATCCAGCACTGATCTTTGTGGCACACCACTGGTCATAGGGTCCAGATTGTTCCCTTTTTGGGGGGAATCTAGGGCTAGGGAACACAGAAAAGAAGACATCCACCTTTGAAAATGGAACTAAAGGAGATTTTTTTTCTGAGTTGTTAGTTCATGGGGTTGTCTTCCCTGCAAATCAAGAGAGGCAGGGTCATTAAAGTTATTCAAGGCAGAGATAGGTTTTTGATCGACAAGGAATCTAAGGTTATGCAGAGGTCAGAGAGGGATAAGAGATGTTGAGAACACAGCCAGATCAGCCATGATCTGATTGAATGGCTTGCTCCTGGTTATACTTTCTATGTTCCCTTGGCTTCCAGTTGATCAGCAGGTTGTCTTTGAGCATTTATTTGTGCAGCACACTATTGGAATTATGAAATTAGGCAGGCAAGTAGTTAAATTGCCCTAGGCTACTTACCTATCTCAAAGCCACCTAACCAGTTTTATCTTCTGAGCGCTCAGCTAAAGCTACCAGCCTGTTTTCAGGTACATTAATCTGGGCCACATCACATCACTCAAATCCCAACAGCACTTTAAATCAGAGATAGTAGGAACTGCAGATGCTGGAGAATCCGAGATAACAGTGTAGAGCTGGATGAACACAGCAGGCCAAGCAGCATCATGGAATCAGACCTGCCAGTCGTGAAGTTAAAACTTTCCCCCCCAATTCCCTTCATCTAAGGATGAATTAAAGAGATTAGAATTAATATTATAGAGATTAATGTCAGTATCAACTTATTACCTGTATAGAGGAACCTTTCTCAACTTCATGCTGGTTATTAAAATAAAAGGGGAATGCTTTCTGAAGAGCTTTACACATAGCTGTAGAAAATGACTGCTTCAAGTGACAAATATTAATTTGACAATAGTGAGGCCAAGTGATAGCCTCTTATTTTCCAAAAGATGGTAAGAAAGTAATTGAAATCAGCATGAGCAAAGTGACATTTTTCATTTACATACAGTGGCCCAGACTTTGTAGTTGTAATGGCAGTGAAATTGCAGCATCTTCGGGCATCCTCTCCCACAGTTAAATACAGAAATCCAGAGGTTTCTGTCAGTAATTACTCATGTGCCGACAGTATATTGTGTTGAAGTCCTAATGGAAAACTTGAGAATCAATTGAATTGACATGAACTTGCACTTACTCAAACTTACTTCTAGTTGTGTTGTGAAGACACTTGAAAAGGCTTTGCCTTGTTGATTCGGCTGCAACTACAATTTTAACGGCATATGAAATTACAATTAATAATGAATAACCTTCCTGCAAAATTCATTTTATATTTGTGAAATGTCGGATTTCTCCATTCTGATCATAATTTTACAATTAAGCTTCTACCTTAGTCCCCTGTGTAAATCCAAACGTTTACTGCACTGTCTGTGAAATGACTAAAAGGTGAAGGATAGTCAGTGTCTTTACTTGCTATTTTGTTGGCCGTGAGAGTTGCTTCGACGGGCTGCTTACCTGCTTGATGGCATTCCTTTTGTTGGATGTCAGAGTCTCCATAGCTTATTGCAAGATTCAGATTAACATATGGAAATGTAAAATCCACAGATATCACTAGAGTCAGAATTTTACTAGCACCCATTGATCGATTTTCAGGCTTGGGGAATCGTGTACACTTCTCCAGGTGGCCTACACGTCACCTACCTGGCCATCTCTGACCTATCCACAATTTTACGAGAGATGGGAGTAGCCCTTGACACATTAGAGGCCCTGGCCACTTCCCTTCCACCTCCACGCCTCAATTTTGAGATGAATAGGTGAGGTTTAGGCATGGGGGGCATGCACAGGTCATCTTGCTCAGATGAATGCAGTGGAGATGGGAGATCACCTTCCTTATGTAACCACCATTTGCGTTCAGGCATTCCCTCGCCACCAAGATCTAGAAGCCCCCAGATGCCCAGTTTCTGCAATGTCCTTCAGATGAGGATATCACCCCTGACCCCCCCACACATAATCCCACCCCATATGCCATTCCCTTTTTTTAATTCATTCTTGGGCATCGCTGGCTGGGCCAGTATTAATTGCCGTCCCAAGTTGTTCTTGAGAAGGTGGTGGTGAGCTGCCTTCTTGAATTGCTGCAGTCCATGTATTGTAGGTAGACACACAATGCCATTAGGGAGGGAATTGCAGGATTTTGACCCAGCGACAGTGAAGGAACGGCAATATATTTCCCAGTCAGGATGGTGACTTCTTCCAAAAGGAAACCCCAGTAAAGCTTGGAAATTATGGTACTGGTCTGAACTGCAGTTCTGTTTTCAGGTATACAAGGCGAGTTTCGACAAGTACCACAATTTCACAGTTTTACTTTTTGTTATTGTTTTGTCCCTTTGTTAACCCTGTTCTTACCCACTCCCTGGGCCTCCCATCTCTCTCCTGCAGTAAGCCTCCTGGATTTGTCGTTGTAATGTGGACTCTGGGGCTTTAACTAAGGGAACTTTTTGTATTCCCAGCAGTGCTCCCAGCTACTGCTCCCTGTTACACACTCTGAAATGGGACTGCCAAGTAAAGGGCATCCAGCCAGTAAAGCTGCATGGATTGATCAGGGGCAGCCCTGAACAGCAGGAATGCAGGAAACCGCTCAATTGGAAATACTGTGCTGTGGGAAACCTTCCTTGAGGTTAGTAGTAAGTGCTGTCACTTAGCCAGAAAACATGCCTAATTACACCAATAATTTGCTTTGGCTAGTTCACTCACTAGGTATTTGTTCCCTACCTGATTTGAAGTGACAAACCAGGAACTTTTTGCCCAGTGACATTCAGTGAAGTTATTTGACTGTTGTTCAAACTGTAATGCACATCTACTTTTGGGATGAGGATACCAACGATAAAGATTAACCAATCTTACCTCACCCTTGGTGACCTATTCCCTGACCATTCCCCGTAATCCTGAAGTTTACCGAATTTCTTTTTGAAAATGATAATTAAATGTGCCTCCACCACACTCTTATGCAATGCATTCCAGATCCTAACCACACGCTGAGTAACATTTGTTTCCCCCATGTTACCTTTGGTCCCTTTTGCTAATCATCTAAATCAATGCCCTCTGATTCTTGATCTTTCTGCCAAAGTAAACACTTTGTTCTATCCAGATACGTCATGATTTTATCAGATTTTCTGACTCCCAGATTTCCTCTTAACCTTCTCTAAGGAGAAGCATCACATCCTTGCCAATTAATCCACATATTCCAGACATGAAATCCCTCATACCTGGAACTACACTTGTGAATGTTTTCTTCTGTCTGTCTAAAGCATATCTTTCCTAAAATCTGGTGCATAGAGTCATAATAACGATGTTCCTTTTGTACTCTACCCGCTACATATAAAAATCAGGATCCCATATGAGACACATGGCTAAAGTATTCACTAAAGTTTTTAGCCCAATGTGAATGATCCAAACTGGCCTCCTTTCTAATTCCCCATCGTCTTAGCTGTCAATGTATAACCAGATCAGACCATGAAGAAACATGTCTTAAACCTCAACTTCATTAGAAATGTTGAAGAATGGCAACTTCTATGAGAAGACTGGTCCAGCAGCAAACAGCTGTCCATACACTGATCCAACTCACAGAAAATTTCTGTGGGCTTCCCATGCTCATGACAGAATCGAAATAGGGGATGGAATCTAATGAGACCACTTATGTTGGCATAAGAAAGCTGTTTAACGTTGTCATGAATATATATTAAAGGTAGTCCCCGACCTCAGAGGATTGGTGGAAATGTTCAATCTTCTGCCATCTAAAACTGAAGATAGTGCTGAGAGAGCAGTGACTTTTTAGTAATGCGACAGGGAGACCGAAAAAATTTTCTTCCCCTGTCGAACAGCCACAATGGACAACTGAAGAAGTCCAATCTGGTCAATAACTCAAGGGAGAAAGCTGCAAATGATTCCATGGGAGCCAGATCAATGTCCACTGTTCCAGGGCACAGTAAAGAGGAAGAAACTTAAACAACAATATTATCTACAAAGATCTACATATTTTGCAAATGAGATACAAGAGAAAAAAGATCCTGTAATGATAAAAAGATCCACAGATCAGAAACAGTGTCAACAGTCATGAAGCAAGTGAGCCACTGTTCTTCCAAGTTTAAATAGAGTGCATTATGAGAAAATTGGGAAACATCGAGAGCACCTGCATTTGTGAAGTCAGAGACTTGGGGGGAGATGAGGTAGTGATAAATGTAATACAGTTATTTACATACATGATTGTATCATGGGTTAACGATAGGGAAAGTAACTTCAGGGGATGATGTTGTATACGCTAATGGTTCTGAAAGAGTCAGATTTATTATTGCCCGCTGGGGTGACGTGCTGGAAATCAAGGCCTGCTATTCCTTGAAGCTTCACAAGAGTTAAGTTTTAGAAGTATGCAAAATTCCCCAAGTTACATGTCTCTTCGACATGGGTTGAGAGAAATCATGGGCCTTTTTTCATATTAACAAATTTTTACAAATAATATTCTAATTGTAGATAAACAATTATGAACAAATAACATGTAACTCTACTAAAAATTCTAACCTACTCAAACTCCCCCGCTACATACATATAGAGACAGACACCAAAAAAACATGGGAACTCTGGGCAAAAGGAAAGACTGGGAAGATAGTTCACAGAATTCACGGAGATGATTCATATGATGATCAGAATGCCTTGTCTCAATCTCCTTCTACAGATACTTTCATACAAACAAGGAGCAAGAATAGGCCAGTCAACCCTTCAAGCCGGTCCATCATTCAGTAAGGTCATGGTTGATGTGATTTTAAACTCAACTCTACATTGCTGCAAATTGCTGATACTCTTTCATCCTCTTCATAATCAAGAATCTTTCTATCTCTGCCTTAAAAAATTTAAAAATCCTGCATCCAATGCCTTTGAGGATGGGAATTCAAAAGACTCTAAACCCTCTAAGAAAACAAAATGTTTCTCATTCCTGTTTTAAATGGGCACCCCTTATTTTTAAACTATGACGTCTAGTTCTAGATTCTCTCACAAGAAGCAGCACCTTTTCAACACCCACCCAGTCAGGTCTCCTCAATAATCTTATATGTTTCAATTAAGTCACCCACTAAACTCTAAATTGGAAAGAAATTTCTGAAGAAGGGTCTGGGCCTGAAACATCAGCCTTCCTGCTCCTCTGATGCTGCTTGGCCTGCTGTGTTCATCCAGCTCTACACCTTGTTATCTCAGATTCTCCAGTTCTGCAGTTCCTACTATCTCTGAACCAATCAGCTAGTTGTTAGTTGCAACTCCACCCACACCAATGTCCCCCACCACTGCTAGTTCATCTCATCTGCAGTAAGCTTCTTTCGCTGTTTGAAAATACAACTGTATAAATAGCACTTAAACTGAGTGTCAGGGTACTTGCTTGCTTTTTTTAAAGTGCAGCAATCCTTCAAAAATTCTTGATTTTTAAAACAATCCTTTTCCTATTTCAGTCCACGATCAAAAATACAGAAATCTAAAAGGTACAGCCTTTTCCCATTGTCTCCCCCCAAGCTAATAATATCAATCACAATCTGTGAGTGGAAACAAGGAATTCTAGCTTTTGGAGCAACCTGGTGAATCTGTCCCTGCTCCCTAATGTCCTGGTAATTCTACCTGACCTAATGTAGTTGTGCTTATTGCTGTCATGTGATAACTAAGAACAGTGCTACTTCTATAATTGCTCTATGATAGTATACCATCTACCACCAACCACTATATGGAACAAAGACAAAAGATGATCGGTGGCAGCAGACTACCTTAAATAGCCCTAATCCACTGCCACACACTGGTAGAGGTGGAGAACAACACAAGATATTAGGAGTGATAATGTGGGAAAATATCACAAATACTAAGACTCTGCATAAATATCAATAGGTGTATCCACTTGGCCTATCTCCAATCGATGTGTTTATTATGACATGAGTTCTCTGCCCATCTCCAAGAGGAAGTCCTTTTTCATAGAGCTTCTGACAAACTGGAGACCTGCCACTCTTCAGAACTCGTAGCGCCATGAGGGAAACAAGGTGAGTAAATGACTTTTGCAGGGGCCATGCCAGCAGGCCCCAGTGAGCTGGTGAGGGGTTCATGTTATCCAGGGCAATTTGGGGGAAGAAGTTGGAGATGGAGAAGGCAAATGTGGATAGGCCCTTCAATGGGTGCTAGGAGCCCAGAAAGGAGAGAACTCCACCTCCCCTAGTCTGGCCCCAGCCCACAAGATTACAATAAGCAAAGTATCAATAGCTATTTGAAGAGCAGAAAGCAGAAAGTTCGGCTGTCAGTGAGGTGAATTACTTCTCTGACAGAGTGTCAGGTTTAAAAATAGATCCTGCAAGTCAGCCAGCAGCTATGCTTTAAAGAACTAATTTAGCCAGAACCAGGGGAATAAGTACAGAAAATCTGAGCCCTAAAGAAACTCTCAGTAAAGCAGTTAGGCAAGTCACGATCCACCAAGAAAGCAGTCAACATTGTTCTCCAGTGATAACTTGAATCCCATAAGGAAGGGTAAAAAAACCTATTTTTGTAGTGTTATTCTGGACTAGGAAACCAAAAAAGCAGAATTCAGGAAAATTTATTCAGAATGTATATTATTAATGTTAATGAATATTATTAATGTTAATCTATCTTATATATTGCTGAAAATATCTTCCATTTGGCATTACTATTTAAAACTTCTTCAAATCAGCAATATCACCAGTGAAATTAAGATCCTTAGACAGCACCTATCAAACCCCGCGACAATTCCATCTAGAAAGGCAACGGCAGCAGATACATGGTAACACCACCACTTGCAAGTTCCTGTCAAAGCCACTCACCATCCTGACCTGGAAATATATCACCAATCCTTCACCGGGTCAAACTCCTTAAATTCCTTTCTTAACGACATCATGAGTCTGTCTACGTTGACTGCAGTGGTTCAAGAAGGCAGCTCAGCACCAACTTCTCAAGTGCATCTAGATATTGCCCAGTCAGCCCAAGTCCCACAAGTAAATTTTATAGAAGACCTCTAAGTCGAAAGCAGGATATTTAATTTAAATGTGTTATTTTAAGGCAAAGAAAAACTTTAATTGAACAATGGAAATTAAAGGCGTGATAAAGTGTGAAAATGCATTTTCTCAGCAAAAAAAAGGCACAATTTTGGTGAGGGGGTGGTGAAAACAAATGGTGCCATGCCTCCATCTTGCCGAAAAAGGCCCTACCAGGATGAACGACAAAACAGCACAAAACTACCATCATAAATTTTTATATCGGGAAGATAAATTTTCATTTAACTGAAGATTTAAGAAGATGAACAAGACCTCAAATGCTTCAATATTAATTTCAAACTTTATTGAAGGCATATCTTTTCCATACAGAGATTAAAACAGTTTTTACATTTTAAAACAATAAAGGAAGAAAATTAAGAAAAGATTACAATCAATTATAATTTGAAGTTCATTAGAAGACATTAGTCTAATTCAACATTCAATAAAAATTAATTACAATTTTCACAAACGTATAAAAGGTGAAGAATCATAATTAACTTTGCAACAAATGAATTTAAATTATAACTCAACCTAGAAGAATGCCAGTGGGGATCCAGCAGAATTAAAATAAATTTGAAGCTTCCAGCCAGAAATAACTTAAAGAAAGAAAGTTAAACTAAAACCTCACGACAAAGGAGGATAATCTTATTCCTTTCAAAGGGCCATGGTTATAAATACATCAGAAAAAGAATTAGGTTGGTCATCATAGAAGGAATATTTCATGAGATACTCCATTTCGTCAGGTTTATGTCCCAAAAAACAGGCAGAACAAGTTACCATACTAATTTATAACATAAGAGCAGGAGTAGGCCCTTCAGCCCTTCGAGCCTGCTGCACAATTCAGTAAGTTCATGGCTGATTGTCCAACTCAGTACCCTGTTCCCACTTCTTCCCCATATCCTTTGATTTCTTTAGTATTAAGGACAAATATTTGCAGCTTTCTTGAAATTGTCTTTAATGTTTTGGTTTCAACAATTTCCTGTTGTAGAAAATTCCACAGTCTCCTGACTTCCTTCATTAAAAAAAATTCTTTCCCCTCTCTGTCTTATCCTTAGACTGTGACCCCCTTCAGTCCCTCATTGTCTGGAATTCATTCCATAAACCTCTCTGCATTTCCACTCCCTATTCTCCTGTAAGACCTACTTCAAAGCCCTCCTCTTAAATCAGACTCCTGGTCACCATTCTAATACGTGCTTCTTGAGCTCAGATCATTTTTTTCCTAATGTCTTTGTGAAACCTCTTGAGTTATTTTTCTACATTTTAGGAGCAATATACATGCTGGACATTGTAAGTTATTTTAAACAATCTACTAAAAGACTTAGGTTTCCACAATTAGCCTTGACATCATTCATGATGAAAACATCCTATAATATCGAATTGATACACTTTTGGTGATCTTCAGATTTTCAGACTAAAGAAATTGGAAACTAATTTCATCAAAAGTGGATCCCAAGAGTGCAGGGATGCTGGTGGGATGTTGTGGGCAATTTTACAGGCAGCAGCCAAGTAAGGAGGTTGTTGCCCAGCCTACCTTCAAGTGAGGAAGCCAGCCCATGTGCCACGCTAGCCTCCATCAACAGTGTCATCAATAGGAGTGACTGCTGCTATGGTTGCAGGGAGAGGAAGATGACACCTCCTTGTTAAAGCAACCTCAAATGGCAGTTAATATTTTTTACTGTGGACATCATGGGAAACATTTGGGATTCCCCCATATACTATGGTGTCTCTGTGACATTGTCGATTGGTGGACCTTCAGGTTAGTTGGTTAGAAAATGCCATTTGAGCAAGTAGGTCCCCATGCAGGGGGATGGGAGAGGCATCAATTAGGTTGAGGCAGCAAGCGAGGTTGATCGCCACGTAGGGATGGGATGGTCAAATCAATGGGCTGCTGATGTTTGGGTGGGGAATTTTCAGCAGCCCGGGAGGTGGGTGGTGGTGGGAACTCAGAAAACTTGTGATGGGACTGGTCTGAGGCCTGGTGGTAGAATTAGATACCTTAGTTTGGGGCTGGGGCAAGCATAAGGTGTTGGGAGGATGTAACCCAGGAATCACAGTCATAAACCATGGTCCAAGGAGGTGGATAGATGATCAGTGATACCTTCACTCGAATTCAGAAGATAGGTGTAAAGACACTCATCTCCTGGATTCCCTTTGTGCTCCTGTCGATGAACCTACTGGGTTCCCTGATTTGACAACAGTTACATTTTCAAATTGAATAGTAATAACCCTCATAAGCCTTGTGACCACATCTAAAGTGCTGTCCTGGACCTTTGGTGCAGATTGGCCACTTTCCCACCATCCAGCTTCAATAAATGTCAGAAGTGAGAGAGTTGAGGTGAGAACCAGGTTTCTCAAACCTGAAACCCTGATCAATCCCAAACCACCCCACTGTGTGACACCAACTGGGGTTCTTACTCTGCGTTGCATGTTTACTCACTGTGAATTACATGCAGTGGATTTTACAGAACTTGGTTGCAGTCTGTGAATCTTTGCTGTCCTTTGTTTGCTGTGGTACCACCCTTGTGAAAAAGCAATTAGAAATCGTGCTTTTACTTAAAATAAATACCACATTAAAAAATTGTACATACCCATGTAAAAATGGAAATTTTGATTTTTTGAGACCACGATTTTAAGCAAAAAGTAGGGGGTTGACATGTGAAGGAAGAATACCCGCAAGGGTTCAAAGCATGTTGGGTCACAGAACTGCTGAGCCATCAATAATAACACTGACTCTGGTTTTGCAGGCATTTCTGCCATCTAAATAACAAGAGAACAATTGTGAAGTCTCACAGGTCTGTTCACGCCAGCACCTCTCTCAAGACTAGTACAAGATACATGAAAAATATGGGATTTTTGGAAAAAAAATCAAGGCTTGACTGTTACACTAGATTGATTATTACTTGAGTAAATAAACCAAATTACACCAAACTACAATACTGTTACCTCCATACAAAAGTACCAGAGCAAGGACATGTTACTTTCACATCACCAGAGGACGAAAGCAATATGAAATCATTCTTTCATGGAGCCAATACAGGTTTTAAAGCCATTCCATTTACTTTGCACATTAAATTCTGTATAATGTTATTACAAAAGCTAATGTACTGATTCCTCACGAGCAGAATAATGACAGCACAGAAATACGCCAAACCTTTTATCATGCTTGCTTTTTAACCAAAATGATCTCCTCCAATCCCATCACCACTTTCTTTTCTGTATGTTTTTATATACTTCATTAAATATTTACTATTGAAATTTCATTTGCACCTCATGTGGAAGCAGAGGGAGGTGATGGCCTCGTGTTATTATTGCTAGACTATGAATCCAGACTCTCTGGTAATATTTTGGGGACTGGATTCAAATCCTGCCAAGGCAGATGGTAGAATTTGAATTCAATAAATATCTGGAATTAGGAGTCTGATGATGACTACAAAACTGTTTTCTATTGTCAGGGAAAACCCATCTGGTTCGCTAATGTCCTTTAGGAAAGAAAACTGCCATCCTTACCTGGCCTACATGTGACTCCAGACCCACAGCAATGTGGTTGACACTTAATGTAATTAGAAATGGGTAATAAATGGCCAATGACACCCACATTCTGTGAATGAATTTAAAAGTAAACACTACCTAGCTGAGATTAGTACATTTCACCATGGAGCCTGTGGACAGAATCTTTGCTCTATGCACTGGATGGCTAACTAAATTCTCAATGGATTGACTTTGAGACAATATGTGTACTTTGGTTATTACTTACAAGTAATAAGCACACTCATTTTGATTACTTATCCCAAAGTGTCATGCTAAAATGTACTTGACAGCGCCATTACCCAGTGACTGAGAATGACAAACTTAAAAATTATGTGAAGGCAATTGTGGCAGCTGCATGAACAGCTGACATTTCAGTCTCTGGATTGCATTATTACGAGGCTTGCTGTGAGTTGTATTAAGTGGATTTATTTACTATTGTGTCTGTTAGACATAAATATAAACATCACAGGCTGACCTTTAAGGCTGTGCTCCTCATAAACTGCGTACATAAATCACATTTTCATGTCATAACAAACAAAGATAATTATTGCTCTCATTTCGTATTACCATATTCTTCAACCTAGCTGGTTGTCGTGCCTTTCCACAAAACATTTTATGCTTTCTCATTCAGGACAATTTTATTGTTGTTGCTTCATTTTTTTCCTATTCAGTATTGAATGTGACTCACTCAATAATAATCCTTGTAATTTAAGGAGGTTAATATGATCAATGATATTAAAAATGCACAAGTTACCATTCAGCCTTTGTAAGAGCACAAAGGATTATGATCTGTTGAAAAATCCTTGAGAAATTGAACTAGCTCGAAAATCTACACTAATAATTTTGTTTCTAAGGTGCATGGTAATGTCAGGAAATTTCCCGCACCCACTTTGGGAGAATCTCCTGAATGGGATGGTTTTCATTCTAGGGGGTGAGAGAGATGAGGGCAGGATAGAGTCAGCCCCACTACCCTTGTACTGCCAATCTTTTAAATCTCTTCATTACATTCTAAATTACAAGGATGATTACTGAGTCGCCATAGGGACGGCTGAATTAAGGAGCAAGCTGTTTAAAAGGCCTGACTCAGTTTTCCAGGACTTTTGCCCAATTGTTTCATAAAATTGTACACCCCCTAGACCTTATCTGTCACACTCCGTCTCCCCATCTAATCTACTTCTCATTCCATTTCTGTAATTCCATGCCGACTTAGTGCCAACTCATGCCAATCCACCCTTCCTGTCAACACACCCAGTATCCACCAGTGGAAACCCTTAGTAGTCATGTTTAAATGAAACAAAAGAAAGGTGTAAATATCTATTACAACCTTCAATATATTAAAGAAAGATTCTTGAAAGCGCATGTAAAACTTCTAAATCTCCTCAAGTGCTTGGTCCATGATGAAAATAAATGTACAGTTATAACTACACATCAAAAAATATTAAACATTTAACAATCTCTTTGAATTGTGAATCAAATTGTAAACTTCAGGACCTTTTGCTGATAAACTTATATTGTGTGGAAAGTAGACAAACATTCATCAAATGGGCAGCAAAGTGACTCAGTGTTTAGCACCTGGGTTTGATTCCAGCCTCAGGCGACTGTCTGCGTGGAGTTTGCACGTTCTCCCAGTGTCTATGTGGGTTTCCTCCGGGTGCTCCAGTTTCCTGCCACAGTCCAAAGATGTGCAGGTTAGGTGGATTGGCCATGCTAAATTGCCTATAGTATCTAGGAATAGGTAGGCTAGGTGGATTAGCCAACAAAGATATGGTTTGTCCAGACTCAGCACTGAGTTGAAATGGCCTTACTAAATTCAGATTTCCCTTGTGTAAGCCATGACGTGCCCCCTTTGCCCTAGCAGTGAAAGTGGGAAATGAGCATAGGAGTTCTACATCCAGGCCCTGCCCAGCATTTTTGAAAGTTTGAAGAGTCTCCATGACTCCACAAAAACCTGGGGCTTGGTGCTATTTAAATAGGTGAAAACATTAGAATTTACGTTTATTTGCAAAATTATCCACATTATTACACTGGGTATAATTACTTGCCATCCAGTGGACCCCTGTTCAGCTAAATTTTTACACAGCTATTCTGTAGTACAAATTCCTAAACCATGGAGTTGTGTCCATGCTTTTTTAATACATAAAACCTCTCTCTCTCTCTCTCTCTCTCTCTCACACACACACACACACACACACACACACACACACACTTGCTGTACAGCAAAGCTGATTCCAATCCTTGTGCTTCCTTTTACAACGAAGAGTTTCTTGTATTATTCACTATGAATGTGTTTGCTTAACTACAGATTTAATATTTTATGATTACAATTAACCTAAACAGTGTTTTAACATAATATGTTTTTTTTGATATTGTTATTATCTTGCTGCTGTTGTGGTATCATTGTGGCAATCCCCTGTAAAGTAACATAGCATTTTTCAGGTTGTAAACCCATTCCAGCTCATTGATAAAAGAACACTCTCTTACTATATAAGCAACAGGCCACAAGCTTTCATCTGTCTGCAAACAATAAATATGTCCCACTCATTTTACAGGAAACACATACTTAGTAAACAATCAAACTTCGCACCAAATCTGTCAAAAAGATTTAGGTACAAATAACCTCATGACCTAATACATTTTTTCTAGGAGATTTGTAGCTTGGGTTGTGGATGAGGTTGTAGACATGCTCGCCGAGCTGGTGGGTTTGTTTGCAGCCGTTTCATCACCCTGTTAGGTAACATCGTCAGTGCGCCTCCGGTGAAGCGTTGGTGTTCTGTCCTGCTTGTTATTTATATACCTCAGTTTTTTGGGGTGTTAGGTACCCCTTCCAGTTCTGTTTCTCTGTGGTTTGTACACTGGGTCTAATTCAATGTGTTTGTTGATGGAGTTCTTCTTAGAGTACCAAGCCTCCCAGAATTCCCTGGTGTGCTCCTGTTTGGCTTGTGCTATTATGAATGTGTTGTCCCAATTGAATTCGCAACCCTCGTTGTCCGTACGTAGTGAGACAAGTGAGAATTGGTTGTGTCTCTTGGTGGCTAGTTGGTGTTCTTGTATCCGTATAGTCAGTTTTCTACTGGTTTGGCCTATGTGATGTTCCTCACAATCCTTGCGTGGTATTTAGTATATTACACCGGTTTGCTAGTTTTGGGTGTGGGATCCTTTATATTTGTCAGTAGCTGTCGTAGGGTGGTTGTCGGTTTGTGGGGTACCCTGATACCTAGGGGTCTGAGTAGTCTTGTGATCATTTCTGAAATGTCCTTGATGTACAATAGGGCGATTACTGAGTCTGGTCGTGTTGTGTCTTCCTGTTGTGGTCTGTCTCGGAGGTAATGGCGGATTGTGCTTTTCGGGTAACCATTCCTTTTGAAGACTCCATGTAGGCTTGCCAAAGAACTACAACAGAAATTGAAATACTTAGTTGACAACACTGTCCATTCCATCCACTCATCCCAAGAATTCCTCAACATCATTAAGGACACCAGGATACATGAGGATGAGATGATGATATCTTTAGACGCAACAACACTATTTAAGTCCATAAACATCGACCTAGCCAAAGACACAATTGCCACACTACTGGACGAATCAACTAGGCAGGCACTCCAGGACACCGACAACATAAATAAGGGCACCACCATGAAACTACTAGGTCTGTGCCTCACAACCCACTTTCAACATCAACGACGGCATATACAAACAAATCAATGGAATACCAGTGGGGATCCCAAATATGAGGACTGATTGCAGAAGCAGTAATGCAAAGGTTAGAATGGACGGTGCTCCCCACTATACAACCCAAACTTTGGGTCCGCTATGTAGATGACACCTTCGTGATTATCAAATGCACAAAACCAGAAGAAACCCACTGACACATAAATAATATCCTCACTGGAATAAAATTCACAAAAGAAGAAGAGAACAACAACCAACTACCCTTCCTGGACATAATGGTAGAATGCAAAAACAAGGGGCAACTCCAGACTAGCGTATATAGAAAGATCACACATACGGTCCAAATACTCGATTACACTAGCAACCACCCCAATGCCCACAAACAGAGCTGCATCAGGACACTATTTAAAAGATCTACAACACATTGCAGCAACCCAGAGCTATGCAAAGCAAAACAGGAGCGCCTACACAAATGAAATGGATACCCAAAAAGCATAATCCGCCGTTACCTCCGAGACAGACCACAACAGGAAGACATAACATGACTAGACTCACTAATCACCCTACTGGACATCAAGGACATTTCAGAGATGACCACATGACTACTCAGACCCCTAGGTATCAGGGTACCCCACAAACTAACAACCACCTTACAAGAGCTACTGATGAACGTAAAGAATCCCATACCCAAAACCAGCAAAATTGGTGTAATACATAAAATACCATGCAAAGACTGTGAGAAACACTACATAGGCCAAACCAGAAGAAAATTGACTATACAGATACACGAACACCATCTCACTTGTCTCACTACACACAGGCAACAAGGGACATGAATTTGACTGGAACAAAACATCCATAATAGCACAGGCCAAACAGGGGCACGCCAGGGAATTCCTGGAGGCCTGGTATTCTAAGCAGAACTCCATCAATAAATACATTGAATTAGACCCAGTGTACAAACCACTGAGAAACAGAACCAGAAGTGGTACCAAATACCCCAACAAACTGAGGCATACAAATTACAAGCGGGACAGAACACTGACATTTCACCAGAGGCACACTGATGATGTTACCTAGCAGGGTGACGAAATGTTTGCAACCAAACCCACCAGCTCGGCGAGCATGTCTACAACCTCACTTTTTTACTAGCTGTCTATCTGATCGAGAAATCTGCTTGTTGATTTTACACAGAACTTTTCTTTACATTTCGAAAATACATCAGTTGTTTTCAATTTGCTCCTTTTTAAACCGTTGATCAAATTAAAATGTTATAAAGCAAACGCATAGATAATGTCAAGGAATGATTGTTCTCATGGGGCTATATTTTCTTCTTTTTGTGACCAAATTGTTTACCTTAGTTTCATAGCTATTAACTGATTTAAATCAAAAATGATGGCCTTGTGTCGACTTTTATTGTGCGAGGTTTTGTCCATTTTAAATGTGATAATGGAAACAGATGATAGCATTGTTCAACGACACTGAACCTGTAATATTACTTCACTGACACCTCTGAAGGAGATGAATTTCCATTTGAGAAGTGTAATTGACAGTATAATTCTGCAATCCAGCTGCGAACAATAAAAAACTTACAAATAATGATTCTGTGGAAAAACAAAAATGTAAATTTACCCCTTGGGTTAAATATTTGGAAGAGCTGGTATTTCTCAGTGAGCTGAAACCAGATCAACATGATCGTTTTCAAGTTTTCACCTGGCAGGATGGCTGCAGTGAATCTGAAATTCATTTTCAATCTCCTATATTTTTTCCATTGGAATAGAAAATTAATTGGAATGTCAGACAGTCTGCTGATATGCTACCACCAACTTTTTGTCAAGCAGTAAAGGTTAAAATTATTCACAAGACCTGAGTTATACCCACATTATATAACTTGATAATTTCACATCCATAACAGTTAATGATATTGAGATCCAAGACCTGATTTTGAGAAGGTCACCACTGTTCAACTTTTAATTCAATGAAATTAAACAAAAGCTTGATGTCTTGAGTGAGAAGTAGAAATTCAGTTTTATCAGCACATGGGTCTACAATAATTGGATCTTTGTTCTAACTTTATCCTATAATTGTGTGTCCATTAGAGATTACTTTCATCTTTGTTGTGGTTGCAATGTGGGATTGGTCATCTGTTATACACAACCTCTGATTTTCCTGTCATTGAAATGGGTGGAAGAGAATTTTCATAATACGTACAACAGGTGGATGACTTGCTACTGCTAACTTTACAACTCCCCTTGTCTGCCCCACCCCACCCCCGCAATAAGGTTACCCACCAGAAATACTACAAATAAAATGGGATCAATGCAACTAATGGTAGCCAATCTTTGGTGGAAAAATTGCTATTTACTAAACTAGTACAATTTCTGCTAGCTATCTATGTAATAGCAAATGTTAAAAACTGATGTATTTGAAATCCCAATATACAACCAGAAACACTTATTTTTCAGATGAGAAGTGGGTGTAAATTGATTATCATCTACAAGAAAGATTTTCCCACCTAAGTGCATATAACTGTGTTAAATATTCATCTAATTATAATCCATTTTTATTGGACTACATTTTCATTTTCAATAACTGTTCTGTATTATAGTAGCACTGTATCCTGATTCAATCTTCATGTGAAATTATGATTACATTCCACATACTGAAGTGCCTAATAGCTTGACCCTGAATGGAAAAGGAAGAAAACTGCGCAATATTTCCAGTATGAAAACAAAAGCAAATTGCTGTGAATGTTTAAAATCTAGGCATTTACATCATTTTCCATTTTTATTCCCTAATTTGAAAGTTAATTAGTTGTCAAAAGTCAATTAGCATACAGTGCAACGATCTTATTGCAGAGATGGTCTGAAGTGTAATGACCATCTTGTACAAGACTCTCTCAGATTTTTGTGAAGGTTGCATTTCAACCTCCTGCATGGTACATCCTGACAGGATACAGCCAGTACCCAAAACTCTGTCAATGGAGTGGATCTTAAATATTTTTCCAATTTCTCCTGGGATCAGTAAAGTAATGGAAGATGTCAACAATAATGCTAGCAAACAGCATCTGAATCAACAATAATCTGCTCAATGACGCCTAGTTTGTATTTCACCAGGGCCATGACAGCAATGTAGTTGACTCTTAACTGTCCTCCAGGGTGGGCAATAAATGCTTACATAGTCAGCAACATAGCATGCTGTGAATTAAATTTTAAAAAAATTTATTTACTGCCAACAGCAGGAAGTATGTTCTTAAAATATTGTTCCTGACTACTTTAACAGCCGTGAAGCTGCTGAATTCTTAAACGATGACACCTAATTAGAGATAGGGTTGCTAAAAGAAACAATTCACTGATAGATGCACTGGAAAATGTGGAACTGTGGCTAGAGAGTGGATCAGCTGAATTGAATCAAGGCATTCAGTAGATATCATAAACCCACAGAATGTGGTTTAGGAACATCATCAATACCCTAAAATTAAATTATATTGATGCACTTACACAGCCTTGTGTATTTTATAGACTTAACTGCGCAAGCCAGCTTATGCATTATTGTGTAACCTGCTTAAGGAGCTGAGATCAGTCAATGTTACTGAAATAAAAAGACAGGAAGAATAAAAGCTGATTCTAAAAAGGTTCAGCAAATCTAGTGATGAACTGCAAGACATAGACATCTGATTAATTTCCTATTTCCCCTCACTCACACCTGGATTTCATTTGCATTGATATACTTTACGTTTTGATTTTTGCTGGGATTTCTGTTATTGTCACTTTTCATTTGGCTGCTGCAAGGCATGTGTGACCTGGGTAACTTGAGGTGCCTGTCTGACTGAGACCGTTCACCTATGCTATTATGAGGAGGGATCTAACCCCTATCCAGTGTCTCCATGTAACAGAAAGGTCAGAACCTGTACAGCAAATTGCCAGCACCAATTTTTTGACTTCGTGGGAAAGTGCCTTTGAAAACAATTACAGCATCTTTAACAATTCATTTCCATTTCCATTATCTTACTAACTCTGTGTTTATGGAGTTTCCAAAATAATGCTCTCTAGAAACATTACTTCCTATTGTCGTGACCTTATCTTCGATTGATTTGATTTGATTTGAATTATTGTAGTAATGTATACCTAAGTACAGTAAGATGTTTTGTTTATGAGCAGTACGGGCATACCATAGCTTAACATTTAAACTTAACATTAAAATTCACCTTCTAAATATTTCTAATTAAGTAATCAATTATTTACAGCTTCTATGGCAGTCTTAATATAATTTTAATTCACTGCC
>JAHRHZ010000075.1:8094949-8163103 GCA_024137785.1 Ginglymostoma cirratum | reverse complement strand
GAAGGGTTTAGGCCCGAAACGTCAAGTTTTCCTGCTCCTATGATGCTGCTTGACCTGCTGTGTTCATCCAGCCCCATGCTTGTTATCTCGGATTCTCCAGCATCTGCAGTACCTTTTATCTCTGATACTCTTGGGAGTTCCTGATTTGTGACTGAACAAAATGGAAATGGTTTATTCAAGAAAGCACCAAATACATTGATAGAATTCATCAGGAATACGCAAAGATAAGACAAAACATCAGAAG
Source organism: Ginglymostoma cirratum (assembly GCA_024137785.1). NCBI lineage: Eukaryota > Metazoa > Chordata > Chondrichthyes > Orectolobiformes > Ginglymostomatidae > Ginglymostoma > Ginglymostoma cirratum. The sequence goes on along the minus strand of JAHRHZ010000075.1, from coordinate 8,162,859 downwards.
CATGCACAAAGTCTCCAAACAACTCGTCTCCCATTCCATTAAACACTTTCTGCCCTGCATGTGGCAGAGTCCACAAATTACGGATTGGATCTATCAGCCATCTCAAAATTCATGCAATTGGTGTGGAAGTAAGTCATTCTAAGGGATTGACTGTGTTCGAAAAGAAGGTTAGATGATAATACATTCTTACATTTTATCATGGATCGTGCTACTAATGATGAATTCCTGATACGTGCAGTTTATTAGAAGTTATTGTTCTTTTTAGTTGTCCAACTTGTGACCACCATTAAGAGAAGGAAAAGTAAGTGGAGTCTATTGTAGCCAAATTGGCTTCAAGATGGTAATTTAAAATCGAAGCTTGACCAAAGATTACTGGCAGGTTCACTAACTGAAGTACATCAGATTCTTGCATATGGTTGATCGACCAATCAAAACCTAAAATTATGATCTACATTGAGACACATGATACCTCAAACCTTATGAAACTGAATCTGTGATCTGGCACTCCCAGTAATGGTGGCAACAGGTATATCTTGGAAATAAAGAGATTATCTTGTTTGCCTCTGAACTACTATGTATATACATACCTCTAATTGTTTTCCATGTTAATAGTGAAAATTAGCCACCTTGTGTATTATTGGTTAACAAGTGTATTCCATTTGATATTATGGAAACTGGATCTGTAAAAGTAATCAATAGGAATTGAGCTTAAGTATTAGTGTCAATTTCCCAAACAAAACTAGCAAATTGCTCACCGTTGACTTAGTTTCTCTCTTTTTAACCATTATATGCAGCAGTCTAATAGGACAATTATGGCTTGACAGTGCTGTTGCATAAAGCTTTAACCTCAGCAGTAACTCGTGATATAGAATATTAGAATTAGCGTGAGGTAAAGCATTCCAGCTATGTCAGTGACCAATGTTGATAAATCTGTACTGTTCATCTTCATCAGGTATGACATCAAGGCTCTTATTGGGCGAGGAAGCTTCAGCAGAGTGGTGAGAGTTGAACACAGAGCCACCAAACAGCCTTTTGCCATCAAAATGATTGAAACAAAAGCTAAAGAAGGAAAGGAGGTGTGCGAGTCTGAGCTGAATGTGCTTAGGAGAGTGAGCCATCGGAACATCATTCAGCTGATTGAGGTTTTTGAGACCCAGGATCGTATCTACATGGTGATGGAACTGGCTACTGGTGGAGAACTTTTTGACCGCGTCATTGCCAAAGGATCATTTACAGAGAGAGACGCAACAAGGGTATTGCAGATGGTTTTAGATGGAGTCAGATACTTACATACCTTGGGAATTACACACCGAGATTTGAAACCAGAAAATCTTCTGTATTATCACCCAGGTTCAGATTCCAAGATCCTTGTGACTGACTTTGGACTAGCCAATTCTGGGAATAAAGGTGGAGATTGGTCCATGACGACCACTTGTGGGACACCAGAGTACATTGCACCTGAAATTCTGTTGAGAAAACCTTACACCAATGCAGTAGATATGTGGGCTTTAGGTGTAATCTCCTATATTTTGCTGAGTGGAACTATGCCATTTGAAGATGAAAACCGGACGAGGCTTTACAGAATGATTCTGAAATGCAAATACAGTTATGTAGGTGAGGTATGTGAAACTTCTCGAATTATTAGTTTAAAGCTGTAACTTTTACTTTTCAAGTTCTTAAAAGCTTAAGGTAAAACTTCTTATTTATCTTTATTTTGCAATTCACTTTTCAACTCCTTACATAGACTGTTCTTGTGACATCTTAGTAGATACAATTTTTCATCAGTTGGAGTCTTGTCAGTAGATATTGTTTATTTCACACCATCACCAAAGTCAAAATTATTTTAAAAGCATTTTTAACAAAACTGGGACACTAGTAGATTTCTTTTTTATTTGTAAAGTTTTCATTAAATGATTAAATAAAGAGAAACTCGTCCAGTCATTATTTGGTAAATTGGCCATATCAATTCTAGAGAAGGTCAAGTTAACAAAAGAAATTTGGAAAGAAGAGCTTAGTTGATATGTAAAACAAATTGAATTGATACAAAATTCTCCTAAAATGTTAAGTCTTCTTGCTCTTTAAAAAAGGCCATATGGGTATATATTTTATGCACTTTGGTGTTCAGTGGGAGAAAATTTAAAACAAATTGCCACTTATTCTCACAAGCTAACTATCTAGGATGATTAGAGGCTATACTGATAAGTGAAGTGATAATGGTGTGTTTGTTAATGGGATTAGAAAAATCAGTCTGCATTAAAATCTAGTGATCCTTATTTGTAAAGAAAGTGCAAGCTACTATAGAACTTGACAATGTGTTATTAATTATACTGCATTTACAGACTTCAGAACCATTGCATCTCATCTCCTGAATCGGCTATTGCCAGAAGTAATACTTTTTCAATTATCACAGACTTAAGACTTAAGTAGACTCTAAATGGGGGAAAAAATGCAGTGCTGACTTCAATCTGTTACCAACAGCACATTCTGTCAATATATTTACAACATGGTACTGTATGATAATTTTAGCAAAAATGTAAACATGAGGTAAAAAGGCTATAGATTCCATAGATTGGCCGATGCTTATTCGTACATCGTTATTCAAATAAGATTAACTGTATGCTATCAATTCAAAAAGACAATCTTCATGCCGCACAATTGAACACGATGTGTGTGAGTTACAGTGCTAGGTACATAGGCTATACACCCCAATAATAAACTGATGAGGCAAGTGACGTGTTCCTTTGATTGTTCGTAAGAAATTCAACCAGCCAGTGCTTGCAAAACCCAAATTAAAACATCTGTTGTTAGATGTAATTTTGAAATTGGGCAGCACATTCTGAACAATTCTGAGTCTGCTAATAGCTGCATGAATTTAGTGATAATCAGTCAAGCTCATATCTTGGCTCATTTACACTTGCAAGAAGAGACATATATTCATATACAGGATATGTTCTCTATAAACAGAAGGAACATATCAAAGCCTCACAGAAGGAGCTTGGCAAGCATTGGGTGCTCCATTACTGTATAAACAGCAACTCCTGGGCTAATTAGAATCATTTTTCTAACCAATCAACACACTGCAATATAAATTATTGTGTTTGTTTGCAATGTGGCATTCTTGCACTTGTTTGGATTAGTATAAGAATAAACATTTCAGCAACATCTATCTCCCTCTCTCTTTCATGGCTATTTGTGGATCTTGCTGTTAGCGATTAGTTGCCATTTCTTTTACATTAATAAGAGAATGACTACACTCAAAAACTGTAGTGTTTTGGAATATCCTTTGCACTGTGGGATGTAAGGAAGCAATTGATGCCCAAACCGGCTCTGTTGCTGTAAAAACCTCTTTTGAAAACCAAAAAAGACCAGGATCTAAATCTGGATGAACACAGCAGGCCAAGCAGCAGCAGAGGAGCAGGAAAGCTGACGTTTCGGGTCTAGGCCCTGCTGTGTTCATCCAGCTCTACACCTTGTTATCTCAGATTCTCCAGCATCGGCAGTTCCTACTGTCTCAGGATCTAAATCTCCTTGGTGATTCTCATGTATGGCCACAACATATGTTCTAGACACAGCAATATCCCTACTACTGCTGGACTACCCATTCCTGCCTGGTAGACTGCTTGTGATTTCTGTACGGACTGGCTGTAGCTGCATTTGAATATCAATGTGGTAATGCATGGGTGACACCATATGCAGTTAATTTGTCTGTTGTAGCTTGTATCATTGACTTACAACGATCTAACAATCAGATATTGACTGGTAGATTGTTTGCATTTTCTCCTGCATTGACTATGAGTGTATGTCAGCCATTTTTCTTTGGGCATATGACATTGATATCAGTAAGAGCTTCTAATGTTTGACATCATCGACATATTTAGTCAAGTACACAATGTGAAAATCCTGTCCACTTTTCAAGTGAAGATATTTTCACACTGAGTCTTCACCCTGGTCACCTCATGTACGGGCTTGCACTTATGTGGATCCCTGGCTGACTCTGTTATTGCAAACATGTAGTTGTTGTTTGGTTACATTTTGCTGTAGCCTCCATCAACATTGCTGGAACCAGAATTCCTATGTTGTTGAGCTCAATATTCATTTACACCACATGATTTGCAAAGATCTTGGAACACTTAAACATACGAATTAGGAGCAGAAGTAATCCATTTTTCCCCTTGAGCCTGCTCCACCTTTCAACAAGATCGTGGTTGATCTGTTTGTATTTCATAGAACATAGAACAATACAGCGCAGAACAGGCCCTTCAGCCCTCGATGTTGCGCTGACCTGTGAACTAATCTAAGCCCATCCCCCTACAGATTGCACATTTTCATCTGTCACCTAAAAGCTTTGATTACCCTGCCTAAAAGGAATCTATCTGTCTCTGTCTTTAAAATATTCAATGACCTCTCCTCCATTATGTTCTGAGGCATTCTGATTTTGTAGAACTGTTATGGTGCAGGAGGCCATTTAGCCCAAGATGACTGTATCAGCTCTCTGAGCATTTTGACTTATTGCTAATCTCCTGCCTTTTGCTCCATACCCTGCACATAACTGCTATATAAACAATTATCTAATGTTCTCTTGAACACCATAATTGAAGCTGCCCCCACCACACTTCCAGGCAGTATAATCCATAGCCTAATCATTCGCTGAATGACAAAGGTCTTCCTCACCTCACTTCTGCAAAATACTTTCAAACTATGACCCCTGGTTCTCAATCTTTTTGTGAGCTCATGAAATAGTGATTGCAGGATCACATTCCCCCTTCCTACCAATGTTGTTAGGACCAAAGTAGACCATGAGTTTTGGCTGTTCCTCCTCCCCAAGAACAATGGCCTGTAGCCATTGACTCTGGCAACATACCATCCTGAAGTTACATTGACAGCTCAGAGACATCTGTCTGTTGTTGTAACTAAAGAATCTCTATCAATACTCCTCTTCAATTCATCTTCTTGTCCTCTCGTGGAGCTGTGTCACCCTTGGTGCTGCAGGTCTGGCACTTGCTGCATTCCTTCCAAAACCGCTGCCATCTTCAGCAGCCAGATGGATGACTGGTTAGTGAGTAGGGCCTCTGGGGTCTCTTGTACCTGTCTGTTACTTATCGTCCACTTCAGTTTTGCCACCCCGCCTTTAACATTTGGTTTGATCCCCTCTCAGAACATGTTATCCGCGTTGTCCTCTGACTTGTGGATTCACTAGAGTGCGTGAGCTGCAAAACATGGAGCTCGAGCTTGTGCAGCTGCTGACTCATCCTCCATAAATATTTGACAAGGTCCTGTGGAATGTCCATAACTCCCCAGATACTATTTGATTTGGCTGAGCTTCCCTGACATTTAATTTGCTATAATTTTATGCAATTTGAATAACTTTAACTTATTTTAATTTTCGCTGTTTACAATACTTTGGAAGTTAATGAAAAGTAGAAATTCCCAGCTATCACTCAAAAATTACTTCCCAGCCCTGGGCCTATAAATACTTTTTCACCTTCCCTTTGCCAGGTTTAAAATTATCATTTAAATCACACTCTCCCAATGTTCCTCTGCTAGTCAGTTGCCAAGATAAGGTCCGCGCCTATGTTAGAACAGAATCAAATTCCAGCCAATAAGCTAAAAAGTTCATGTGATGTCAAACTTTAACTTTTACTCTGAATGCCATTCTCACTCTCACAGCAGCAGCAGCCCCAAGTGCCTCTGATCTCTCACTCTTACATTGGTTTTACAGCCCCAAGCTGCTATAATCTCTCATTCTCATTCATGTTGGTTTTAAGGCCCCAAGCACTCCTGATGTCTTGCTCTTCCTCGCACTGATTTTGTGGCCTCAAACTCAACTATTGCCAAGCCCCGTATCCTAGTACATGTCAGTTAACTGTTCTCATGCCCACATAGTTGCTCTTTTTTTATGTTTAAAGTATTAGTTTTAGACCAACTCTTGGTCCTTTCAACCCTATCATGGTTGCTGCTGCCTCAGAGAAATGTTTACTCTGAGGCTATTAATTAATCTTGTCACATTATACAATACTATGTTTAATACAACCTGTTCTCCGTTTAGTTTCAGAACATACTACTCTAAGAAACTATCACATTTTTTCACCTCAATGTGGACTATCAAATTATTTGTTGTGAATGCTATACGCATTCAGATATAGATCTTTAGTTTAATCTTTGTCTTTATAACATCTAGTGTTCACAATAGGTGAATTCTTTAGTTTATTCTCTCTGTCCCTTCCTGCTATTCCCTGATCCTCATTTCCCATATTACTATTTTTCTGTCATGTCTGATTGTACCCCTTGATTTGTTACATCTATCCAAGATTGATCCCTTACTCCGATTGTTTAGTTTATGGTTCTCTGTACCTCCCTAAAACACCAGTTCCCAACACTGGTCTGGTACAGACTGCCCCAACAGTACAGCCCTCACTTACTCCAGTGCCTCAGGAAACGGAACCCACTTTTCCGACTCCAAGTTTTTGAGCCGCATATTAATTTAATTAATTTTATGTGCCTTCTGCCATTTAGCATATGATTCATGTAACAATTCAGATTATTACCCTTGAGGTTTGACTCTTCAATTTGGTGCCTAGCTTCTCATATTATTTCAGCATAGCTTAAACAAGGCCAACACAACAGCTAGACAAACTTAGCTAACGTAAACTGACAAATTAGGTTAAGGTATAGGTCAAAGGAAATGGTAATGGTGGATGTTTAAAGGAATATTTCAGGATATACCAAATTGACATATTCCAATGACAAAGTAAAATTCCAAGGGAATCATCCATGTTCAACTAAAAAAGAGACAGATATAATAATGTTTAAAGAGAAAGCATAGAAGTGTGTAAAGGTGGATGGCGGGTCAGACGATTGAATAGAATATTAAAAAGAATAATAAGTGATTCAGAAAAGGAAAAAAAAGGTTGAGAGAAAACTAGCTGGAAACATAAAACAAAAGTATGAGTTTCTGCACATATTTTGAAAGAAAGATGTTAACAAAGCAAGTGTTGGTCCTAAAAAAAGTGTGTCTGAGTGAATAAAGAAAAATAAGAATACACCAGAAGAATTGAATGGTATTTGCATCAGTCTTTACTATAGAGAACACAACTAAATCCTAGAAATAGCTATAAACCAGGAAATAGAAGGGAGGGAGAAACTCAGTACTTGCCATGGGGAAGGTGATGTGGACATCCTTGTGGTCTGTTGCTCGAACAGTGATGTATTTGATCAACTGTCAGTGTTTTGACTGAAGGTATTGTCAGAAGATTTTGAGCAGGAAATTAATTATGACAAGACTACATTTCACAGTTTCATCAGGAGGAGGACTGTATATGAGTTTACTTTCCCTTGTCCATCTTTGACTATCATACCCTTCTGGAGATTCATATCCTCCCCAACTGTGGCACTGAAATCTTTGAGGAGGATCAGTTTCTCGCTGGCTTGGCCTTGGGTTAGGGGTTGCTCAAGATGGGTGATTGCTAAGATTGTTCTTTTGCTCTCAAGATTTGTCTGTGTTCCTGGCCTCTACTTCCATGATAAGTTGTTTAGCTTTATCCAAAGTTCAACCTGCGTTGAACTTCAAAAGATCTAACAAATATGGATTGAATATTTGAATGACAATTCTGTCTCTTTTACATTCTGATTGTAAAACTCCAGATACATAGATTTCATCTAATGTGTCAAGGTAATCAATGAAATTGTCTCCAAATTCTCCTGGAAGTGGAACTCTTCTGTTAAATCTAGCCTGTTCAAGAATTCTGTTTGTTCCTGAGTGAAAGTCACTGTCGAAAGCTTTTGTAATGTTATCAAAAGTGTCTACAGCTTCTTTTATTTTCTGGCAGCTCATAACATCATTAGCTGTAGGACGTATTGAATATTAACTCGTTTGATTTCTGATTTGGTATTCAACTGTGCAGAAATTCTTATTTTACGAACTGTTGAAATCTAACGTTGTGTTCTGTTAGGACTACCACCGATCTTAAATTTCCCAGTAAGTGTTATGTTTGCTTCATAAGCTGTCCTTGTATTTAGGACAGCAGTTTTATTTTTGTTGATAACATCTTTTAAACTACAGAAAGAAATTTCCTCACTTATATCCTCTACACATTTCACTTTCCACAGGATTACAGTCCTTATTCCAAACACTCCACAGTTGCTTCCAATTTCTAATAGATTCATATTTTCCCATTTCACTAATAACTTTGACTGACTGTCTCTGGGCTCTTCTCTCAGTTATTGGAAAGCTTCTCAAATCTACCACAAGCAGTAAAACCCATTTCAGAGATTACCTTATCCCTTAGCCACATCAGGATGATTCTCCCAGATTCCTTTGATGACTTGCATCTCTTTGACTAGGATTGATCTCCTTTCTGCCTTGGTAGCTCACAAAGAGCCCGTTCTGTTTGTCGACCACACCAACTGGAATTCTTTTCCTTTCTCCTTCTGCCCCAAAGTTTGGAGCTGGCAGGTCTGTTCTCTGTTAGCGGAGCTACCTATATTTCCCCTGTATCAGAACTACAGCATGGAAGCAGGCTATTCAGCCCATCGAGTCCACACTGACCCTCCAAAGCACTTTGCAACCAGACCCAACACCCACCCCTATCTTATCCCTGTAACCCTGAATTCCCATGGCCAATCCACCCAGCCTGCACATCCCTAGACACTATTGGTAACTTAACACGGCCAATCCATCTAACCTGCACATCTTTGGGCTCAGGAAGGAAACCAGAGCAGATACAGGGAAAATGTGCAAACTCTATGTAGACAGTCAACTGAGGGTGGAATTGAACCTAGGTCCCTGTCGCTGTGATGCAGCAGTGCTAACCACTGAGCCACCATGTCTGCCTCAGCAAATCCTGTTATTTATTAAGGTTTGTTGTCAGGCAAAATTCTGAATAGTCTCTGGATCGATATCACTTTTAAATTTAATTTCAAAGATTTGTCCAGTTTACAGTGAACAGTCTCTAGCTCATCCCATTGAAGATCTCTTTAATTAAATCTAGAATTTTGCTGTTTTCTGTTTCTCTGTTTTAAGCACAACGTTGACCTTGATCGTATTATGATTGTTATTTGATAACTAATCACACACTTGTAAGCCACTAAACGAATTTGACTTATCACTCAATAGCAAATCTACTCATCCCTACTCATCCCACCCCTGCCCCCCGCAACTCCAACATGGTTGTATCTCCTTTTGTCACAAAACTTATCCTGAGATGGATAAGAAGTTTTCCACCTTTCTGAAACAAGTTTGCCTCTTTATGCCTTTGAGAACTGTTAAAATCCACGTTTACTTCATTCTTGACTAATCTATGATTCATATATTTTGCTACTTTACAGCTACCAGCCAACCTATACCAAACTCCTCGTAGTTTTAATTCTTTTTCTGTTTTGAAATTCGACTGTAACAGCTCCACTGTCACCTCTTGTTACATCATCTTTTATTGTAGAAGTAATTTAAATTTTAATTGTAAATGTTACTGCTTCCCTCCAGAAAGTTCCCCATGCTTCCTGTAGACTTTGTAACCAGCTTCAGCCCTAGTCCTGGTTATCCTGCTATCAAATCTCAGTAATTGCTGTCACGTTCTATCCTGCGTTTGGGTATTTGCACCTGCAATATGTTATGGAATTGTGTAGAGTAATCGTGAATTGGAAGGCAGGAAGCTAGAATTTGTTTGTAAAAATGTGATAACGGAAAAGTGTGCATAATTCCTTTAAGAGGTAAAGTGCTTTTCTAAGCTTAGACAATTATACAGAAAAACATGTGTCTGTATTTAGCTGAAAATATACAGACAGTTCTGAAATTGAAACATGTATCAATTGGCTATGTGATTGGAAACCTTAGGCATGTTCTGATGTTTTGGCAATAAGCTGGAACCAGCCAATTAGTTTAAACCAAGCACTTAGCAATTGAAAGCCGATTGAATTTAAATCTAATGGTTTTGACAACCTCAGACCAATGTTATTATAAGAAAATTGATGGGTCATCCAAGGTATGAAAGGAAAGGATTTTTGAAAATCCGTGTGAGGGCAAACCGCCATCTGATAAATAAGCATCTAGCTCTCACAAGAAATTGCTAAGCTCTCTAAGAAAGTACTATCTATTCATAAAAGGTACCACAGCAGTTCTGGCTAAGAGTCCTCACAGAAGACTTCGCAGAAAAAAAAATCCCTGACAGCTAGATCCGCGGAAGAATGCAGTTTATGAGTTGAGAACTACAGAAGAAAGGCGTGTAGACTTTGAGAGACTAAGTTTTAATTTATTTTCTTATTACACTGGGTTCTTATATAATGCAATAGTTCTGTTCTTGTGCAATCTCATATTATAGGAAAATTGTGCAATATCTGTGACATTTAAAGTGATGGGGATGGGCTCGCATTGTAGCCAATGTTCGCGTTGTACAAATAGCCTTCTATAATTCTTCAATCCCATTAAAACCAGTCCATGTTGGTAAATAAATCATTACTTGTTACTTAGAGAGTGAATATCAGGGACTTTCTTTCATTTGACCACTCTTTATAACATTAATAAGGTGAGACATGCTTCTCTGGGTATTTCAGATTTAATTATGAGAAGGGAACCTCTACTCCCACCATAACAGATTGGGGGCTTGTGTTTTGGTTTAATTATCAGAGGGGTGCAGCCTCCCCCTTTGTAACAAATACATTAAAATCAGATAATAACTTGCAAGAGAAAAGGTGATTAGAACCACGTGGACCTTGTTAACTACAAGGTTCTTGATTAGGGATGTTAACCTGGGCCAATAAGGAAAGCCTTGGCTGACCAATATAACCGGGAGATTAGAATCTCCTTAGTTGAGGACTCACTCCGAGCTGGCTGGGCACAGCCAGTGTACTGTGCGCTAGTAAATGAAGGGTGACTTGGTGACAGGAAACTGGCCTCTGTGCAGTTATTTCAGGGATAGTTCCTTATTTTAAGTCATGGAAAATGTTTAATCCCAAATCAATATTATTATTTCCTTCTTACTGTGTATCTCCTCATAGGTGCTTATGATTAGACTACAGGCTTTTCTCTGATCTGGCTGCAAATTGAAGTGATTTTGAAACTCCTTGTTAATGAGACCGATTGTATATTTTAAATCCACTTCTCCAGTCGTGAGGTTCATGAAAGGAGGTACACTCTCCAAATTCAGGATTTGCTGATTGATATTTTTAGTTAATTTGTTCAGACATGTAACAACACACTTCTGAAGCAAATGGGAACTCTTACTTCTCTGTGCTTATTTTATGTGTATTAAGCCTAGGAATGGGGACAGAGAGCTTAGGTTACGTTCTCGTGCATGCTGTTTTCTTTCTGAAAGTTATTGCCTCCCTTTGAGCTGCTATCTATTTGTTGAATGCAAGCAGAAGCAAGTGACAAGTTGTACAAACATACCAAATAGGAACGAAACTGACCCTTTGGGCCCTCCAGCCTCCTTTTCCTTTCAATCAGATGATGAGTTGTTTGTGTTTTGAATTCCACATTCATATCTCTCCCCATAACCTTTGATCTCCCTGTGTAAAAGTAAGTCAACCAAAATATTTAAATATTCAATGCTCCATCCACCTACTGCCTTCTGAAGCAGAGAAGTTCAAAGTCGCACAATCTTCTGATAGAAAATAAATTCTTATCTCTGTCTTAAATGGATGACCCTTAATTATAAAACAATGTTCCTTAATTCTGAGCTCAACCACAACAGAATAGTGACTGTATTTTCACTAAGTTCCCCTCTCCCTTCCACCTCCTGACTTTTAGGTATTACTAAAATGTTTTTGTATGCTTTTTAGTGAATACAAAAGTAAAATATTTGTTCATTTTATTCAGTTTCCTTAAATCTCTATTCTACCCTTTAAAATTCACTTTCCTTACTATTGTCCTTTTTAAATACTTGTAGAAACTCTTGCGATCAATTTTGACATTCCTAACTAACTTCTTTTCATACTCTAATTTCTTGATTACCTATTTCTCTGCCATTCTTTATATCCTGACCTCGACTCCCCTTTGCACCGGTATACCCTTTGTGTTTAAATTTGATATTTTCCCTAACTTCTCCATTTAACCACAGAAGGTGGCATCTCCCTTTCGAATTTTGCTTCGTAATAGGAATATATGTGTGCTGACTATTCTGAAATATCCCCTCAAATGTCTGCCACATCATTTCTGTTGATCTATCCCATAGCCGAGTATGCCAGTTCACTTCAGCTAGCTCAGTTTTCATGCTTTGCTTAGACACTCAGTTTTGTGGTCAGACTGATGTCTGAGGTTTTAAGACAATGTTAAAATATTTGGATTAGCAAACGGAAGTCACAGTCATCCCAGCTTTTATTTAATTTCCCACAGATACTATATAAGTAAATTATCTTGGAGATAGAAATTCTACGAAGCAAGAAAAGAACAATGACTGCTGTGAGTCAGATCATGGATTGGATATTTTCACAAAGTACATTTTTGTTGAGCTGACAGATCATGTCAAGCAGAAGGAATGTATAGAAATGTACAAAACCAGAAAATGTCTGCAAATGTTCAGTTAGTCAGGAGCAGAAGGAGGCGAGAGTCGATTCCATGCTGCTTGGAGGGGCTGGGACCGTCCCAGGGGCAGAATCTGCTCAGTGCTGCTAAGAGCTCAGGCTCACATGAATTCAGGAGCGGTGCTAGCTTAATACAGCTAGGCACGTTGAGCTCACAAACCCAGAAACAGTGTTGGCAGTATTGTGACTGTGTCTGAATTTGGACACAAGAATATAGCCTGGCCAATGCACGGGTGTGGGGTGGTGCACAATCTTGTAGGAGGTTAACTCCTACAAGAAAATGACAAAAGAAGCGATTCCCGGGAGCAAATTTCAGAGAATTTTAGAACAGTATACCTTTAGGTTTAAGATTATACCCTTGGAGTTCAGATAAAGGAGAGATGCTTTCAGCTGGGAATCCAACTAGCTCATTAAAGTGAGGAGCTCCATCTCCTCAAGAGAGACAGAATCTGAAAAGGATTTTTGTGATTCACTGACATTCTGAGGTTGTGAAAGTCACTTTAGAATTAAGTCTCTCTAGTTTTTGAAATCAAGTAATGCAATTTTTAGAACTTGACATTCTGTTGCCAACATGGATTGCGTCAGCAGGTTATCTCACCATCAGATTCACACTCAGTCCCTTTGGGATCACTTATGGTGCCAACACAAAGCACCTACTGAAATTCCATAATTTTTGTCTCCCTGATTCCAAAATGTAGAAATTCAGTCACACACATTCCAAAAATCACCTCTGTTCCCCAAGTATTTTGTGCAAACCAAGTTGCAGAGCGTGAACAACAGCAGGGGAGAGCCTTCATCTCCAACGGAAAATTTGAAAGGGAAAAATTTGAATAGTAATGCTTTAGCTGAGAGTCCAGTCTTCATATAAGCATTACCTCAGTTGTCACAACTAGGGAGACAGGTAAAGGGTACCTGATTTACACCTTTTTGATAATATAACCATAGAAACCATCAAAATGTTACAGGGCAGAAAGAGGCCATTCAGTCAATTATGTTGGCACCAGCCAAAAGTGGGGAAAATTCTAATTCCACCTTCCAGCAACTGGTCTTTGTTTTGCATGTGACAGAATTTCAGATACAAATCTATTCGCCTTTTTAATCAGTTGATGGTTTCTAACTCTGCCATCAAACTGAGCAGAAAATTCCAGACACCAACCACCCTCTGGATGAAAAAGGATTTCCTCATATCCCCTCTAATCCTTCTACCAATCACCTTAAATCTGTGCTCCCTGGTAAATGACCTCTGTGCTAGGGGAAACAGATCTTTCTGGTCTACCCTATCTAGGAGCTTCATTGTTTTGCACTCCTCAATTAAATACCCACTCAGATACCTGTGTTCTAAGAAAAATAATAGTCGTGCGCCCAAACTTCCTTCAAAGCTACAATTTTCAAGTATTGGCAACACTCTTGTAAATCTCACCAGAGTCCTTGCTGTAAATGTGGTGACCAGAACTGAACATAATTCCAGCTATGGCCTAACCAGTGTCGAATACAATGTCAGCTTTATATCTCTGGTTTTATATTACATGCTTCATTCAACAATCCAGGAAAGGAAACCATTTCGTATAGTTTCTTTATGACTTAATTTATCTGTTCTGCCACCTAAAGGGCCTGTGAACGTGCAATCTAAGTTACCTCACTTCTACCCCTCTCAAAATCCTGTTTATTGTGTACTCCCTGGCATTTTTTTCCTTATTGAAATGTAATCTCATGCTTAGCCAGATTGAATACCATTTGCTACTTTGCCACCAACTCAACCAAACCATTGATATTATTACGGAGTTGACAGCTACCATCCTCAGTATTAACCACACAGCCATTTTTCTTGTAACAAATGTAGAAATCGCTGGAGATACACAGCAGGTCTGGCAGCATCAGTGGGGAGAGAGCAGAGTAAACATTTCAGGTCCAGTGACCATTCTGCAGAACTCCAAAGGATCACTGGACCCAAATGTTAGCCCCGCTCTTTCTCCACAGATGCTGATAGACCTGCTGTGTTTCTCCAGCACTTCCTGTTTTTATTTCTTATTTCCAGTATCCTTAGTACTTTCGCTTTCAGCCATTTTTTATGCCATCTGCAGATCTTCCAATCAGGCCGTCCACATTTAAGTCCAAATCATTAATTGCAAGAACGAGCAAGGAATCCAACCGTGAGCCTTATGGAATGCATCATGGAACTGTTTTCCATTTGCAAATCATCCATCAGCGGTTACAGCAGGCCAAGCAGCATCAGAGGATCAGGAAAGCTGACCTTTCGGGTCAGGATCGTTCTTCAGAAATTTTCTGAAGAACGATCCCGACCCGAAACGTCAGCTTTCCTGCTCCTCTGATGCTGCCTGGCCTGCTGTGTTCCGCCAGCTCCACACTGTGTTATCTCTGACTCCAGCATCGGCAGTTCTTAACATCTCATCAACGGTTACGCTTTGTTTCCTGTTACTGAGCCAATTTTGGGTCCAACTCAACACGGTCCCCTGCATTGAATTAGCTTTTACTTTCCAGACTAGCTTGCCATGTAACACCTTGTCAAGTGTCTTATTAAAATCCATGTAGACAACATGCAGTGCACTATCCTAAACAGTGCACCTTATTAGTTAATTCAATTAAGTTAGTAAGACGTGGGCTCCCCTTAAAAGTATCATACTGACAATTTGTCTCTTATGACGTGGCAGTCTACCTTGTCTCAGAATTGATTTCAATAATTTGCTCATCACTGAAGCCAGGTTGACTGATCTATAGAGTTTTGGCCAATCCCTGGTACCCTATTTAAAGAATGTTACTATCTCCAAAATGGTCACTCCACTGCTAATTCATTCACTTGCCCAGCTTCGGTTTCGAAGACTAAATCAGGAATGGCATTGCAGAATCACATTCAGATAGTGTGGCAACCAGAACTGCACACTGTCTTCCATCTGTGGCCGAACCATCGTTGTATAACATTGTAACAAGATTTCCTTGCTCCTGTATTCTACAACCCAACTAATGAAGGCAAACATCCCATACTGCTGACACCTTCAGGGATCATGTCATCTCCAAGCTTACTAATTACACCTTCCTGCATTCACATCCAATTCATTAAAGTATGTGACAAACAGCAAGGATGTCAGCACCAATCCCTGTGGTATAGCGCTATTCACATGCAAAAACAAAATTATAGACACAAACCTCCACTGTAACCATTGCCTCCTATTTTTGAGCCAATTATGGATTCAGTTTGCCAGCTTGTCTTGGATCCTATGGATGATGCATCTGGCACTTGTGGAAAACCAGCTTTTTGTGTTGCCTAACCAGCACTCCAGGCTAGCACCATAAAGGTTAAGTTGAAAATAATGATTTATCTGAATATGGAGTTAGGAAGTGCATAACAAAATCTGCTAAAACCATGGGCTCCGCTGCTGTCCACTGCCTTCATTAGATTGTTTTCCCTCATGATAGCTGCTTTGACCCTCATCTGGCCTCTTTCCTGCTTGTTTCTTCTTTTAAGACCTACCTGTCTCACTGTCCATACAGCGGCCCAGAATTCAAACTTTCTTCCTGGACTGAAATCCTTGAAGATCATTCTCTGCTCCAGGGTTCACACTGACTGAGCAGGCTATCCAATTTCTGAGCCATTTTGTCCTTGGTAATTGCATTACCTTTTCATTTGAAATGTTGGACTGTTTGTATCATGAAATCTCCAAATTCTTTTGCAATTTAACTACTGCTCTGTTGTAATCCTACACAAACAAGCTTGGAGCCTATGTTTGTTCCGGTATGCCATAACTGTGACATCACAGTGCAAAAATGTCAATGAAATGTGAGATAGCTCAGAGCCGTAAGAAATGCAGATTTTCTTTTCTTATGGAACACTCCTTTAACTTTCAACAATTTCTGTTTCTCACACAGTTCATTTTTGTTGTTTCAGACATAATCCAATCAGTTCAGGTCCATACAAAGATGTGCCCTGTGGAAACTAATGAATATCGTGTTGTAGGAGTGAGATTCTGAAAGGACTATGCTGAACCACACCCTCACACTGCAAATGTGTAGCTACCTGAATGTCATTCCTTACAACTGTACAATTTATCAGTAACCTTCTAATATTGCATTCAGTTCTGGTCGCCACATTACAGGAAGGATGTGGAAGCTTTGGAGAGGGTGCAGAAGAGGTTTGCCAGGACACTGCCTGGATTAGAGGGTGTGAGCTATGAGGAGAGGCTAGAAAAACTTGGGTTCTTTTCTCTAGAGCGGCGGAGGCTGAGGGAAGACTTGATAGAAGTCTGTAAAATTATGGGATGCATAAATAGGGTTGACAGTCAGAATGATTTTTTCCAGAGTTGAAATGCCTAATACTAGGAGATATGCATTTAAGGTGAGAGGGGGAAAGCTGAAAGGAGATGTGAGGAGCAACATTTTTACACAGAGTGCTATGTGTCTGGAAATCACTACCAGGGATGGTGGTGGAGGCATTACGATAGAGGTATTTAAGGGGCTTTTAGATAAGCACATGAATATGTAAGGAATGGAAGGGATATGGACCAAAGGTAGGCAAAGGGATTAGTTTAATTTGGCATCTTGTTCAGCGCAGCATCGTGGGCCGAAGGGCCTGTTCCTGTGCTCTACAGTTCTATGTTTCATGTTCTTCTATGAAATCTGGAACTATCTGGAAATTGAGACGGAGTTATAGGCCAGGCAAATTGCATTTGTTGTCGTGAGTTTGGAGTGTATTGTCAGTAAAATACAATTTGGAGTATCCCAATTGTCATTAGTGTCTACTTCCAACATCACTGAGCACACTTTTTAATTTGGTTACCCACCTACCGAAGCCCCCACCTCCCACCCCACCCCCCCACTCCCAACCTCCATGTCTTCCCATCTGGTTTAGGGTCCCAGTTGCTGAACCCACCTTCTCACTAACCCAGAAACACAGGTGAGTGGATGAGCTTCAGAAATGACAGTTCCTGAAATGTTTGTTCCCCGTTTGACATCAGCCCTCTCAGGTGTTTACCTGATCATGATGCAAACTTCTCCTTTGCTAGCATCTTTGGAGAAAATGTTTCCAGGAAGATGCACAGATTATTCTGAGACTTTGCTGCATGTAGATGTGTGAGGAGGTTATAGTCAACCTAGCTGCCATAAGCTACCCTGATGTTACTGTACAAACCCTTTCAAATATTATCCATCCTGCGAGGGTGGTCACAGTAGCTGTACATAGATGCAATATCCTTCTTTACATAAACTCTCAGACCACAGTCTGCTAAGCCAAGAGAAGGCATCTCTGGAGGTGCTATTGAAGGGCAATGAAATTCTTATCAACTGCTCACTCGTGTGGTTAATTCACGCTAGGTGATTCATGTGATGCTATATCCCTACTCCCATTATCTGGATCCCCGACTAAACTCTTTAAACTGATATATTTGTCAGATGTAACTGGTAATGAATGTATCATCATTTGAGAAAGAAGAGAAGATTTAGTGTTTCAGAGGAAGTGAAGGTCTTCCTCAGTCATCATCTTCTCTCATTATGTTTGCATTTCCACTCATTTATCATCATTCTTTTCCCCTTCATAGAATCATAGAATCCCCTACAGTGTGGAAGCGGTCCATTCGGCCCATCGAGTCCACACTGACCCTCTGAGGAGAATCCTACCCAGTCCCACCCCCCTATCCTAACCCTTTAACCTTGCATTTTCTCATGGCAAATGTAACTAGACAGCACATCCCTGGACACTATGGGCCACTTAGCGTGGCCAATCCATCTAACATACTCATCTTTGGATTGTGGGAGGAGACCGGAGCACCCGGAGGAAACCAGCGCAGATGCAGGGAGAATGTGCAAACTCCATAAAGGTAGTTGCCCCGGGTAGAATCAAACTTGGGTCCCTGGCACTGTGAGGCAGCAGTGCTAAGCACTGACCCACCAAGCTGCCCCAAAATGACCCACCCATGGAAAGTGAGGAAATTTAAGAAAGTAAGACTTCCACTCATGTAGCATCTAGTACAATCTTAGAATAACCCAAAGCACTTGACAATCACCATAAAGAAGTCTCAGCCATCTAGAGGAATGTCCAGCATAGGAAGAAGGTCAATGTCCTTCTTCACTCCAACACCAATAATACCTCCCACTTACTCAATCTCTGGTACCAGTCCCACCTCCCACCAAGGCTCATTCTCTACCACTCTCATTAGTGCCTACACTATCTTTCTCACTCACTCTCATGCACACCGACCTTCAACACTACAAACTCTGCCTGCTGTCTGTGCTGCCTACTCACTCACTCAGGACATCTCCCCACCTGCATCAAAAGTATTAGCTGTGCAACCCGCTTTCATCTCTTGTCTCTCATTCTAAGAGGAAAATAGTCCACAAAAGGACAGAAAGAGTCAAGATGAGCAGTAGACTACCTGTCATTCAACTATTATGAGGAGAGATCCTGGCTGAAACCACCCAAGGTGGTTGACTGATCATGTCCAAGCCCAAGACTGGTATCTGAAGCTGCCCTTGAATTACTCTGCCGGGCGCCCCTGAACAAAGGCTATACCCCTTGATGTGGCTGAGGCTTGCTGACAACTATTACAGGCTTCCTGGCTTCGTATTTGCATTAGATGGTTTGGCAAACCAGCAGTATTCTGAGCCTGGTATCTCTGAATAGAGGGGGAAAGTACACAAAGGGATGGCAAGGCAAGGCAAGGGAGAAATGCTGTGAACATCCAGATGTGAAGAGTGAAAGCAAGTGAAGAGTCCAAGGATGCGGCTTGGTCAAGTCCATGAGCAGGATGTGTGTCCCCTGAGAAAGTGTCCCACAGTGTCCCCTGTGTCCTTACTGCAACATTGCAATGATAGTTAAAGTGCAACCGAGGAGCAGCATCAATGTGCAACCGTGTCCTGTAAGTGGATGGGAGATGTGTCATGAGGGTTCTTAGAGGCTGGTACGTGGTGGTTGCCAATGTCCACAGATATGGATTGCATGTGCCTGGTGCCTATGGAGACTCCCCTGAGACATTGGTGCAAGGGCAATAGGGAGAAACCATGACTAAACACAGTCCGGAAGTACCTTTCTACTTTAATACAATCTCCAGCACTTGGCCTATAGTGTTGTATGTTATGTCGCTTCAAGTGATCATCTAAAAAGGCTAGAAATGTGTGATGGCTCCTGCTTCTACCTCCCTTTCAAGCAGTGAGCTCCAGATACTCACTACTGTCTGGGTGAAAAATTTTTTTCTTAAATCCCATCTAATCTTCCTGTCCTTTACCTTAAATCTATGTCCCATTAACAGTTCATCCCCTAAGGGGAGAAATGTCTTCCTATCTACCATGTCTATGCCTCTCACACCTCAATCTGGTTGTCTCTCAACAGTCTCTTCTATGAGGAAAACAACCTCAGCATAACTGAGTCTCTCTACGTCTTTTGATCCTCCAATTTCTTTAACGGATCTCACAACTCTGGATTTCACAGTTCAAGCATAGTCTTCCCTGAGACCCCAGGGCAGTGGCTTTAAACCTCAGAAAATACCCATAGTCAAGATCACTTCCAGAACTCCATTTACAACTGGATTAACTGCCTTTTATTGGGGGGATGACTGTAGATTTCTACATTTAGTTTCCATACAGGCAAATCTTCTGGCTGCTTTCCCCTCACTGACTTTGTCTTTTTTTGAATACCAGCTCCCAGCAGGCTGCATCATGGAAGCTAGAGCTTGCATTTACTCTGTTTCAGGTCTGCTTTTCTTTCTCAACTTGCAAAGTGTTTATAACCTAAATAAGAAATAAAGTTGACACAGACTCTCAATTTCTCAACCCAACTTGCCTAATGGTTGAGCCCTAACAAAATTCACAGAAAAAACTTGAAACAAAGAATCTCATTAGAAGCTGAAAAGTTCCACCAATTTCCATGGTGCCTGAACAGTAGGAACCATATTTAATTGAGAGTGTTCATCATGTGGAGCAAAAGGTCTGCTTCCATGCTGTGTGACTCTGTGACTCTGTGACTCTATAAGTGCTGTGACAGTGGATGTGTAGACAAACTATTCGGGAGCAGCCATCATCAGTTTGGCATCAGATTGTGTGTTCAGGTGATCATTGTGTGGAGTTTCATTTTTTCCTTCCATCTGTAGGAGGAATGGGCCACAGCACAAAGGAGAGGGTCAAGATCAGGAGTGAAGTGCCTGAGCAGTCATGTGCTAATGCCTGCAGAGGGGAGGCACTCGAACTGGCTGGAGAACAGTCACGGATGGTGATTAGAGTCGAGCAAAGAGAGCGAGGAGGCTTCAAGCTAATGCGTCCACCTTTGGACCAATGGTGATTCACTGCGGGTTTGGAAGGGAGGAAGAAATGAGAAGGTCCTTTTCTCTAAGTGTTTGTGTCTTCTCGTTCAAGTTTATACACTACAAAGTGTGGTCAGCCATATGGAACTGAGCTTTGCAATCCACCGCTCGGGATGAGAATGAGGATTGCTCAGAAGTTGCAACTTCACATCATTTCCATACATCCTGCTGCAGCACAGAGAACCTTTTGCCAGTGGGTTTGCGGTCATGACCAGATCACAACCTGGTGAGAGCATTACAGATAACGCTCAAACAGCTAACAGAGGCTATGACAGCTGAGGCCCCTGACAGTTGGAGGACTATGGGAAGTCAGGCTGCTTATGGACTGCTGCTGTTGGGTGGAGTTGCAAAGAGAATTAGGAAAACAAAGGGTGGAGCTTCCAGAAGCAATCAGCAGACACATGCAGAAGGTGGAGGAATCTACTCAAGAAATATGTGCTGCCGTGACACAGGCAGATGAGCACACGGTGACCTCCAACTTGGTGACTGTGGTGACAGGTTGGACAGCCAGTTTAAGCGGACCACTGAGATACCTGTGTACATCGAAAGGGAGGAAGACCAGCAGGCAACCATGCTGAGGGCCTCACCTCCAGGCGTTCAGAGTCTGACAGTGGCTTCTACGTCCCTCTGCTGGTAACCCAAGCACCTCCAATAGTCACAGGGATTGAGCGGAGTCCTGCACGTGTTCAAGAGCCCCTCTGGCAGCCTAAGGACTCCTGCAAATGTTATTCCAGACTACAGGGCAACCTCATGAACAGCCGCTCTTTCCACTCCCCCTGCAAACACTGGAATTGCACTTGTAAGTGTGCCAAGAGCATCAAGACAGAATGGAGGTGGGGAGCCAGCTGGAGTTGTATGGTCACAAGTGTTAAGAATCTGTATATGTTAACGATTGATATTAATGATTGTTCCATTAAATTGTGTTTACATTTCAAGATGTGGGTATGCAGTGAATAGATTTTTGTTGTTTAGATCGTATACCCTTGCATCATTATCTGCCAGTCTGAATGGGGGGTAAAGCAAAAGCTGCTCATCTCCTTAGGTGTCGCCTTCTCCAAACATGGAGAAAATTGTACTGGACTTTTTTTTTAATCACTCATGGAACATGGGCGTTGCTGCTGTCCACATCGATTACCCGTCCATATAAGTCCTTAAGAAAGTGCTGGTGTGCTGCCTTCTTGAACGGCTACAGTCTGTCTCCTTTAGGTAGACCTGCAATACTGTTGGTGAGTGTAAAGTGAAAGGCAATGTTATGCTAATCTGGAGTGGTGTTTTTAATGGGCAGGCAATTCAAGAAGTTCTGTACCATCCAGAGCTTAGTTGACACGCTATCTATACCCTAAGCATTCTCTCCCTCTCACACTGGCACACAGGGACAGCAGCTGTGGACCATTGGCAATCATCATCATCATAGAATCCCTACAGTGTGGAAATAGGCCCTTTGGCCCAACAAGTCCACACTGACCCTCAGAGCATCCCACCCAGACCCATCCCCCTATAATCCACCTAATCTACTCATCCCTGAACACATGGGCAATTTAGCATGGCCGATTTACCAAGTCTCCTTCCACAGCACCTGGATCATCTCGAAAGACAAGGGCACCAGATGCATGGGAACATCACATACCCTGATTTGGAAGCAATTTACCAGTCCTGGTATTCATAATGCCTTCAGGAAATTTCAACAATTACAGAAGGATACAGATTGGAATGGAGTGAAGAGTTCATACTAAAAGTATCTTCTGCAGGCTGAAGAATTTAATAAGGACATACTGAGGATCTGTAGGATAATTTGACAGGTTAGGTATGCAGCATATCAAAGAAGAATAACCACTGAATGAATAGACCTTACATGTAAACAAAAGAACACTGAAGTTATTGTTTGAGTATATTTAGTCACTACATGGCTATAACAATACATCTGGCTGACTTTAATTCCATCTCATGTGCCCCCAATGCCCCCAGCCGCCTCCCCACCCCCACCCCCACCCCACAAAGAAAGTTCTTTCTTACCTGTCTTGTGCTTGCTCAGGTTTCTCCAACTTTTAAACAACAAAGCCCTGTTTCTTATTCAGTGCATTAGAAAATCTAGCTGTGAAATCTGTCAAAGACTGTATTCTTTTGTGTTGTAGCGGAGCTGATAAAGAGATAAGGGCTATGTCCTCTAGACAAGTATTGTTTTACCTCTTTGACATTGGTATCATCTAGCACTAATTTATGTCTCTGTTGTATGTCCTCTTTGTTGTACTTCCATGCAGAGAGAATCAAACCTGCATTTATCAGTCATTGAAAGCAATATACGAGCATTTGTCAATTTCATGCCCTGATGGATTTTAATTATAAAATGTGAAACAGAGGAGAAATGTGATCTAAGCAAGTTCAGTGCATTAGGTGGCTGAAGTCACAAGAGAAGGGAATGGTTTATAAAAGTGAACGCAGTGACTGGAAGGCCCCAGTGAAATCCAAAAAAGTTTCCAAATGTCTTGGGAGCATAAGAGGTACAGAATGTAAAGTGTTAATTATCTGAGAATTGCACCCCTTTCAAAATATCCATTAAACTCTAACGAAACTGTGTGCTAGCAGATGATGCGTTAATTTCCGAAGAGGTGCATGAATATAAATGAAATCAAAAGCTGCTGACCTAGAAGTTTTGCCATTTATGCCAGAACTGCTAATGACCTTATACACAAACCTTGTCAGCAATGTCAGCTTTGTTTGTGACTTTGGCTTCTTGGTTAGAAAGCTAAGACAGAAATCTACCAGCTACCATCCATTAGTTTCAGGCAGTGAATCTTCTTTTAGCAGTTTCAGTGAAACGATGGCCCAGTGGTATTATCACTAGACTGTCAATTTAGAGACCAAGCTATATCCTAGGGACCCAAGTTTAAATCCTACTGTGGCAAATGGTGCAATTTGAAATCAACAAAAAAATCTGAAGTTAAGAGTCTAATGACCGTTAAACCAGGTCAATTGTTGGAAAAACCCGTCTAATTCACTCCTTAAGGACGATAATTGCCATCCTTGACTAGTCTGGCCTCCATGTGGTTGGGATGGGCAATAAATGCCAGCATACCCACATGCGAATGAATTTTAAAAATCCTTCTGTCATGGAATCCTTACTTTGGAATTTACACAGTTTACTCGTATATGCTCTTATAATGGAGTTAGACCAAGAACAGGTCATAGAGGATTCACATACGGGACAATCAAAGAATCCCTACAGTGTGGAAACAGGCCCGTTAGCCCAACAAGTCCACACCCCCTCAAAGCATCCCACTCATACCCATCCCCCTAATCTACACATCCCTGAACACTATGGGCAAATTAGCATGGCCAATCCACCTAACCTGTACATCTTGAGACTGTGGGAGGAAACCAAAGCACCTGGAGGAAACCCACACAGACATGGGGAGAATGTGCAAACTCTACACAGACAGTCACCAAAGGATGGAATTGAACCCAGCTTCCTGGTGCTGTGAGGCAGCGGTGCTAACCACTGAGCCACCGTGCTGCCCCTTCAAGGCTTCATGAAAGGGGAAAAGACCATCTAAGAACTAACCTTCTACTAAAGTTCACAGACCATTTTGTTTCTGTGGAATTGTATCAAAACAGCACATAATTTTTTGTGATTCATGTACCTGGACACCCAGATTCCTTTGTACGTCAGAGCTCTGCAATCTGTCTCCATTTAAATAATATGCTGATTTTCTATTTTTCCTGCCAAATCTTTTGGTAAGATGGCAGAGGAGTAGGGCTTTTGAGCCCAAAGGCTCGTCCACTCCGTCCACTTTTGTTTTTGTTTCTTTTCTTTTTTTCCTCCTCCCTTCTCTTGTTTTTTTTTCTCTCTTATTTAATTTTACCTTTTGGTGAAGAGCTTGGGCATCAGCAATGGTGGGTAGGCCCAGCAGCACAAACTCATAGCAGCGACATCGGAGGCGGGTTTGGGTTCCTGGCAGCTTCTGCATTGTCAGGGCAGTCCTGGCACTGACTCATATCTGCTACGGCAGCGGCAAGTTTGTGCTCCTGAAGGCGTTTGCATCCAGCGTAGATTCAAGGAGGCGGTGTCTGAGGGCTCAGTATGAGACCAGGCAGCGTCAGCAGTGGCTACATTGGCAAGGCTGGCCTGAAGCAGACTAATGGTGGTGGCGGAGTCGAGTTTGGGCCGGTGCAGAACTTGGCGGCATTGGTGGCTTCTGCACTAGGGAGGTCCATCAAGGACTCAGAGCGGTGAGAGTTTCATTGGAGGCAAGATGGCACTGGAGAGTGATGACTTTCATTTCAGTGGTGGCACAGGAGAACTGTGCCTGGCCACCAGGCCCATGGCCCACGACAGAGCACTTAACAAGAAGGACTGTAAAGTTGGACACTTTTTCTTTGTTTCTTAATTTTTATGCCTTTTTATTCCATGTTTTTGTTTATTTTCCGGTGTTTTAAGATGGCGCCAGAGAGGGGCGTCACTATACAATTTTTTTTGTAACAAGATACATGTGATAATAAGTAAAATCAACAAGTTCACAATTTTCCACATTATGCTTCATCTGCTAATGTTTTGCCTGCTCAGTTAAACATTTGCAGACTCCTTATATTCCCTTCACTTTCCTGTCATTGGCACGTTTAGCATAGATTTGGTTTCTTCATCCAAGTTTTTATGTAGTTTGGAAATAATCAAGTCCACAGCACTAGTCCCTGTGGCACACCGATCTTCCCAGCCTGCAAACCCAAAAATAACCCATTTACGCCCACCCTCTACTTCTTATTAGCCAAAAAATCCATTGGTCATGCAACATGTTATATGTGAATATGTTACTCTGAACATCATGAGCGCTAATTTTGGCAAGTAACCTTTAGAGGGACACATTGTCAAATGCCTTGTGGAACTTGAAGTACATCCACCATTCCTCTTTATCTACATTGCTTGTGACTTCCTCAAATAATTCCAATAAATTAGTTAAACATTTTTTTTCACAAATCATACTGATTTTGTCTGATTGTGTTAAGATTTCCTCAGTGCACTGCTTAATAATAGATTCTAGCATGCTCCCTTTGATAGATGAAGAGCATCTGGCCTGTATTTTCCTGCTTTCTGTCTCCTTCCTTTCTTGAAAAGGGGAGGCACATTCACTATTTTCCAATCTGATGGGATCTTCATGGAATAAACAGAATTTGGGAAAATTAAAACCCATGCATCTAACATGTCACTAGCAGTTCACTTACTTTAACACACTGGGATGAAATCCATCTGTCCCAGGGAACTTGGCAGATTTTATTTCTAATTATGTTTTCAGTACACATTCCTTGGTGTTTCTAATTCCTTACTTCCTTTTTCAATCTCATCATAATTATTTATTTGGTCATATTTAAATCCTCTGCAGTGAATACAGATGCAAAACATCAGTTCAATTTATCTGCCACTTCCTTATTTTCCATTGTTAATTTCCTAAACTCACACTCTAGAGGATTTTTCCTTAATCTTTTCATTTTTAGATATCAGTATAACCTTCTACTCTCTATTTTCACATTTACAGCTAGCTTTGTGTTATAATCTAATGTCTCCCTCATGATTAATCTTTTAGTTGTTCTTTGATACAATGGCCTTCATTACTACCATATGTTATTGAAATACTATCAAAACATTATTGAATTAGTGAATAATTACATGCAACATGACTATCTGAGGCACTTTTTCCAAAATGTTTTCATGACAAATATTCTCAAAATAAAAATTTTTGTGTTCTGTAAACAACAACACTGTGGAAACACTTCAAAGAAATAAATTTTCCTTTGTAAATACTCAAATCAGTCTATAAAAGTTTGGCTCTCCCCCCTCGTTCTCTGTTGCAACCTATTTTCATTTTCTTTGGAAAACACAGCAAAATCAAAATTCCACAGTCCTTCTGTGCTACTCATTACAGCAGGGCTCATAATCTCTAATAGTAACCCAGCCAAAGTATCTGAAATTTGAGTCAAGTTGTTATAATAAATCAACACATTTCTTGGATGAAGCAACTGGAAGCAGCTGATAAATGCTAAGATTATGGAAAATGTTCCCCATCTTAATTGCAAAGTATCTAAAACACAGCAACAAAAGATTCACCCAACTGAGTTGTGCTAATGTTTGTACTTCACGCAAGCTTTATCCCAATTTTACTGTTACTGACTGAAGGGAATGGTACGGTAATGTAATAAGTTGTACCAGAAAACAATGGATGTAAACCCAAACACTTGGTTGACTTGCTTTGAGGTCTTAATGAAGAAAAGTATTTTAGTGAGATAACCAAGATAATCTGGACATCCTTGAATAGTACATTTGTGGCCTTTCTGGTATCTATCTGGCATTCACCAAAGCTCAGAGCCCCCCTCTGTAGAAATAGCTGTTTGCTTCCTACAGGGGTAATGGGCGATGAAGATAACTTTACATGGTGATGTGATTGCTTTTTCTTTGTGACTTTTCTGACTGATTACTCATGGAAACGGTTTCAACTTCATATCATTGTGAAGTATAACTTTATTACTGCTTGAACATGGAATACTTTTAGAAGTTAAATATACTTGATATTAGTTGTGATATGAAGTGTGAGTGGAGTCACTGTACACCCTGGTTAAACAGGGAAGCCATTGTAGTCATTCAGTAAAAAGAAGAAGATTAAGATGCTAATTTAGGAACCGAACAATGCATTGTGTTATACAGCGGTTTTCATAGTAGACCCATTGCATGAATGGTACACTGTGTTATTTACATTGCAGCAGTAGAGCAATGAAGTGAAAACTTGACCAGATTAAGTAAAAAATGTAAAATTCAGCAGATGCTGGAATTGCAAAACAAAGAAAGGGCATACTGTCAGTCTACTAAGTGAACATCACTATATGATTTCAAGTAGAAATCCTTCTTTAAAGCTGGAAAGTTGAAGGGAAACAGTATATTAATCAAATGAAAAAGGAGAGTAAATAAAAGATACATATTAAATCAGACAAGTCCAAAATAATGCATGATTGGACTATTTGATTGGAAATATGTTTCTGTTAATTGATTGACTGTGTTTAAAATTGGAGAAAAAACTCCAGCCTTTATGCTGAAGACTCTGACCAGCCTGGAGCGCTCTAGGCCTAGGCCCACCAGAGTATATGTAGCCACTAAAGTGATCTCAGGCAACATAGTACCCAGCAGGCTCTTTGCATCCAGCTGTGGATGTTGAAGTAGCTTCAAAGCATAAGCGGAGAAAGTGTGAACTTGCATTTCAACAGCCTTGGTGTCCAATCATTTCATGATGTGTTCAGCTACAGTTAAATATATAGCTTAAAGCACTTAATTCATGTGTGTTAAATGTTCATGATTATTTGAGCGTTGCGAACTAATGTGGGCTTTTAGGAAGTGATTCTTCTTTGACTATTAATGATGGATTAATATGTGGCAGAAGAATCAACATTTATGGTGAATCCTTGGAAGTATGGAACTTATGATCCTGTTGACACATGCAATTTTCTCTGATTGTCAATCCTTACTAATAAATATCCATAGGGGAAGGCAACCTGCCATCCATACATGGTCTGGTCTATTTGTGGCTCCAGGGCCACAGTAATGTGGCTAATTCTTAAATGTCTTCTGGTTGTCGGCCATTAAAGTGGATAACAAAAGCTAGCTTTAATTGCCAGTGATGTTCACTGCCCATGATAGAATAAATAAAGAAAAGAACTTACTCCATTTACATCCATTTGCCTTCTTCCTCATTAAGCCATGACCTATTTCCCACTCCCAGCCAGTACCCAATCTCAAGCACCTTCTCCCCATCTCAACAAAGTTCCTCAGACAGGAAAATTTGATGGAAGTTGATCTTTAACGGTTTTGAATCTGAAGGCGCATTTGCTGTGTACTTAAATCTAAAGGTAATAAAGTTGTATTTTAATGAGTATGACATGCTAATTATTAAAAATGGGTTTCTGCCACTACTTCTTGGGCACCACCCTCATTTGTTCCCAACATTACCTAAATTTCATCCTGTTATTGGGAAGCAGACATCCTTTGCAATACAATAAACAGTACACCATTCTGTTCACATTGGTCCATTGCCTGTTTAATATTATTGCCATCAGCAAAATACTGGGAACATTTAGAAAATGTCCTATGATCATGACTGAAACAGCTACTGTATCTCAAATGTATATAGCTCAGATTTCTCCTTCCAGCATTCCTTCCCAAACCACCCACCATTCCCTTTCCACACACATTGAACAAAACATTTAAGGCAGTGAGGAACTGGCTCTCTGTGTAAACCACTCCTGTGTGGTGTGGGAACACTTGTTGCATTTTTCTTCTCATTTTTGTTTCACTAAAGTAACCTGTTGACTGTACTTCATAACCTGACTTAGAGGAAAAAAAGCGTTTGCTTCTGATGTTGCAACATTACAACATTAACATGGTATTATTTTACCAAGACTTTATACTAAACCTGCAAGAGATTTCCTTTGAGTGCCGTGCCTGATATGCAAAAGGATGGTTTCGGATTTCTTTAAACATAATACCTAAAGGAAGTTACAATAGAAGCCACAAATGTAGCTGATTCCTACTTCTTCCTCAACAGTGTACCATTGTAGGTTCACTGTACATTCATAGAATCCCCACAGTGTGTAAGCACGCTATTCGATCCATCGAGTCCACACTGACCCTTTGAAGAGCATCACAACCAGACCCATCTTTCTACCATATCCCTGTAACCCTGCATTTCCCATAGGTAATCTACCCAACCTACACATCCCTGGACACCATGGGAATTTAACATGGCCAAGCCACCTAACCCACACGTCTTTGGACTGTGGGAGGAAACCAGAGTACGTGGAGCAAACCCACACAGACACGGGGAGAATGTGCAAACTCCACACAGACTGTCACCCGAGGGTGGAATGAAACCCAGGTCCCTGGAGCTGTGAGGCAGCAGTGCTAACCACTGAGCCACTGTGCTGTCCTAAATGCATTCTTATGCATTTATGGACTATTGTACATTATCTTCAGCTTTAGCTTTAATGTCACTATCTTCAACCATTATTCCGATGTTTCCCATTTTAAGCTGGTTTGGATTAAACAGTGCAAATGTTGCTATCTTACAACTCAACACTAATTTATTGTTATATTTAAGGCAACAAATGAAAGACCAGAGATAGTAGGAACTGCCGATGCTGGAGAACCTGAGATAACAAGGTGTGGAGCTGGATGTACACAGCAGGCCAAGCACCATCAGAGGAGCAGGAAAGCTGACGTTTCGGGTTGAGATCCTTCTTCAGAAATGGGGGAGGGGAAGGGGATTCTAAAATAAATAGGGAGAGAGGAGGAGGCAGATAGAAGATGGATAAAGGAGAGGATAGGTGGAGAGGAGACAGACAGGTCAAAGAGGCGGGGTTGGAGCCAGTAAAGGTGAATGTAGGTGGGGAGTTAGGGAGGGGATAAGTCGGTCCAGGGAGGACGGACAGGTCAAGGAGGCGGGATGAGGCTAGTGGGTAGGAACTGGGAGTGGGGCTTGAGGTGGGAGGAATGGCTAGGGAGGCGGGGACGAGCTGGGCTGGTTTTGGGATGCGGTCGGGGGAGGGGAGATTTTGAAGCTTGTGAAGTCCACATTTAAACCCTTGGGCTGCTGGGTTCCCAAGTGAAGTATGAGATGCTGTTCCTGCAGCCTTCGGGTGGCATCATTGTGGCAATGCAGAAGGCCCAGGATGGACATGTCATCCAAGGAGTAGAAGGGGGAGTTGAAATGGTTCACAACTGGGAGGTGCAGTTGTTGCGAACCAAGCGTAGGTGTTCCACAAAGTGGTCCCCAAGCCTCCGATGACCATGTCATTTTTTAAAGTTCCTATGCTTGAAATTTACTGTACAAAAATTCACGGGTGAAAACTTACTTTCTTTCATTCAGTGTATCACTGCACCATCATAAATAAATGCCCAGTTTTTACAAATAATGTATTGTTTAATGTTATTAAAACCTGTTATTGTTACTGCGGAAAGCTATTCACCTATCCAGATCAATTGAAATTAAGCAACTTTGACACATTTTGAAGTCCTACTATCCCAAATTTCTAAATTAATTTAGTTAACACAAAATGCATAGCCAATTGTTCAACATCAGCAAGCAGACTACCATTTTGGGACTGGTTGTATATTAGAATTCTAGTTATATGTCCATTGGTAACGTCAGTCCAAATTGTTTCATTATTAGATACACTGGCATTTCCAGTATCTCTGTTTTTATTTTTGGTTTCTAGCATTCACAGTACACATAGCAAGAATTTGCACAAATATTGTCTTTGACATTGTTAAAATATTGTGCACAGAAGCATAGCCAAAATAATCATAATTGAATGACAGAAGGAGACACTACAAATGTAAAACCAAAGCTTGGCCAAAATGACAGTTTCAAAGAGGTTCATGAAGGATGATAGAGAAGGAGACAGGCAGTGCTTTTTGGGTGGCTGAAGACCTGATTGCCAATGGGCATGAAAGGGGTTGGAATTAAACAGGGGTATAATAAGAAATTTAAAAACAAAATAATGGCATCCGCAGGAAGTGTGGATTTTTGGTTTCTAGACATTACAGGGGGATGTTAAGATATGACCTTCGAGCAATTTCAAACAATGATCAAAATTTTGATGTAGTCAGAGATTAGGAGCCAACAATGCTAATGGTGGACGATTAGACATAGTTGGAATGGCAAACGGGTAAGAGAATTCTGGGTGTGCTGAAGTCTACAGACCATGAAGGATAGGAGGCCAGTCCAAGAGAATACTAGAATTATCAGTTCTGGAGGTGACAAAGTCATTGATGAAGTGAGGGCAGGGATGAATAATATTACAGAGGTCAAAATAGGTAAAGAAGGCACGAAGTTAAAAATAGAGCTTAGGATAAAGGAGTCAGCAATGAGATCAGAGTTGAGATTGGGATCAATGGTTTACATTTTCCCTGTGTTTAACCGGAGGAACTTCCAGCTCATAAGACTGCATATGACTATAAGCTGTAGGAGCAGAACTTGGCTATTTATCCAAAAAGTCTGCTCTGGCATTCAAGGAGATCATGGCTGATTTGATGATCCTCAATGCAACTTTCCTGCCTTATGCCTGTAACCCTTGATTCCCTTACTGAGTAAAAATCTTCCATCTCAGCCTTGAATTTACGTAGTGATCCAGCCTGCAGTAAAGAATTCCACAGGTTGACTAAGTCATAAATGAATGACCCCTTAATCTGAGATTATGACTTCTGGTCCTCGACTGTCCTAGAGAGGAAACATTATTGCATATCCTCTGTCAAGCCCCCCAAGAATCTTGTATGCTTCAATTAGTTTCCGTCTCACACTTCTAAACTTGAATGAGTACAAGCTCCAGCTGGGATGGCAGGTCTGACATTTCAAAAGAGATTGAATTGGTTAGGACTATATTTACTGGGAAGAATGACTAAAAGAATGAGGTGTGATATTATAGAAACCTATAAAATTCTAACAAGAGTGGACAGGGTAAATGCTGGAAGGATATTTCTGATGACCAGGGAGTTCAGAACCAGGGATCATAGTGTAAGGATAAGGAAAGGCCATTAGGACTAAGATGAAGAGAAATTTCTTCATGCAGAGAGTGGTGAGCCTGTGGAATTCACTGCCACAGAAAGCAGTTGAGGCCAAAACAATGAATGTTTTTAAGAAGGCATTAGATATAGTTCTTAGGGCTAAAAAGGATCAAATGGTATAGGAACAAGGCATGAATAAGGTACGGATTTGGATGATCAGCCTTATATTGAATGGTGGTACAGGCTGGAAGGGCTGAATGGCCTACTCCTACTTTCTATGTAACTACTCAATTTTTTCCTCATAGAAAAATCTATACATACCTGAAATCAACCTAGTGAACCTCCTCTCATCATCTCCAATGCGAGTATACCTATCCTTCGAATAGGGGCCCAAACTTGTTCACAGTACTCCAGATGTGGTCTGACTAATACCTTGTATAATTTTAGTAAAACCTCCTTACTTTTATCCTCCATTCCCTTTGAAGTAAAGGCCAACACTCCATTTGCCTTCTCTATTACCCATTGCACTTGAACAACTTCTTGTGATTCGTGCATGAGATGCACCAAATCCCTCTGTGCTGTAGCTTTCATAGGTCTTTCCTTATTTAAATAATATTCATTCTCTATATTTCACTGCCAAAGCGTACAATCTCACATTTTCTCACATTATATTCCATCTGCCAAATTGTTGCTCATTTACTTAACCTGTCTATATCTCTCTGTGGACTCATTGTATCGTCCTCACTACTTCCCTTTCTACCTACAAGACCATAAGACCATAAGACATAGGAGCAGAAATTAGGCTATTCGGCCCATCGAGCCTGCTCCGCCATTCAATCATGGCTGATAAGTACCTCAACCCCATTCTCCCACTTTCTCCCTGTAACCCTTCATCCCCTTGATAATCAAGAACCTATATATCTCAGTTTTAAATGTACTCAATGACCTGGCCTCCACAGCCTTCTGCGGCAGTGCATCATCGGCAAACTTGGCAATAGCGCATTCACTTCCATCTATGCCATTAATGTATGTTGTAAATAATTGTAGTCCCAGCACTGGTCCCTGTGGCACACCACTAGTTTTGGGTTACCTTCCTTAAAAACACCCTCTTAATCCCAAATCTCAGTCATCTATTAGTCAGCTAAAGTACTACTGGGTTCCTGAAATACCATGGGTTCTCATCTTATTAAGAAGCCTTACGTGCTAAATCAGTAGAGGTTTTTCCTGCCCTAGTATATAATTATGCACTCACCAAGAAGTTCATTTCTGTGGTAAATCAGTTGAGCAGAGCAGAACTGGAACATTAAAGTCATTTTTCACTGACAAGCTGGAAAGTGTGGTTGGGATATAATTCAAAACAAAAGCTAAGGAACAAGACATTCTAAAAATAAAATTGAATAACAGTCTGGTTATTGATGAGAGAGATCCATAGGGACGTATGGAATTGGATGCAGGCAAGGTAGCCCTGGCAAGGATTCAGCCCAAGAAGGGGAGATTAGAACTGAAATTCCAAACAACTAAAGAAGAGGGAGGAGAGAGATAAAGAAGGGAAAGAGAAAAGTAGTTCAGGGAAAAAAAAGACGAAAGGAGGTTAAAGAAGAAAAGGGAGAAGCAAATAAATAAGAGGCAATGGAATTCCAATCCAAAATATTAGTACTATGAAGGGAGTTGCCTCTGAACTCAGGGAAGGTACTGATAGGGAATGATACGGTCCCCAACTCAGAGTCAATTGAACTGCTTAAATTTGCCAGAGGGATCCCAAAATTTGAAGAAAGTGAGGTAAATATTTTTCATTTCATTTGAAAGCATTGCAAAACAAATAAAATTGTCACAGAAAGCTGCACAATATTAACACAAAACACTATGCACCTGATGCTTATGCCTGTCAACATCCTGGGGGTTACCAGTGACCAGAAGCAGAACTGGACTAGCCATATAAACATTGTGTCTACGTAAGCATGCCAGAGACTAGAATTCCTGCACCAAGTAACTCACCTCCTTGTTGCCCAAAGTCTGTCCACCATCTATAAGGCATAAGCAAAGTGAAGAATGAATGTTTCAAAAGCTGGACAAGCAGCTGATGAGCTTGTCCACAAACCCTTATCTCAATGGAAACCCTTTTTCCATTACCCAACAAACCTGAGAAGGATAGTAACAGGGTGAAATGGTGTAAAGAAGAAGGGTCCGCTGCACAATGGGACAGCAGGGAATGCAAATGGGTCTCTCCTCAATCTAGAAAGGAAGTTGTTAAGATTAGAAGTGATATACTTTGTTTGCTTGCGTTGCAAGAAGACAGGATACCTTCATGCTGATGTTGGAAGTGGAATGATAAACCAGTGGCAATAGTACGAGTGAAGATTGTTCCTTCAGGACCCAGTAGAATGGGGAATACAGCCTGGGTTAGTCAGGGACATTCTTCCAAGAATACTGCTAAAGTGAGCCAAGTTACTGGAGGTACAGAGGTTTTGCCTCTAAGGTGGAAGTATTCGCATACTTCTCCAATGAAACAAGTAAACAAATTAATATTTGGCAGACACTGTCATTGATGACGGCTGATGATTTGATTCATGTTTCAGCAGGTATAATGAAAGGAGCATTAATAGGGAATATTCATGGTAATTATGAATCTGTTTATTTGCACAAAGTGAAGTAACACTTAATAAGCTGAGTCAGTACCGTGGGAATTGTTCCTAGTGAAAGGGTATATTTTGTATCGAATAAAGATTTGGCCATTGGAGACACTAATATTTGTACTAGGATGGCACGGCAGCTCAGTGGTTAGCACTGCTGACTCACAGTGCCAGGGACCCAGGTGACTGTCTGTGTGGAGTTTGCACGTTCTCCCCGTGTCTGCATGGGTTTCCTCCCACAGTCCAAAGATGTACAGGTTAGGTGGATTGACCGCGCTAAATTGCCCAAAGTGTCCAGGAATGTGCAAGCTAGGTACATTAGCCATGGGAAATGCAGGGCTACAGGGGTAGGGTAGGAGGTGGGTCTGGGTGGCATGCTGTTTTGAGGGTCGATGTGGACTCAATGGGCCGAAAGGCCTGCTTCCACACTGCACAATGGATAACCTGGCGGTGACTATGTTGCAACAGTTGCTTGATCATGTTCATCTTGCCAAACTCCCCAAAACTGTTGTGGGTGAACGCAAGAACAATCAGCTAATGATGAGCAGTTGAAAGAAAAACTGATCAATGTAGGGAATCAGATTTTGAGCACAAAAGATGAGTTTGCTAACGCTAAATGCAAACTGTTGAGAACATCTTAGCATCAGTCACAGGAATTAAAATATTTGTTGAGAACTTGAAATGTCTAAACCGAAATCTGCAGAAGCAAATATAACAAAAATTGATCTTCAATTAGAAAACAATCAAATCCATGCATCTTGAAGTCTCTATTAAATACTGCGGCAAAACATTTAGAATAGAGTCATAGGGTCATAGAGATATACAGCACAGAAACAGACCCTTCAGTCCAACTTGTCCATGCTGACCGGATATCCTAATTAAATCTAGTCCCATTTGCCAGCATTTGGCCCATATCCCTCTAAACTCTTCCCAGTCATAGACCCGTCCAGATGCCTTTTAAATGTTGTAATTGTACCTGCCTCTACCACTCCCTCTGGCTGCTCATTCCATACACGCACCACCTTCTGCGTGAAAAAGTTCACCCCTTAGGTCCCTTTTAAATCTTTGCCCTCTCACCTTAAACCTATGCCCCCTAGTTTTGGACTCCCCCACCGTAGGGAAAATACCTTGTCTATTTACCCTATCCATGACCCTCATGATTTTATAAACCTCTAAGGTCACTCCTCAGCCTCTGATGCTCCAGGGAAAATAGCCACAGTCTATTCACCCTCTCCCTATAGCTCAAACCCTCCAACCCTGGCAACATTCTTGAAAATCTTTTCTGAACCCTTTCAAGGTTCACAACATCCTTTCTATAGCAGGGAGACCAGCATTGCATGCAGTATTCAAATAGTGGCCGAACCAATGTACTGTACAGTCACAACAAGACCTCCCAACTCCTATACTCAATACACTGACCAATAAAGGCAAGCGTACCACTTTCTTTCCTGTCATATCGACCCAAGACTCCACTTTCAATGCAATGAACCTGCACTTCAAGGTCTCTTTGTTCAGCGACATTCCCCACGTCCTTACCATTAAGTGAATAAGTCCTGTTCTGATTTGCCCTTCCAAGTGCAGCACCTCACATTTATCTAAATTAAACTCCATCTGTCACTCTTCTGCCATTGGCCCATCTGATCAAGATCCCATTGTAGTCTGAGGTAACCTTCTTCGCTGTCCACTACACTTCCAATTTTGGTGTCATTTGCAAACTTACTAAACACACCTCCTATATAAAGAAATTAATCGTCAAGACGGACTATCCACTAGAACATCATCATGAAAAGAGCAATGAAATCTTAAACTCCAATACAATCTTCTGGATAAGAAAGATAGTATGTGCATTATGGGAGAGCAGATCCATATTTTAAAATCTGTTAAAAATAAATGTAAGGAACATATTAAAGGACAATCAGTAACCATGGTGAAAAACATCTAAAATGAATGGAATGCTTATGGGAAATTGTCAAACATGCGCAAAAGTTCTATGGAAGATCCTGAAACAAAAGCAAATGAAAGCACCAGAACAGTTGCTAAGATGAATGAAGCAATCAACAAACATGAGAATTTATTGGTGAATAAAGAGAGACAAATATTTGGAAAAAATAGTAAAAGATGGTGAAATAAGGGTTCTACTTTTGAAGCACTTTTGAAGTAAGAAAAAAAAATGAATGTGAGCAGAAGGCAGGTCTCTCACATAAACTAGGCCATGATTTGATTGAAGAGAACAAAACTCCCTCAATGCAGGTTATTCATTTGGTGTGAATTAAAATAATGAAACGTCAAAATCTGTTATGACGGAAAAAATTTTTGAAGCTGATTGCCAATCAGATGTAAATGCTTTTCGTAGCAAACCTAAAGGACTCATTGAAAGTATATTTGTAGAAGGAAAGAAAACCCCCACCTGGATTGGAAGGAATAATAACAGAAAATGCCAGAGAAACTCAGTAGGTTTGGCAGCATATGTGGAGAGAGAAAAACAACATTAATATTTCTCTGCTATGGAACTAAAGGGAGTTGGAAAGTAATTTTTTTTTACTTTTGACGAATTGGGAGGAACAGCAAGTGGATCAGATTGTAAGGGCCCCCAGAGAGAAAAAAAGATAATCTGTGAATTATTATTTCTCCTGAATGTGATTGTTACTTAGCCATGGGACTTTTAGGATTACACTCTGCAGGGTTTTATATTTTTGTCCCAGACTTGGTGGTTGTGTGTATTATTTTTTAGAAATAATAGTTGTAATATTTGCACAGTTTAACCCCTTTGTTTTAACAAACTTGATTTCTTTTCTTGAGTAAGCTTGTTTGCAATAAACTAGCCCTTTATTTGGCACTTAAGGAGCCTTGCTAGCTTGTTTCTGATACTGGGCTATATATATATATATTCTGATTGGTAATATCATCTCCTTTTTTAAATTCTAACTTGGATGTGACCAGTGGGGGAGTGTGGAAAAGAATCAGACCACCCCTCCCAACTTGATGGCAGCAAGAATCAAAGGAAGATTTGCATTTGTGTCTGTCAAGGTTTGTTTAAGTGCCACTAATATAGATGTTTGTGATAATGTTGTCAAAGGACAGCATGTACGTGGGAAGAAGAGTGGGCCAAGGTTTCAGTACTTGGTGGACTCTCAAACTGGCTTGCAAGGGAAGGAAGAGATACCATTGCTACAGATGTTCAAGATAGTTGCTGTTAATTAATAGCAAATGTTCATTAATCAGCAATTAATTGTTCTGTATCACATTCTGCACTAATATTGATCTTTCTTTACAATGTACTTTCGTTACAGCCATGGCCAAATGTTTCCAACCTTGCCAAGGACTTCATTGATAAACTAATCACAATAGACCCAAATGAGAGAATGGCAGCTGCGCAAGCTTTGAAACATCCATGGGTTGTGACAATGGCGGCTTCGTCCTCTATGAAGAACCTACATCGGTCAATCTCTCAGAATTTGATGCGGAGGACATCTTCCCACAGTCCAAGCTCTAAGTCAGCACAGTCTACCAGGTCAAGCCGTTCCAGCAAGTCACGTCGTTTACATGAGAAGGAAATCCAGGAGTTTAACCTGTGGTACCAGCAACATATTGATCAGTAGTGATCAATGGGCTGTCAATCAAGGTTCTTACAGCTATATAAACTATTCTTCATACAAAACAAATGGTTGATTGGTTGACCATTTTAATGAGCCCAAATAAAGTTCGAACAATTCCTAGACATAGCCGCAACACTGCAGTTAAACACACTATTGAACAATTGTCATGTCAAAATAGTTTTGTCAGTATTTTAGCAACCCTGTTTAATCAGTGTCATCTTTAGGATTGACGTATGTGTTTCTGCCGCCTAATATAAAGTTCAAAGCTTTTTTCATCTTTTCTGACTTTCATTTAGCACTAAGAATTATTAGGTATGATTTTAATGTAAGTATTTTTGTCAAGTAAGAAACAGGAGAAGCAAGCCAGCTACCCCAGGAAGAAAGCAGGTTGAGACCTGAATCAACCTGATGGTCGGTTTAATTTCCAGAGCTGTCTGAGCATTCCATAGAATGGGAAAACTGTTGACTTATCTTCTGAGCAGTTATTAATGGAAGGAGAGCTAAAAAAGCATTAATGCCACTAAGACCTAACTCCTGGTTTTTGGAATAGCCTCATGGGGCCCCTTTAAGATCCTCGAGTTTTGCTGGTCCATGTTACAAGCCAGTAAACAGAACATATGAAGCCTAAGCTACACCCAATGGTGCTTGAACGTGGCAGTCTTATTAACATCATGGGGCCAGATGTTGTATTTTCATATGATGTTCTCTTGTGTATTTGCCGAAGATTTTTGGCCACAGTTTCCAATTGAAATGATAATATGACTAGGGATTTCTCCTTTATAACTTTGGATGCACAACTATACCATTCCTCTCCAAAAACACGGACCAAAATCAGGACCAATATT
The DNA here is from genome assembly GCA_024137785.1 of Ginglymostoma cirratum. Lineage (NCBI taxonomy): Eukaryota > Metazoa > Chordata > Chondrichthyes > Orectolobiformes > Ginglymostomatidae > Ginglymostoma > Ginglymostoma cirratum. The sequence goes on along the minus strand of JAHRHZ010000075.1, from coordinate 8,123,442 downwards.
CTTACAATGGTAGTATTCCAACAACCTGATTTGCATAGTATTTCTTATTCATTGGCATAAAAATTCACAGTTTCTTTGTTCATAACATGTTTCAGCTTTTTATATTAAATGTATTAGAAGTTCTGCGGGCAATAAAAATGATCCTAAATCTATAGGGTTAAATATTTGCATCAAATAGGGAAATATAACTTAAATATTTGACTAAGTGATAGAGGCATGATCTTACATTTGTTGCAAATATTATTGCTTATTAATTATTGACATCATTAATTAAAATCTGGCCCACATGAATTAAATTCCATAAATATGCCACTACTCGAAAGTAAAATCTTTTGAGTATATGAACTCTGAAGTGTCTCCAAGCAAGAAAGGTGGACATGGAAGTTGTAAGCATTATCATTTTGAGATTTACATGCTGATTCAGTTCCGACACAATTAGATACCTAAATACCATTTTGCTAAATTGGAGGCTAGTCAGTCAATAATATCAAATGAGTCTGTCAAAGCTACATATATTTTAATCATTATGAAATATTGAACAAGATCTTTATGGGTTGTTTTAAAATGATAAAAAAACAACTTTGTAGTTGAGAGAGAGATAACAAGGTGTGGAGCTGGATGAACACAGCAGGCCAAGCAGCATCATAGGAGCAGGAAAGCTTGACGTTTCGGGCCTAGACCCTTCATCAGAAATGGGGGAGGGGAAGAGGGTTCTGAAATAAATAGGGAGAGAGGGGAAGGCGGATAGAAGATGGATAGAGGAGAGGATAGGTGGAGAGGAGGCAGACAAGTCAAAGAGGGGGAATGGAGCCAGTAAAGGTGAGTGTAGGTAGGGGGGTAGGGAGGAGATAGATCAGTCCAGGGAGGACGGACAGGTCAAGGGGGCGGGATGATGTTAGTAGATAGGAGATGGGGGTGGAGCTTGAGGTGGGAGGAGGGGATAGGTGAGAGGAAAAACAGGTTAGGGAGGTGGAGATGAGCTGGACTGGTTTTGGGATGCGGTTGGGGGAGGGGAGATTTTGAAGCTTGTGAAATCCACATTGATACCATTGGGCTGCAGGGTTCCCAGGCTGAATATGATTTGCTGTTCCTGCAGCGTTCGGGTGGCATCACTGTGGCATTGCAGGAGGTCCAGGATGGACATGTCGTCTGAGGAATGGGAGGGGGAGTTGAAATGATTCGCGACTGGGAGGTGCAGTTGTTTGTTGCGAACTGAGCGCAGGTGTTCTGCAAAGCGGTCCCCAAGCCTCCGCTTGGTTTCCCCAATGTAGAGGAGGCCACAATGGGAACAGCGGATGCAGTATACCACATTGGCAGATGCAGGTGAACATCTGCCTGATGTTGAAAGTCTTCTTGGGGCCTTGTTTTGTTGCATTGTTGGCAAATATTCCAAATTAAATAAAGACTACAATATTTCCCCTCCCAAGAAAAGTAGAAGAATATATACTCATGGAGTCAGTTAAATTATCCAACAGCTGACAAAATATCAAAAGGGAGTTATAAAATGTGTTCTATTGATGAGAAGACCTGTCCAACAGACCTGCCGAGACTGCAAACTCCATCCCTTTTAATCTTTGCAAAAAAGTTGGAGAATTAAAAGAAATATTCCTTTCTATTTCACTGTTTTTATGACCTAAGCCCAAGGATTTCTGTTACTGGGTTAATGCAGCATCACTGACCTGGGAACTTTACAGGTTTCAGGATTCAATATCGAATCTAATAAGTTTAGAGCTTGAACACTTCCTTCTGTGTCTTTTACCCACCACCACACCCTAGGTTCTAACATGCCATGGATTGATTTCAGCACAACCAACCCATTTTCATCCATTCATTGTCTCCATTATCACCTATCTAGCTTTTCTTCTTCTCTGGCTTCCTATAACAATCCCTTTGTCTGCCTAACTTCTTCCTCTCTATGTCTCTGTCTCTAGGCTCCGTCTCCACCTATCTGCTCACTCCTCCCTCTGCCCCCCAACCCCTGTCACCAGCATAAATAACACATTTTCCTGGCTGTTATCAGTTCTGAAGAAGGGTCATTGGACTTGAAACGTCAACTGTGTTTTCTGTACACACATACTGCCAGATCTTCAGATTTCTTCAGCAATGTCTGTTTTTGTTTCAGATTTCCAGCTTCCACAGTTCTTTGTTTTATATCATATGCATTAACACAATGGGGAGCTTCCATTCGAAAACCTGCATGACAGCTACAAGTCTGTTTAGAAACTTTGCTGTAAAACTTCTTCATGTAGATTGGGAAAATCAAATTGGCAGATGTAACCACAAATAAGAATTCATAGGGTATATTTGGGACAGTTGTCTAAAACAATATGTTATGGGTGCAACCAGGGATCAGACTATTTTGGATCTGGTAATGTATAATGAGGCAGGTTTAATAAATGAGGATAATCACAGGAAGAAGACAGAGTTGGCTGGAGCGTTTGGAGAAATGTGTTTAGCAGCAAAATATAGTTGATGAACAATGGCAGACATTTAAGAAAATAGTTCATGAGTCACAACAAAAATGTATTCCACTGAGAAAGAACAATTCTACAAAAGGGATAAATCAACTATGGTTAATCAGAGAAGTTAGGATAGCAACAAATTGAAAGAAAGAACATAATGATGCTGGAAAGGTTGACAGTAAACCTGAGTTTTAAGAAAGTTTTCAAAAATTAACCACAGATGACCAAAAAATAATAAAATAGGAGAAAATAAACTTAGAGAGTAAACTAACAAGTAATGTCAAAATGAATATTACAAGCTTTTGTAGATGTATTAAAAGGAATAGAGAGGTTAAATTGAACATAGGCCATTAGAGGTTATAGGTTAACATTGACAGTGTGGGAAAGACAGAGATGGCTACAGAGCTTTAGGTGCCATGAGTTGGCATGGATGGGCCATGGGGATTTTCAAGAAGTGAGTGAAGGGTTAGGAGTTAGAGGGATGTTTTATGTTTTACTCTTTATTTTAGAAGAACTTCGGGCAATGCGCCAGAGCACCAAGGCAGGTTTTCTCCGCCATCCTGCTTCTGCATTGAACATCCTCCCTGGGCCTACCAGCCCAACTTCTCAGCCAGCCTTCAGCATATCCTGACCTTGCACAGAAAGTCACTGCTACAGGTTCTGTTCGTACAGCCAGATTGCTCATTTCTCTGCACAGCCAACCTGGGAATGAATACTGGGGTTATTGTGTTACCTCAACATTTGCCTGCATACAGGCCATATATTTAGCCAGGCTGTTACAGTTTTAGCCTAATAACAAAACAGGTTATAACATTGAGACCGGAAACGGTTGCATTACCTTCTAATGTGTTACTGTGCTCCCGATCCAGTTTAACTAGTAAAGTTCCTGGGTGGGAGGGCCAGCAGCCTGCCTCAGGCTGGTTGGGCCCTCCTCATCATGCTAAGGATTGAGGTTGCCATTGTAGATGCCACAGTGCAATTTTGATTCCAAATTTTAGAATACACCATAATGCCAAAGACAGTGGTAAACCCTGGAGGAATATAGTGAAATATATAATTGGTCAATGTTGAATGATCTTTATAAACTGTGCACTAGGAGAAGCAGGAAAATTTGTCAGTCTTTTTACTTTTGGAGGTCAGAAGTTTGCAACCCGCTTCTTACTCCATACATCCGATTCCCACTCGGGGCTAAACTAATCTGCTTATGTTTTAAAAATTCTTGTGTAATGAGGTGTGGCTATCTATGGTAAGAAATGCACAAAATAAATACAAATTCAATTTTTTTTCAGATTAAAATCTGAAGATTTCATCAATTTGATCGACCTATATAAGTAAAATAAAATTTGGGAGCCATTAAACACATCCAAATTTGATCTAAGACAACAAGGTGTAGAGCTGGATGAACACAACAGGCCAAGCAGCATCAGAGGAGCAGACAAGCTGAATTTTTCTGAAGGGTCTAGGCCCGAGAGGTCAGCTTTCCTGCTCCTATGATGCTGCTTGGCCTGCTGTGTTCATCCAGCTCTACACCTTGTTATCTCAGATTCTCCAGCATCTGCAGTACCTACTATCTCCAAATTTGATTGTTGGGTTGTGTTGCAGTTGCTGGTCTCAGCCAAAAAAATTACAGGAAGAGTGAAATCAGTCATATTTCCCAGTTTCGTTCTAAGTCACATTAGAAAGTGTCATATGGATTTAGGTGTAGTTTTATGTCTTCTTGAATAATTAACATTCAGGTAAAGACCTGGAGGCCAGCTGACAATCATGGATCTGTTTTTGAAAATTAATCACCATATTTGAGAGAAAAATCAAACTGGATGGATGAAAGAAATATTAGAGCTCTTTTTTAAACTTGACATTTAGATGACTAAGACTACTCTTGATTTGATACATTGTTTGAATGTAATTATATTGCTTGTGTACAGCAGCATACCATAAACAAAATGAATGAATTTTGACTGAGGACCATTTAAGTAAATTACTGCCGCTCAGAAAATGACTGCAAATTCTTCAAACTGTTACGAGGTAATTGCACTGGTGTTGCTTTGTTTCACTTCTGTGTGACTTTTCATATTTAGATGATCCATGACCTTAAATGGCTTTCATGCCCTTAAAATGATATCACCTAATTTAAAAAACATCTTGAAATAATTTTAGTTTGCTGGTCTGGAAGGGTCAAGTAAGCCAAGAGGACCACCTTAGGGGTTTTCTCCAAGACCTCAATGTACTTATCTTTAAGGTCCAGAACTGATGTAGTCCACATAGGCAAGAGGGTGTCATGTTAGTTACCTGCCTGTGTTCAGTGTTCTTCTCTATGCCTGGATGACCCTGCATGTTCACCTGCACTCTTGGTGGGCAATAGTAAGACTGGAGTTACTGATAGGTAATAATATTATCATTTGGTTTTCTAAGTTTCCCTTTGTTTTGTGGATCATTTATTTTGGTTTAAGTTCTTTTATTATTTATGCCCAAAAGGAGGCAGATTAGTTTTGTATGAACAACACTGGGACAGCTAATGTAACCCTTGTAAGTTTACAGAAATGAGTCCTGTTCTAAACAACACAAAATCTGGACAACAACTAACCTGTTTATATACCTTGGGAGTGGGAGAGGAGCAATATCAGGCTTTGTTCAGACCTGAGTTTTTGGATGGCCTGCCAACACTTTCCTCAGCTTTATATTTAAGTCCTAGTCGAAGATATATGCAGCTGAAAAGTTTTGGATTTATCACTAGTATGTCTAATTTCAATTGACATGTACTAATCAAAGGGTAATAATTTTTGAATAGTTTATCACTGGTTGCCACCCTGCAGTTTTACTTAATGTCTGTCGTACAATTAAAGCAAACCTAAGGAAACCGACAGATCCTAGGTAGCATCTAATATTTGTGTTTCTGAGTCTTGTAAAGATTCAAGCATGCCACTGCCTCATGTTCCAATAGCTGAGAAATTATACTGTGTGGTCTAAATATTTAGCCAATGTTTCTTTCCCATCATTCAAGTTCATGTGCTGTGATAGCTTGCAATACTTGAATATGTGTGTTATTTTTAGCCAGGTGTTATTTTAAAAATAGCACATACATGAACATAGTTTGAATGTGGTATATATCTGTACTTGAAATCCGTCAATGTAAATATACCCCTTATTACATGGCTTTGCTAGTTTCCTTTGCTATGTTATTATTGAAACATTGATGCAACAATTAAAGGAGCAGAGTCAAACATACTAAACATTTGGACAATGACATTAAAAGTTTGATTTAGAGTCTTAGAGTTGTACAGCACAGAAACAGACCCTTTGGTCCAACCGGTCCATGCCAACCAGATGTTCTAAATTGATGTAATCCCATTTGCTAGCATTTAGCCCATATCATTCTAAATCCTTCCTATACATGTACCCATCCATTTGCCTTTTAAATGTTGTAATTATACCAGCTTCCACTACTTCTTCTGGCAGCTCATTCTATATATGCACCACCTGTGTGTGAAAAAGTTGCCCCTTAGGTCCCTTTTATATCTTGCCCCTCTCACCTTAAACCTATGCTTCCTAGTTATTGGACTCCCTTACCCTGTGAAAAAGACTTTGGTTATTCACCCTATCCATGCCGCTCATGATCTTATAAACGTCTACAAGGCGACCCCTCAGCCTCCGACACTAAAGGGAAAATAGCCCCAGCCTCTTCAGCCTGAACCTATAGCTCAAACCTTCCAACTCGGCAACACCTTTGTAAACCTTTCCTTTTAAATTTAACAACATCGTTCCTATAGCAGGCTGACCAGAATTGTATGCAGTCTTCCAAAAGTGGCCTAACCAATAGACCATATTCATTGGAACATAGGAACCAGGAATAGGCCATTCAGCCCATTTAGCTAGCCTTGCCATTCAATGCAATCATGGCTGACCAAATTTCAATACCTTTTATTCACCCCATCCCCATTATCCCATTTGCCACCGGTAATCAGAAATCTATCAATCTGTACATTAAGTATACTCAAAGACGAAGCCTCTAAAGCCCTCTACGGTAGAGATTTCCAAAACTGCACAACCTTCTTAGTAAACTAAATTCTCCTTAACTCAGACCTAAGTGGCATGCCCCATATTTTTAAGTTGTGCCCCATGTGGTTAGACTGTCCAGTCAGGAGAAGCATCTTACTTGCATCTACTCTGTCTATCCCTTTAAGTATTTTGTAGGTTTCAATGAGATCACTTCAGAGGTTTCAATGAGATCACCTCGGTGGCTCAGTGGTTAGCACTGCTGCCTCACAGCGCCAGGGACCCAGGTTTGATTCCACCCTCAGGCAACTGACTGTGTGGAGTTTGCACATTCTCCCCGTGTCTGCGTGGGTTTCCTCTGGGTGCTCCGGTTTCCTCCTACAGTCCAAAGATGTGCAGGCTTGGTAGATTGGCCATTCTAAATTGCCCATAGTGCCCAGGGATGTTTAGGCTGGGAGTTTTAGACATGGGAAATGCAGGGCTAGGGGAATGGGTCTGGGTGGATGCTCTTCAGAGGGGCGGTGTGGACTTGTTGGGCCAAATAGCCTGTTTCCACACTGTAGGGATTTTATGATTCTTCAAAACTGCCGAGAATGCAAGCTCAAAAAAAACTTATGAATGAAGGCAATGCCCTTTAACCTGAACTATCAATGTTTAAAAATGACATAATTTCAAAATGGTTCAAAAGCATAATCATTTCATTGAAGGTACAAAGAGAATGGGGGAAGGTCAGTATTGTCTAAACAGATACTATTGTATGAAAATGGGATATACATGTTCAGTTTTGATGTTTTTTTTACTGATATTCTCATAGCCTAAATTTGTTTGTGGATGTGACTCAAATGTTTTTATACTGTGGTCAATAACTTATTATTCAAGTAAAAAGAAAGTCCTTTGTGCTGCATCTGGTACTATGTGTTACTTGATAATAACTTTTAGATTGGCTTTAGATGATAGGTTTTTGCGGCATGTTTTTGTATTGAACAAAAATGGAACTTTTTGTTTCAATAAATTAATTTGTTAGTGGGTGTGTGCATAATGAATCAGTTTTCATTCTGTGCATGATCGACCTACACCCCAAACTCCACATTCCTGCTTTAGTAGATGTAAAAATTAATGAGCGTGATTATATTTCAGCTGAGAATAGAATGTACTAATATCATTGTTTATGTCAAAATAATGAAATACCATAGATTTTTTTCTCATACTATGGCATTTGCTAATAAAAAACATTGGAAGGCAGAAGAAAGAAAAGTGGGAACATCTCAATTACCTCAACTATTTAGATTTTGATGGACTATTTTTGTATCTATTTTGTTGCAGTGACTGTCTCTACTATCTGCTCTTTAGACCAATGCTCTCTCACCACATTTATCTTGAAGATTGGGTCCTATGGTTTGACAATACCTGCCTTATCTGTTCTCTGGTCTTCATCCTCACTGGTGCTCAATGACAACTCTTCTGCCTGAAAATAATTCTTCTCAAGTTGATGCCTCTGTGTTGATGCTGGCAGATATAAGATACCAAGCCAAAGCTGCTGAGTACATGACAGCAACTCTGGAAGTACCCAATATTAATGATCTGGAACTGTCCCTTCTTCTTTGGCAATTCCTCGCAATCAAGGATGATTTGCTTCCATATCAGTTTGATGAGTGCTGACATGGCTTATAATTCCTATGTACCATCTACAGATTCTGCAATTTGTGGGGTAGTTGGTACTTGAAGGATTGGCTACTTGGTCATTTAGAAGGTTGTGCACTCAAACAGAAGTCTCTCGATATGTCTATAGCATTCCTAGATCAGCCTCCTCCAATGTAGTCTGTCACTGGTGAGGGTCTCCCAGTCAGCAGGTATGTTTTATCTCCACAAGACACATTGAGGACATTTTTTTTACTGTCTTCCTGGGAGTCTCCTGCTGGAATTGAGCTCTGAATAGAGAAATGTTGCTTCAGGCATCTGCTGAGTGACCTGTTCTGCCCAGTGGAGCTTGTTTTGAAGGAATAGTGCTTCAATGCTGGGCAAGTTGGCTTGTGAGAGGATACTGCTGTGTCTGTGTTACCAATAGATTTAGTTTTGTGAAGCTACAGTTAATGGTACTTCTCCAATATTTTCAGATGCCTGCTTTAGGCTATCCCAGTCCCCAAAGGATATAGGAGAGCAAGATCACTGCCGCATAGTTAACTTTGACTTTATTCTTATATGACAAAATATGAGGATACCTTGGCCCTGTTCATGAAAGTGTATTTTTTAATCCTTTCCTGAATTGTTGGCAAGGCATTATTTCTTGTTCATCCCTAAATTCCCTTGAACTGAGTAGCTCGCGAAGCCATCTCAAACACAGAGTCAACCACATTGTTCTGGCACTAGAGTAGGACAGACTAGTTAAAGATGGCAGATATCCTTCCCTTATTGGGGGGCAGTGAATGAGATGGGTTTTTATGACAATTGATTCTTTCATGGCTGCTGCTCCTCCATCTTGCTAATAAGTGAAATTGTCCTTTAACTGACTGCATCCTTTTAAAGAATGCTCAAAAATTGTGTTTCATCTTTTCTGAGGCAAGAGACCAATGAAGTTCAATATTTAGGTCACCGTATAACCTTGAATAGTTAATGATGGAGTAATTCAGACAATGTCATTGGCTGTTTTGTATCAGCAGGTGTTAATATCAACATGACCAATGAGAGAAGAACTGTCTAAGTATAGTTTTACCATTCCATTTTAACACCAGGAGCATGGCACCGTCACTGCAAGCAAGGATTAAATCTCATCTTGTTCATAATCCTGTCCAAATAACTATCACATAGCTGATAACAGTTTAGAATATTGTGGTAAGATTTTGCAAAACTCAAGTGCATACTTGCAAAAGCAAATTATTGAACAATTACATTTTGTTATGGTGAGGCTAAACATTATACCATGTGTTTGAGGTCTAACTCTATTTAGCCTGCTAAGAACTGTTCTTTGAATTCAAAGGACTTTCTTTAACAACTCTTTATTTATAGCTTGATAGAAACATACATTGTCTCTAGACTCTAGTGGAGCATCTGCCTCCTTCTGTTGTCACTCCATAATCATGTGACACTGAAATCAGCATCACAGATTCTCCTGAATACTGTACATCTTTGCCCAAGTCTTTATCCCTTCGTGAAACTATTTTGTCCCCAAAATCTTAGACTTCATAGGATGTGTCTTCATGGTGCTTTGACCAGGGATTTCTGCCTGATCTGATTCTGGAATCATTCTGCAATTTTGGATGTTCTACCCTCTTCTATGAATGGACTCGTTCTCTCCTAGGTGGTTGTAAAGGTTATTTTTCTTTATTCCAAGAAGTAGTTCCACGTTTCTATTGGTTTCCTGGTCTTGCAGCATCTGTGAAGACAAAAATCAGAGTTAATGCTTCGGGTCCGATTGAAGGGTCACCGGACCCGAAATGTTAACTCTAACATTTTATTCTCAGATGCTGCCAGACCTGCTGAGCTTTTCCAGCAACTTCTGTTTTTGTTCCCGATTTACAGCATCCGCAGTTCTTTCGGTTTCTATTGGTTTCTTATTCAGTTGTTACAATTATCCCTTGAACTGGTTTAACCCTGTGTGACGTTGCTGTGTTTTTCTATGATCTTTCTTCCTCTCTGTTGATGTCTTATCCATATTCTTTCTCCAGGCTGTATCTCTGGCAATTGTCATTTTCTGTACCTTGTATTAAAACTTCTAGCCTGCTTGTCTCTTTGCACTTCATGGTATATTTTCATTCTGTTATGGTCATTCTCGGTGATGTTTGGCTGTGGCTTCTGAGACAGAGGTAGAATTTGAGTTGTGTTCTCAACCTTTTGGTTATCATTATCTCTGATGATGATAATTCATTCTGTGTTAATAGTGATCTGTAGATTAGTTTTCCTGCTCCTATGATGCTGCTTGACCTGCTGTGTTCATCCAGCCCCATGCTTGTTATCTCGGATTCTCCAGCATCTGCAGTACCTTTTATCTCTGTAGATTAGTTTTGCTGGATTTAAATCTGTAGTTTTTCAATATCTTGATTGTACAAACTCCTCAAACAGTTTCTTCATTTACTTGACAATGGTGGAACAAACTTGTGGCATGAATAAAAATCATATTCAAGTGCAAAAATCTATTTATCCCTTCATTTGCATACTGCCAAAACTACAACGTTTGGAAGATTTTCTTGAGTGATTCTATCATTGTGTCTGCTGTGATTTTGTGTAAACAGTTTGCCTCAATCCACCTTGAGTCATTGTCTCTGACAATAATGTAGATCTTGTCTTTTAACTCAAATAAATCCATTCCCAAGCACTCTCATGATCGTTATAGAAAAGATAATGGTAACTGTGTCCTTTTCTTGTCTTGGCTGTTCACTGCGCACAAAATGCAATTGTTGATCATTTCTTATACTGAGTGTGTAGGCCCTTGCCATTACACTCAGTGTGCCCTTGCATGATACTTTTCATTGCCAAATGACCTTGATGAATTCCCTAAAGAACTTCAAGTCTAAATGCACTTGGCAATGTTTCATTGAAGACTACCAAGTTGTCCGTGATAGAAATGTCTACACTGCTCACAGTACTGACATGGTATGGCATTAATTGATGCGTAATTTGGCCAACGTTTCTAACAGTATTTCTTTATCTGGATAAACTCGTCGCCACATACTTGTGCACCCCAAATTTCTTGCAGTTTTCTTTCTTACAATAAATATTTAATGACTTCTGATTTGTAGGCTTCAATAATTTCAGTGAAGTCTAAGTAAGTTTTCTCTACTGCACCTACTGGTATTTTTAACAGTCTGTCTGCTGACATTTGGTGCTCCGACTGCATGTATTCAGTCATAGAGTCATACCTGATTAGTCTCAACTTGAACCATCCTTTAAATGGTCTTGGTCATTTCTTTTATACTCAGACTGTTTTACTTCTTTTCAATTTACACATCGAGGTTAGATTTTGCACCAAGTTCTATTCATGAATGAGACAGTTTGAGGGTTTGGATGGAAGAATAGAATTAGGGTAAATAAAATTAAGGAGACGACTGTGTGGCTCAACATTTTGTGCCGGAGCAATGGGTTTTGATGTGTTGGGAACTGGCAACAATTCTAGTGAAAGTGAGATTTGTTCTGTTGGGACAGTTTTCACCTAAACAATCCTACAATCAGTGTTCGAGTGAGTTGTGTAATGTGATGTAGAGGTGTGGTGTTGGATTGGAGTGGACAAGGTCAAAAGTCACACCACACCAGGCTACAGTCTAACAGGTTTATTTGAAATCACAAACTTTCGAAGCGCTTCCCCTTCGTCAGGTGAAGTGAAGAGAGCACCCAGGCACAGACCTTATAATCAGTGAGATCAAAAGATCATCCACTCACACCATTTGTATGATCTTTTGATCTCACTGATTATAAACTCTGTGCCTGGGTATTCTCTTCATTTCACCTGACAAAGGGGAAGCGCTTCGAAAGCTTGTGATTTCAAATAAACCTGCTGAACTATAACCTGATGTCGTGTGACTTTTGACCTTGTATAATGTGGGCAGTAGAGAGAACTTTAAACTGAATAGTGGAGGTGAGGGATTGTGTATAAATAAAGAAAAGATAAGGCAAGACAGCAAGATAACAATAAAGAAATGGTAATCAGAATGTGATGGAAATGACACATTGTACAAACTGAAGAGTGCAACATTAGATGGGGAGGAGGTGACAAAAATAATAAAAAGACAGAACTGAAGGCTCTGAGTTTGAATGCACACAACATTTGTAATAAAACGGGTGAACTGACAGTTCAAGTAGAAATAATAGGCAGATGCTTCTCCAGTTTGTATGTTGAAGGGCAAATAATTCCTATGTGTTGGCGGGGTCTTGCATTTGATTAGGGAGGCTATCAGTGTGTATTCATCGCGTTTCCTCTGCCCTGCTAGTGATCATTTACTGTTGTGAAGCTCGAATTTGAGCACTTGTTTAGGGAGTCTTATGTCAGGCACTCAGGGCAATGTGACCCACCCATTGCAGGTGTTCATGAGTGACCAGTGTCTCAATACTGCAGATATTGGCCTGGGAGAGGACCTAAGATTTGTTTTTTACTTAGACAAGGTCAATTATGAGGCAATGAAGAAAAAGCAGGCTAAAGTAGTCTAGAGCACTAGGTTAAGGGAAAGGCTTGTGCATGACAACCAAGGAGCTATGTCAGAATACTCAGAAAACAGTGAAAAAGAAAGATTTTAAAAGGAAGAATGCATTGACTATAGCAAAGGAAGGAAAGTAAACATTGTATCAAATTGAAAGAAAAACACACAATCCTTCAAAAATGAATGGCGCGTCAGAATATTTGACAGACTATGAAACCAGTAAGAACAACTAAAAAATTAATAAGGGCAAGGAATAAGTATGATACTATGACCATGGGTTAGCATTGTAAGGTGATCACCGCAGAGGACTGTCCCACAGGAGATTGGATGCCAAGCATCTCCATCAGATGCCTCAAGTTCAATCAATACAAGTGACTTCAATGCAGCTGCTAATCTAGCACTGCCGGTACCACAGTGTTACTGCCTTTCATACATCTGCCTGGGCTCACATTTCAAACTGAAAAACAGCTACAACACCCAGCAGCCCATATCATCAGCACACTAACCTTTCACTGCAACCAGAAGAGTTTACACAACTAATAGCTCCTCACCAAATACTTCCCCGGGAGAAGGACACAACCATGGAAAGATGGCATTTTGAGTTGAGGCCCTTTTGAGTTCAATCCAGCTTGTGTGCTGCAGTCAGGCCTGCTTGGGCAAGCTTGTTGACCCAGTTAGGCTTTACCACTGAAAGCATTTAACAACACACACAAGTCAAACTGCATATAACTGAGGTATTCTATAAGTTGATCAACATGGAGAGGCCTCAGCCCCAAAACTATAAGCATTCATGCAAAAAACAAAACACTTTGATTCTGAAAGAAACCAAGTAATGGAAGAAATTTTTACTTCACTAGATATTGGAGGAAACTGTTTACCTCGCCAGCTGCATATCTGTATTATACTTGTCAATTTTCTGAAGACGTGCAATTCCGGGCTTTGGCTAACAAAATTGCACCCACAAAGATAATTCCAGTAGACTGAGGTATTAATGAACATTGATGAGATGCGAATGAATGCAAAAAAGGTTCAGCCTACCAACCTGAAAAGTTCTGAGAACTTAATATCAAAATTATAATTGACCTTCAGAAAACTGAACTATTGTCTTTCAGCCAATTAAGCTCTCCTTCCAGTCCATCGAACTGCCGCAGGTAGGCCTGTAAAATTTCACCCTCTCTACCCTTCCCACATTTTTTGCCCTCTTTCTCTCTCAAGCATTGTTCGGAGAGGGCTCAGCCCAGGGTCATATAATGTCAAGAGGGAGGAAATTAGGTAGAACCTTCCAGGGATAGAGCTAAGGCACTAGGCTCTGCTGTAGCTTACCTTGTTCTCTAGCAATCTCCGTACAGACTTGCTTGAGGAAAACTCCAGCAGAAACAGGACAGTCCTCACACAAGTCCTGAGTCCAAACAAGAGAAAAGTTAGGAGGGACTGGGGAATCTCGCATCTCCCACTGAGTCTGTGAATGCTGTTGTTTACAAAAACAGTAATAATTGGTTCAGTACAGCATTCACTTCCATGAGCACTGATGCAGGGTGATAGCAGCATGTACCATCTACAAGATCAACTGCAGCAACCCACCAAAGCTCTTTCAACAGTGCCTTTACCACCTAGAAGGACAAGGGCAGCAGATGCATGGGAAGATCACCATTTGCAATATCCCCTATCAGCTACTCATCAGCCTGACTTTGAACTATATTGACGTTTCTTCACTCTCACTAGGTTAAAATCCTGAAATGCCCTTTCTAACAGGCTATGTATGTGTTCCCAAAGGACAGCAGTGGTTCAACAAGGCAGCTCACCCCTACCTTCTCCAGAGCAATTAGGGACAAGTAAGAAATGCTGACCTAGCCAGCCAAACTCACATTAATTTGAAGAAATGAAAATAAGTTACCTGTCATTTGGGTGGTGTTTCACCTGATTGGTTGCTTCGATGCTAGTCACGCAGATTGACAGGTTAATTAGCCAAAGAGCTGAGAGCCCAATTTCATTTCACCTCCCTTTCCTGAACCCTGGGCCAGAAACTCCATAACACAGAAATTACTGGCTAGATGTCCAACGCTTGTCAGTGCCATTGTAAGTAATGGTAGCTGCTAGTAATGCGCTCAGCAGAGGCCCAGAGGCTGTTGATGGACTTGGACCATAGGCAAGTGAGGACAGAATGGGGGCCATGGGTAGAAGGATGGTGGCTGTCCAGTGTGGTGGAGCCATATTTAAAGAATGGGCAGGGGATGACTCTTAACAGCTTCCCACCCTTTCCAATGTTGTGTCTGTTAATCAGGTACCAATTGCTTCTGTAGTTTCAAGATTCCTTTCTCATGGCATTCAGATGATTTTCCTCAAAATGTTTTATTTTGCTAGTTTCAGCACAGTCAAACAAAATGGCTGCAAATTTTAATTTTGATGAATCATTGTTCCACAAACTAATGTCAATTACAACCAGTCCCTGGGTGACGAATGGGGTTCCATTCTTGAGTACATTCACAAATCAATTTGTACTCAAGTTGGAACATAATGCAATACAACATAAAATAGCTGTTTGTAAGTACAAGCAAACATTCGCATGTTGAATCTTTAAAATTAATATTAATATGAGATCTCACTCATGAGCAATCATTAGTTAACATTCGTGAATCAGGAACCCCCACAGCCCACGCCCCATGTGCTGGAATTCCTTATGATGTTCCTGTTGAGCATGGCAGAACCTTTTGTGTCTTCACACCTTTTGAGGTTTTAATGGATGGTCCTGGTATCCATGATTTGTTTAATGAAGTTTTGTGACTGCCTCTTAAAATAACAGAGTCTGGTTGTCTGACTTCAGCTGCAGTTGTGAAGGATACTGTGACATATCTGGAAGAGAGGTGGTTAAGTTTAGCTTGCAATGTATCATTAGCAGGAGTAGTTTCCTGAGGTTAATTTGTGTAACTTATGAAATGGGATTTGTCAGATCATTTTCATGAAATTGGACATCTTTGTTTTTGCCTTCCCACTACAGGACGTTAGAAGGAACACACATGGGGTTGTGCCATCTAGTGGATAGAAAAAGCACTCATTTACTATCAAGCTGTGACACTTACAGGGCTAACTCTCAATTTGTTGCATGTTACTTTATTTAAAATGACAAACATTTCAATCAATACCAAAGCTGATTTTTTAATGTTAGAAGATCACTTTACCATCAATTAATTCAGCTATTTCTTGTAAACTAATTCTTCGATTGATTAGAAAAAAAAGCTAGTTAAGTTGGCTCCTTTTAAAACAAAAATTAATTTGACCTGGGAGCAACCACAAGGGAGGGATCCTCTTAAAATTAACCCTGTTGCAACCAACCAAAGGGAGCTTAATAACATGTGGTACCCATCCAGGGACAGCACGGTGGCACAGTAGTCAGTACTGCTGCCTCACATTGTCAGGGACCCAGGTTTGATTCCAGCCTTAGGCAACTGTCTGTGTGAAATTTGCATGTTCTCCCCATGCCTGTGTGGGTTTTATCCAGGTGTTCAGGTTTCCTCCCACAGTCCAACAATGTGTGGGTTGCGTCGATTGGCCACGCTTAAAAAAAATTGCTCCATAGTGTCCAGAGATATGCAGGTTAGGTGGCTTAGCCATGGTAAAAAAAACCTCAGTGCAGGGCTATGGGGTGGGTAAGTGGGTCTGGGTGGGATGCTCATTAGAGAGTCAGTGCAGGCTGAATGGCCTCTTCCTGCACAGTAGGGATTCCATTATTCCAATCATACTCAAGTGGGCAACCTCACCTCGGGTCTGGTAATAATATGTAAAGATTTTAAAATAAAACTAGATTATATAAAAGAAAGAGCTACATAAAGATAAACATTCTATTGTAAATTAGTATTTCTTTGTAACTTTGTGGTTTACATTTCCCCCATGAGTCTTACCTTTGTTTTTATTTTTCATGGGATGTTTGTATGTGCTGGCAAGGCTGGCATTTATTGTCCATCCCTAACCATCTTTGAGAAGATGTTGGTTAAATGCCTTTTGAACCACTGCAGTGCATGTGATGTAAGTAATACTTTTGCAGTTAATGATGGTGCCCTAGGATTTTGACCCAGTGACAATGAAGGTTCCAAGTCATATGGCATTGTTGACCACTTATTGCATTAGTTTTTGTTTACTTGAATTTCCCAGACCTTTGGGGTTGTAGGTTATTCTGTGTGCTGGCTTTTAGTGAATTAATGATTCCAAACCTCAAATCCTGCTCACAATTTACAGCTCCTTCAGCAAGTGGGCACAATCAACTTATCTGAGAAGCATGAACATCAAACATTGGTGTAAGTTAAAAGAAGTCTCTAAATCCCACGAAACTTATCACTTAAATCATATGCTTCCCTCCCACATACATTTTCAGCACTACAATCTACCTGTATCTGGTTTATAAATCACTCAGAGATAGCAAGAACTGCCAATGCTGGAGTCAGAGACAACACAGTGTGGAGCTGGAGGAACACAGCAGGCCAGGCAGCATCAGAGGAGCAGGAAGGTTGATGTTTCGGGTCAGGACCCTTCTTCAACCCAAACCGAAACGTCAATTTTCCTGCTCCCCTGATGCTGCTTGGCCTGTTGTGTTCCTCCAGCTCTACACTGTGTTGTCTGTATCTAGTTTATGCCTTGAATTTGACAGGGATGACAAACTATAGTTAGGAGGAGAGTATGAAATACTGGGACTACTTTCACTGAAGCAAAGAAGACTTCAAAATTCAAAAGACACTTGAAATAATTCAAGGCTTGGATAAATAAGAAAAGATAATTTCTCCTTACTGGGAAGACAATGATGAGAGATCATTGATTTTAATATTATTTCTAACAAAATTAGGGGCGAGTTTATGGGACATTTCTTCACATAGAGGAAATTTTAGAATTTTGTATAACAGATAGTTGTTGAGGGAATGACTATGACATTTTAGAAAGAAATATTTGATAAGTTTTTAAAGCAAAAAATAATAAGAAGCAGACATTAATCAAGTTCATAACCTTCATGAAACAGTGGAGATACCAAAAATGAACACTGAAATAGTAGATGATAGAGAAGTTGAAATCTTTGAAGTCACCAGTGAGTTCATACAGAGCAGATGGATATGTCGGAACTTCACATGTGATCACACATTGGATTTTCAATTTGCAGATGGCTTCCACTCATCCAGAAGCATGACCTCAAGCTTTGGATGGTTTATAATTTAAATTTCCTCCCTTGTTCTCACACTGATGTCTTTGTCCTTGGCCTGGTGCACTATTCCAGTGAGGCTTAACATAACTGTGAGGAACAGCACTTCATCTTTCAATGAGGTGATGTGGTTTTTGCCAGTTGGTTACTGGGCAAAGTTGTCCACACTTGTTTTCTGAGCATAAGTTGTGCTGGGAATAGTAATTCCTTTTCCTTTGGTATTGCATAAAAATACAGCAATGCAATGCAAAAGCTTTGTGTTTGTTGCTTGACACTTAATGATCGTTGATATGATCATATGTACCATAGTTCCTGCTCAACTGCTTGTGCACACTCAATGAAGGATGATGTGATATTGCTCACTTAGTACACATGTCGTCAACTGGTTTGTCAATGAACTGCAGTCTGTTGTTAAACACTATCCATTTTGAGACCCTGAATAAACTGACAATAGCGGTCATCGTGTCAATGAGTTTATGCCCACTGTGTTGTTGGGTCAATGAACAATGGAAATATGGAGAAGTAATCAATCACAACTATGTAATCTACCCTATGTATTGTGAATAGATCTGTTAGTTTTGACCAAGGAGTGGATGGAATATTGTGTGGATGTACAAGCTTCCTTCGCTGCTGGGGTTGCTGTGCTTGGTGTGCCTCGTGTCCATTTATGAATCATTGAATGTCTTAATTTATCATTGGCCAGCACAGAGGTTCATGTGATGGCTTTCTGGTGGTTCAATATCAATATCTCACTGAAATAATTTGCACATGATGGCCTAATGGAATGCTTTTGTTATTAGGACTTGTTTGCCCTTGAAAATGACTTGTGGTATACCAAGATCATTTCTGTATGGTCAAACTGAACAAACCATTTCGTGAACTTCTTCAATAATGTCAGGATAATGGCCTTTTTCAATTCTTGTAGTCGCTCAAATTCGGCAGTTGCAGATTACAACTCTTAATATTGATTATGGCCAAGTGATGGCAGATCAACTTTGAGAATACTTTCGGTTTTGCAGTTTGAAGCATTAACATATAGTTCAAAGGGAATATCATGGTCTTCGTGTGAGTTGGATTATCTGCTCAGAATGTCAGACATAGTCATCCTGCTAAACATAAAAACAGAAATTGGAGAAACTCAGAAAACCTGCCAGCATCTGTGGAGAGAAAACAGAGTTAATTCAGAACTGTGTTCTGAAGAGGGGTCACGAAATTTGAAACATTAACTCTGTCTATAGTTGCTGCCAGTCCTGCTGAGTTTCTCCAGCAATTTCTGTTTTGGTGTGTTTCAGATTTCCAGCATCCACCGTTCTTTGTTTTAAATTCATTCTGGCAAAAATCCCATTATAAAGTCATTTCCTTAAAGAATGTTGACTGATTCACTTGTATAATGTTTAGTCTGTTCTGCCACAATGGAAGTGGTTTGAATCTCATGAATTATGACTATGCTGAGATATGATATGTATTTACCTAATGCAAACTTTCATCAGTTAAGGCTCCTTCAATCAGATCCATTCTGCCATAGTGCTTCCCTTCAGTGTGTTTCATCTGACTAGACTTCGTAGCCATGGATAAACAACACAGTTGTCCTGACTTGGTTTCAATAAGTTACTAATTATCCTTTTAACAAAATTAATTGTCTCTTTGGAAAAAAAAAGATAAGAAGAAAACTGAAATAATTTGATACAAAAACAGAAATTGCTGGAGAAACTCAGCAAGTCTGGCAGCATCTGTGGATTCAAAGCAGAGTTAATGTTTCGAGTGCAGTGACCTCTTCTCTGAGTTCTGAAGAAGGGTCACTGGACTCAAAGCATTAACTCTGCTTTGTCTCCCCACATGCTGCCAGACCTGCTGAGTTGTTCCAGCAATTTCTGTTTTTGTTTCAGATCTTCAGCGTCTGCAGATCTTTGTTTTACTTTAGTAAGATTTTGACCTTGGGCACTTAGGTCCATTTGCCATTGTGAAATTGTATTACACCATTTTATGAATACTTTAATTAATTTCTCTTTGTTTGTTAATAATATCCTCCCCGCCCTTCAGATGAAATAAAAAATTTTCTGATGAAAATTCCAGCCAAATGAAATGCTGCAGTTGCAACTTCATGAATCAATGGGCATGAGACCAATTTTCAGAGTAACAGTAATTATATAAGCATTATTGTTTATACATTGCCTTAGTAACCGTAAACTCCACAATTCACAACTCTGAACTCAATCCTAATGTGCAATTAATAACCTTGGCAACATGACAAAATAATCAAATTCTAGAGGCACCACTTAATAGAAAGACCAATAAAGATTCACCCAATTAATTATGAAAAGTAAATCAAATTTGCCTCTGTCAAAACTATTATAAGTGCCTATTTATTAAGCATGACATTACTACATATAGGAATGATTATTACGAAATAACTAAACAATACGTTCTCCCTTGAAAATCTTGTTCCAGGGTCTGTCGAAAGTTTTTGAGATAATTTCTGTGCTATTTTCTGTCCTTTCCTTTGTCAGACCAAATTAGGCATCTTTCTCAAATGGTGACAATACTGAACATGAGAAATAAGAACTAGGAACAGGAATAAGCCACACAGCACTTTGTGATTGCTCTGCTGTTCAAAAAGATCATAGCTGAGCTGCTGCCAGGATTCCAACTCAACTCCATTTTGCTGCCTGATCCCCTTATCGCAGGATTACCTTTGAGCTCAAAACTCTGCATATCTTTAGCCTGGAATACACTCAATGACTGAATGATAGCACATTTTGGAGAATTTGAGGTTCCCAGATTCTGACTAAAGAAATTTCTTTTTATCTCTGTACCAAATTGTCCTGAGACTGTTTCCCAATAGTTCTATCCATCTCTACTTCCCTCTCCAGCCAAGGAAAAAGCCCGTGAGCGTCAATTTTTTGTTCATTCTTAGGTTGTAGGGATCACTGACAAGGCTGCATTTGAAAATCATGCATAATTAGCCTTAAGTTGCCTTCTTGAACCGTTGCAGTCTGTGTTGTATCAACAGCCACCGTGATATTAGGAAGGGAATACTGGGATCTTGATCCAGCAATAGTGAAGGAATGGAGATTATAGCTCCAGGTCAAAGTTGATTGGAGGGAATCTGATGGTCACATTCCCATTCATCTCTTGCCGTTGTCCTTCTGGGTGGTAGAATATGTGGGGTTTGAACGTGATGTCAAAGAAAGCTTGGCAAGTTGCTGCAAAGTATTTTCTAGATGGTAAACATTGCATTGACCTTGTGAGGCTTTCAAAGCCTCTTGTGTAAAATCATCCGGTCTCTAAATTTTCAGGGAATGAAGATATGTGATGTGACCCTATCGCAGCCCTGACACACAGACTTATGTAGGAATTGGCCGAGAAATTTCAACTCCTGATGGACT
Organism: Ginglymostoma cirratum; assembly: GCA_024137785.1. NCBI lineage: Eukaryota > Metazoa > Chordata > Chondrichthyes > Orectolobiformes > Ginglymostomatidae > Ginglymostoma > Ginglymostoma cirratum. The sequence goes on along the minus strand of JAHRHZ010000075.1, from coordinate 8,102,297 downwards.
ATTTCCCGCACTTACCCCCACCAACTCCCAGACCCTGTTCAAATGTCTTTGACTCTGACTTTGAGTCAGAATGTTCCCCACATCTGATCAATGTGGACAGTGGCAGAAAAATTGGAAGATATTGTGGGAATATGAAAATGAGATATTTTACATCAAGAAGAAAAAATATGATTTTCCTCTCAAGGTTTAAAAGGCCAGACGAGACTTTTGTTTAAAAACCTTCTTTAGCAAGCATCTGGTCTGACCTATAGGGTTTCCATCAGGCTAGTTAGGTTAAAATTAACCACCACTTCAATGATCAAGAATAGAAGTATTTTACACCATAGAAATACATTTCAAGCAAGGACTGTAAAAAAATTGTGTGATTGAATCTACTCTTAATGGCATGGCATAGTTGAAAATAGGTCATTGAGCAGCTGAGTCAAAAGCTTAATACTGTTCAGGACAAAGCAGGCTGCTTTATTCATTCTCTCCACCACTGATGTACTGTGACAGCAGCTTGTACCATGTACAAGATGCATGCAGCAAACTGCTAAGTCTCCTTTTAAATCCATGATCTCTCTCACCTAAAAAGCCAAGTGCAGCAAATGGATAGAAACACCAAGTCACTCTTCAAGGTACACGCTAGCCTGACTTGGAATTATGTCACCATTATTTCACTGATACTGGATGAAAATGCTGGAATTCATTCCCTAACACCAGATGTACAATAGTATTTCAAGAAGGCGGCTTGCCACCATTTTCTCAAGGGCAATTGTGGATGGCCGGCAAATGATGACCTTGCAGTGACACTCAAATCAATAAATAGTAATTAAATTGTATGTACTTGGCAAGGTTGATTAATCAATTGGATTCTGCTCTGGTTATGGCAATGACTTGTGTGCTGGGTGTCTTAAGATGAGGACCAAACTTTGCCCATTATGCCTCTTTTCCTCTGGTTTCCGTATATGCTTCAAACAGCATTTTGTATCCATGACTGAAATGTGAACCTGCCAAGAAAAATAAATAAAGTCTTTTTGTTGCAGAAACATATTCACAACCCACATCAGGGTTAAGTATTATATTTAGAGGCTCATTTTATGAACTAATACCGTTGACAGAGGGCCTCAAATATAGCCAGTGTAAATTTAACTGTTTGGCTACATAAAGCTCAAACGTTTTCAGTTCAAAACATTTGAAAATGTTGTCCAGTACTCCACAGAGTTCCAATTTGCCTGCTGCAAAGTCAGCACTTGAACATACATATTTCAATAAAATGATATGATTCGTAATTTGGGGTGGCATGGTGGCTGAGTGGTTAACACTGCTGCCTCAAAGTGCCAGGGACACAGGTTCAGTTCCACCCTCAGGCGACTGGCTTTGTGGAGTTTGCACATTCTCTCTGTGTCTGCGTGGGTTTCCTTTGGGTCCTCTGATTTCCTCCCATAGTCCAAAGATGTGCCAGTGGATTGGCTAAATTGCCTGTAGTGTACAATAGACAATAGACAATAGGTGCAGGAGTAGGGCATTTGGCCCTTTGAGCCAGCACCACCATTCATTATGATCATGGCTGATCATCAACAATCAGTATCCTGTTCCCGCCTTATTCCCATAACAGGTTAGGTAGTTAACCAAAGGAAATGCAGGGTTGTAGGGATTGGGTGGGATGTTCTTCAGAGGGTCAGTGTGGACCAAATGGCCTGTAGGGATTCTATATTTTATGGATTAGCCCCAATAATTATTCCCAAAGCATCTGAACATGATGTGATTGTGCAGCCCCTTTTTCAGTTGCTTGCTGTCCTTTTCTGACATTTTTGGAAGGAGTAGTCAAATAGTACATGCATTCAATCCATTGGTATGTGATATTAGTGAAGAATCACCCCATCTGGCAGAATTTAGAGTGAGAGTTAGAGTTAATGCTAGATTAAGGTGCGAGAACACACCACTTCCACCATTGATATTCCTCATATGTATGTCTGCAGGTTGTGATTATGACAGCATGCAAACCCTGAAAAATGTCACCTTTCTCTTTGTTAAGGCTTTGGAGTCCCATTTTTTGAAATGATTCAAGCCAAAAGCATTTTAGCTTCTCTCTGTACTGAAAGGTAGAACAAACGTTAAATTGTTCTTTCTGTTACCTGCGTCCTAGTTAGGCTGCACAACAGCCCTTCGAGGGAAAATGATAAACACGCAGTTAATGATGCTACTGATAGACATCAAAATCATTCAATATGCAGTTATCAGTAGTATTATTTAATTAGAAATATCTTGTATAATGCTTCCAAAATGGTTTTGCTGTTTAGAAAATTAGGAAAATTATTTCAGGTTTGATCCTATGGACCGTTTGGTATAATTGTGTTCAATAATGTGAATTCAATTTAAAAAAAACCTGAAAACTGATACTTATGCTTCTTATATACCAGTATAGAAACCAATTCAGTATTCCCATGCCTCTTATTCCTTTCATTCATCTTTTTTCTCTCCTTTCCCCCTCATTTATTTCTATCATATGCCTGTGTTATTTATTTAAACAGTATTCTTTAAATTAATTATGTGTTGTTGTTTGTCCACACTTTCCACAGGTTCATCTCTTCCAGCTGTTCTCTCATGCTTATCTCTTATATTTCATTCTCTTGCTATTTCTTTTTATTTATCCATTCATGGAGTGTGAATGTTGCTTGCTGGAAAGCATTTACTCTATCATGCCCAGTAATCTTTGAGAAGGTGTTGGTGAGCTATCTTCTTGATATGCTACAGTCCATTTGGTAAAGGTGAACCAATAGTGCCATAGCTAGTGTGGTATTTAATGCAAATGTCATGGTTCTTGCATGCAAGAGAGTAGCATTACCTCTTGTGGTGACAGTAAGTTGCAGTATTAATTAATGCACTTCCTTCTATGGAATCGAAGATCCTGGGAGCAGAAATTGTGCCCACCAAAATCTGCCAGCTAATCAGAGATCAGCAACCATCCATTGGAGGCAACATTGGCAGAAAAAGCAGCAGCTTCTAGCAATGCACCCAGAGAGAGGCCTAGGAATGTCAAGGAATCCAGGCTAATGTCAAGTGAGAGCACCAAGGGGTCTCCGGGGTGGAGTCAGGGCAAGGAAAAGTGGGGTCAGCAGCAAGGACAATTGCCTTCCCCCGGCTATGGTTGAACACCAGCAGCAATGTGCTGAGGCCCTGCCCATTTAAGGGCACCAGTTCACAGCAAAGCAGGAAGACCATCCACATGCCTTCCCAGATTAATTGGGGCTAAGGTGGGAAAGCAGAAGAGCCCAAATCCAGCACCCACCTGGCAGATTAAATGCTGCCTCTCCAATCCCACTGCAGGGGAGATTGTTAAGTTCTGCCTCATCCCTTTATTTTGTTATTGAGCTCTGAGATAAAGGTGCACAAACACGTAAAGATAAGACAGAAATTCATCAAGCTCCAAAAGGCTGCTTCATAAAGTAGCTAACACTTACTCAAAGAATCACATTCAACCTTTTGCTTGAAAGTTATGAAGCAACTATGAAGCCGGCATTTGTGCCTAAAACTAAGGATGAATTCAACTAAATGAAATTGCAATCTGGCTTGACCCTTTGTTTAAACTACATGTTGAACATTTTTCTCAGGGTGATAGATTTGTTTGAGAGATATGACATACGAACGTAAGAAAGAGGAGTGGGAGTAGGCTATTCAGTCTTTTAAGCTTGACCCACCATTCTATAAGATCATGGCTCTGACTCAAGGCTCAAGTCATCTTTTGTGCCTGATTCCTTGTAGATATCAATTTCCCCAGTATTTCAAAAATCTATCTACCTCTTTTAAACTCTTTCAGAGGTCCAGACTCCACAGGTCTCTGGGGTAGAGAATTCCAGACATTCACTACCCTCTGGGAGAAGAGATTCCCTCGCATCTCATTTTTAATTGAGTGACCCCAACCCCCCCTTATTTTGTAACTATGCCTCTTGTTTGAGACCCTTCCACCAATGGAAATATCTTCTCAGCATTTCCGCATCAACGAGTTTGATATGACTCTTCTTCTGAAGAACAATCATATCAGATTCAAAACATTAACTGCGTTTCTCACTACATAGATGCTGCCAGACCTGCTGAGTTTCTCCAGCACTTAGTTTTTTAATTCAGGTTTTCAACATCTGTCATATTTTGCTTTTACTCTCAACATCTACTTTGTTAAGACCCCTCAGAATCTTGCATGTTTCAACAGATCACCCCTCACTCTTCTAAACTCTAAACAATAAACTCCTAACCTGTTCATTAATTCTTGATGAGTCAACCCCTTCATCCCAGCAATCAACCGAGTGAATCTATTTTTTGAACTGCCTCTAAAGTCAGGATATCCTTTCTTAAATACTGTACACAGTATTCCAGATGTAGCCTTACCGGTTACAATAGACTTCACTATTTTTCAACTAACTCCTGAGCAATAAAGGCAAAATTTCAATTTGCCCTCTTAATTAGTTGCCGCACCTGAATGCCAGCTATTGTGTTTTATGCACTAGAGCACACAGATCCCGCTGTACTGAACTTTTCAGGAGTGTCTCTCTATTTAAATAATAGCCTGCCTTTTGGTTCTTTCTACCAAACTGTATGATCTAACACTTTCCTACATCAAATTCCATCTGCCAGGTTTTTGCCTACTCACTTAGCCTATCTATATCCCCTTGTACATTTGTTATGTTCTCACCACAACATACCCTCCCACCTATTATTATATAGTAAGATACATTACACCCTGCCCCTTCCTCCAGGTCATTAATGTAGATAATAAATAATTGAGGCCCCAAGATTGATTCTTGCATCACTGCACTAGATATGTCTTTCTGACATGATAATGATCTGACTCACTGTCTTCTATGGATTAACCAATCCTTAATCTATGATAAAACATTACTACGAGCACCATGACCTCTTAATTTGTGTAATTATCTTTAGTGTGGCACCTTATCGATTGCCTCCTGGAAATCTACATTTTTTTCCTACCTTATCTACATTTACATCCACCAGTTCCTCTTTATCAACTCTGCTTGTTATATCCTCAAAGAACTAGAGCAAATTTGTCAAATTTGATTTCCCTTTCATAAAACTAGGTTAGATCTGTTTTATTGTGTTAAACATTTATAAATGTCCTATCATTTCTTCCTTGATAATGGACTTGAGCATTTTCCCAACAACAGATATTAGGCTAACAATTTTCTCTACCTTCTGAAACAGGGGGATCACGGTGACATTTTTCTATTCCTCCACAATTCACCGAGATTTGGAATATTTCAATCATGCATCCAATATCTCTGATTTCATAGGGTCATAGAGATTTCACAGCATAGAAAGGGCCCTTTGGCCCATCATGTCTGTCTGTCATCATGCCTGCCACCAGATACCCATCTATTCTAATCCCATTTTCTGGCACTTAGCAGGTAGCTTTGTGTGCTGTGGCGTTTTGAGTGCTTGTCCAAATGGATCTTGAGCGTCTTGATGGTTCCTGCCTCGACCACCCTTACAGGCAGTGAGTTCCAGATACCCACCACCCTCTGGATGTAACCTTTCTTCCTCAAATCCCCTCTTAATCTCCTGCTTCTTATCTTAAAACTGTTCCCCCTGGATATTGACCCTTCAACTAAGGAGAAATCTTGTCTGTAACCCCAGAACTTTGTATACCTCAATCAGGTCCCCTCTTCCTTCACTGCAGTTTCTGGCTTGTTGCAATTGACCTGCTGCACAGCTGGGCTTTAAATATGGTTATGAAGTACCTTGCTAGAGCTCATGAAGAAAAACCCTCCATGAAACTCCCCAAAATTGACACTTAGCTGATTTTTGGTAAAATTTAGCCCACAATTCTTAATATTAAGAATGTAGTTTTCAAAAAGTATATATTTTAAAAATAAAGGCTGAATATGATGTGAGTTTTTGGCACAGAAGACCTTGAAACAGCATAATTTCCATTCCAAATCGAAGCCAACAATCCTGACACAGCGCAAGCTCTGCATCACCTTTTAAAGTTGGCACAAATATCTGTTTGCAATGTTTTTGAACTTGTAGAAATGCACTTCAGCTTTGTCCCAGCTCCAAGACTGCAACATAAGATAAACTGCCAAAGTAGCATCTATGTTGTTTAAGAAGTACAATCACTATAAAAATGACTTTAAAACTATATAAATCTAACATTCAATTTGATCTTAGGCTCCATAATATTGAGTCTTTTATCATTTAAATGCAGTGCGAAATAACAGGTTGTTTAAGGGTGTGCCTGTAGTTTCTGCAAGATGGTTTAACTCCCAAATAAAAGATTGTGAATTTGAATGCCAGCCAAAAGTCACATTTGAATGTACTTTCCAATGCTAGTTGACTTTCAGCTCTATTTTTCTTTCTTGTCTAAGTTGTGTCATATTTTAGCCCCTCTATTTATTTAGGGTTTCTCTACACTATGCACTATCACAGGCTGAAAGATAAATAACCCTTGTTAGTGTTAATGCTCCATATGAGCAATAATCCTATTCCCATGTTCCAGCCTATTCTCATTTCCCGTTGTCCCCTTTTCCTTCAACCTTTTATCTAAGCTGTTCTTGAAAGAATGCCTAGCCTCTCCCTCAATCACTAAATAATATATTAATTCAGAGCTCTCTGTGATTAAAAAAAGTTTCCATTCAATCATGTCTGTGTTTCCTTGGAGTAGACTTCTCAAACATCAGAAGCAGTCTGCACCTGTCTGCTTTGCTCAACCTTTTGTAATTTTAAATATTTATTATTATATTGTTCTTTTATTCAAAAATATTTAAATCAGTGTATTCATGTACATTTTTATATACAGAATGTTACATCATTCACTGCTGCACTATAGTCTTCTTATCAAAAATGATTTATCAGACCATCATACATGGTGTGATCTGAAAAATATATTCTATCAAGTTCCACCATTGAGTTTAAAAATTATTTTCCTCTAATCTAATGGGAATCACAAAACACAAAACCATTGTCAAATCATCCTTTACCTCCTATTTTGCAATAAAATTAGAATCAGTTTTTCAAGATTTTATTCATATTTGTAGTCCCACAGGCAGCATCCCAATTTATTTGTTTCATCCCTTTGGTGTCTCAACAACCTCCTTATTGTGTGAAATCCACAAATACACACTGAACTCCAATAATAATTGTACTAAAGTTTTGTCTAGATTCACCATTGCATTTCAATTTTTCCATCTTATGCATTTTGCCATGAAATCCAATACTCCATTAGATTGTTTTATGGTCTTAGCTATTTAAGTTGTTTCTATAATTTGACTAAAGAGATAACAAGATGTAGATCTGGATGAACACAGCAGGCCAAGCAGCATCAGAGGAGCAGGAAAGCTGACGTTTCGGGTCTAGA
>JAHRHZ010000075.1:8074242-8094549 GCA_024137785.1 Ginglymostoma cirratum | reverse complement strand
CTTGTTACCTCAGATTCTCCAGCATCTACAGTTCCTACTATCTCTATAATTTGACTCTTCTTCAGAATTGAAGAACAATCATACTGGACTTGAAACTTGAGCTCTGTTTTTCCCTCTCTATGGATTCTGTCAGACCTGCTGAGTTTCTCCAGAATGCTCTGTATTTGTTTCAGATTTCCAGCATCTGCAGTATATTTATTTTACTCACTATACTTATTTTGAACCTGAAACCCATAATTCCTCTCATACTCAACATTACTCAGATTTCCTCTAGCCGCTACTTCTGATTTTTTTTACAAAAATGTACCACTTCATTCTCTTTGGGACTGAATTCCACATACCACTTCATTGCTGATTTCATCTTGTAGTAATATCCACTTACACTTTAATTTAATCTGCAAATTATTGAACTCTGCCTCCTATTTTAGTATCATTTGGACACTGCTCCCTCTAATTCTATTTCATCTGGGAATCACAGTGTGAAGCCATATTTCACTACACACTGTCAATGTTTTTCACCATAAGGCATTGTTCCATCATGATCATAGAACCATAGAATCCCAACAGTGTGGAAACAGGCCATTTGGCCCAAGAAGTCCACACTGCCCCTCTGAAGAACATCCCACCCCAACTCATTCCCCTACCCCTGCATTTCACTCTGTCTAACCCACCTAACCTAAACTTCCCTGGATACTATGGGCAATTTAGCATGGCCAATCCACCTACCCTGCATATCTCTGGACTGTGGGAGGAAACCGGAGCACCCGGTGGAAACCCATGCAGACACGGGGAGAATGAGCAAACTCCACACAGACAGTCATCCAATGGTGGAATCGAACCTGGGTCCCTGGCGTTGTGAGGCAGCAGTGCTAACCACAGAGCCATCGTGCCGCCCATCTACAGATTTTACTTGTCATTTAAAAAAGAAAAAATTTGTGGTTGCTACTTTCAGAATTATATTTTGCAAAAGCAGATCCCATAGTAATATTGTATGAAAACCATTAACATGCAAAATGATGCATTGCAATTAAATGTAAAATTCTAAAATTCCACAAACAACACCTTCTGTAGGGAGAGGCCCAGTTCAATGATATTATTCCCTTTATGTTCAGCTCCTTCATTTCATGTTGCACCAAAAAGACAGGAAGGAGATTGCACCATATTCAGCAAGACCACTGGATGGTGCAGGAGGCACCAAGAAGACAGAAATAACTGATTTGACCAATTCAACTGGACAGAAGAAGAATGCCATGAAGAACTGTCAGGGAAGCAGAACAAAATAAAAATGTTGAATTAAGACGCATAATCGACACAACAAAGAATAGTGAACCTTCACCAACATAATAAATGGTAATGTCTCCCAGCAGTAACTACTGTAAGTTTTGAAAACAATTTTAGTAAACAGATGTGCTGGGAAATTCCCAAGTGGGCGCCAATGAAGAGATTGTTGTTGAGCTTTCGATTCTGTACCTGGTGCATAACAACAAGGTGCAGCTAGAGACAACTGAGATAAAATTAACCTCAGTATTTGCTTAGAGCACAGAGAGACTGTAAAACGATTGGATCGTGGTTTGAACAGAAAATAGATCTTCTATTGTCTTATGGATGGCAATGATAATCATCACAGCATTTAAATTTCCGTATGAGCAAGACAAAGTTTTGAGCCTCATAACTATTCTCAACTGTTGGTGACAAATACTCACTCAAGGTATTGAAATGTTGGCTGCAGAGTATTTTGGATTTTTTACTTTAGAAGTACCATAATCAGCCTAGTATAGAACCTTATCCTCAACCCAACATGATAATGATTGCTGGTAATGAGTAGGGAAATATCTAGCTGCCTCAAAACAACAGAAAATGCTCTCCATCCAGCAACCAGTAATACCTATTCATTCTCCTTTTGATCTTTCCTGACACTTATCAGAATTCCAGAAATTTGCACTGTTGTAGGCACCAGTATTGTAGTGGTTTGCTTCAGGGCTATTATTACAACTCCACTGGAAATATGCTAGAAAAATACTACCCACAACAGGCTGGGCCAAGATCCCCAAAACATTCTGAGTTAATCAACTTGGAGAGAGTAAGTAGATGCTGGAAGCTAGAGTCAATAAATGTGGAGCTGGAAAAGTACAGCCAGTCAGACAGCATCTGAGGAGCAGGAAAGTCAATGTTTTGGTCCAAAACCCTTCATCAGGATTGGGAAGGGGCAGGGGAGCCCAGAAATAAATAAAAGGAGAGGTTGGGGGTTGGGGGGAGGATACGTGAGACGGAGATAGGTAGATGCAGGTAGGGGATAATTGTGGTTGGTCACCGGGAATGGTGGAGCAGACAGGTGAGTCAGAAGCTGGACAGGTTGGGGGAGGAGAGATTTTGAAGCTGGTGAAGTCAATATTCAAGTTCCTCCAGTTTATGTTTGGCCTCACTGTGACAGTAGATGAGGCCAAGGATGGACATGTCACCAGGGGAATGGGAGGGGGAGTTAAAGTGGATGGCAACTGGAAGGTCAGGTTGGTTGGTGTGTACAGAGCTCAGATACTTCGTAAACTGGTCCCCGAGTCTGCAACCCTGACGTACAGGAGACCACATCGGGAGCAATGGATACAGTTACTTAATGTATAAGACTGGTCCAGCCTGTGCAGTTTACAGAGGCAGGATAGTTATCTGTTATGTCAGGGGTAATCTCAGAAATACAATGGTAACGTAAAGTGATTCTTTACTCCACGCAACAATGGAGGTTGAGTCATTGAGTATTTTCAAGATTGATTTGGATAGATTTTTGATCTATAAGGAAGGGTTCTGGATGGCCACCATGAAATTGAAGCCAAGACCACAGTCAGATCAGCCATGATGTTATTGAATGGTGAAGCGGGTTTAAGTGGTGTATTCCTACTCCTACTTCTCATGTTCACAAGTTATCAGATATACTCAGGATAATGGGTTAATAGCCCTATTTCCTGTGCTCAGCACCCAGTAAATAAGTATTCCCAAGTCTCTGACTTAAGGATTACTACCTCCAAAATTCTTGTAATAAGGTAAATAAAGGAAGAAAAAAAATTAGAGAGAGAGGAGACAGCAGTGCCTGCACTGGTTTTCTGAAAGCTATAGAAAATGACAGTGAGGTCAGTAAAATGAGGGTGTGGTCATTCTTCTCTATCTCCTTGATGGATCTTCACCTGCTGATTCTGGCTTTGCAGGCTTTCTGGCAGCCGCTGAAGATTGTTGTTCTGCCTGAGCTGAGGGCAGATGTAACCCTGAGTCTTCATGCCAGCTTCATGTCATTGTAAGTGATTTGTACGCGCAGCCTGAGACAGAGGAGAATCCTCCATGTTTCCTCTTATGTTGCTGTTGCGGTGATCCAATCAGCTTTTCATTTCTGTTAATCCCCTTTATATAGTTGTAATGTTTCAATTTATGCCCTGAGCCCATAGCTTTGCAAATTACCATCCCTTGTTAGCCAGACATTCTCCCCTTGTCGAGGCAAGAGTGATTGTGACTTGTGAACCTGAGACCCCACCACATGACCTGCAGCTTTCAGTCCCCTTCAATGCTCTATGAGACATATCCCGCCCTTCTTTTTCAAATTGCTCACTTTCACTATCATCATTCCTTCAGCGGCCCGGTCCAGTCAACCCCAAACCAGTTAGTTTCCCACTTTTCCCAGGACTTCTTGAACTTTCCCCAATGAACACCCTGGACATTATTGAGCAAACACCCAGGTCGGGCTGTGAGCCACCTTGGTTTAAGTCATGAAAACATCCCTAACTGAGAACTGCCCAGCTTGGCACAGTACAGAATGGCCTGGATTAAGTTGTCCCAGATTGATATCATCCCAACTGACATACCAGTACTTTCTGGATTGGTTGGACCTGCCATGCACAACTGACTGTGGCCAATTCCCAGACTGCAATGACCATGGGGCCCTGGACCCAGGTATGGTAAAGCTCCACTTTGACTGTTGTCAACTCACTTGGCTGGGATTAGATGAGCCTCTTGGCTAACTGGGGTGACACTCCCTGACTGAACGTAGTTTCCCCTTGACCCTGTTAAGGACTGGTCCCCTGTGACTTTCGGACATGGACATTCAGTGTGTTTGCCATCTAAACTGCTGGCAAATGCTATAGGTTTGATGTTGACATAGCCTGGTGCCATACAGCAACATGTCCAGCCCATTGATTGTTCAGAGCCCTAAGTTACCACAAGCAGTGTGACTACTCTGTGGTCTAAAAGGAACTCAAGCAACACAGGCTGGCAGCCTGTAAATTGGAATGAAGAGTCTATTCGCTGAAAAGCAACGAAACCCACAGAGACTGGCAGCCTCCAAGGGGCCACAAAGTGAGGGAGTATTAAGAAAATAATCTTATAGTCTTATTGTGTAAATGCATAAGATGCATATGTGTCCCTGTACAAAGTGATGTGGCAGAAACATACAATCGTAAGTGTCCCTGATCTCCAAGGTGATGTCTTTAAGGCTGAAGCGGTTTGAGAGTTGATGTGAAATAGACATGATGATGTGATGAGATAAAAGGTACTGCAGATGCTGGAGAATCCGAGATAGCAGCTGGATTTTCCTGCTCCTATGATGCTGCTTGACCAGCTGTGTTCATCCAGCCCCATGCTTGTTATCTATGATGATGTGATGAGGCTGGTGGTTTGGGAACACACACTTGCATGGACGAAAGGTGGACCAGGATGCTGTTCATAGAGCGTGCAAAGAAATGGTGAGGAAGGTGCAGTAGTATGAAGGCCCAGAGAAGCAAGCAATGAGCTGCTGCCACCAGGTACCTCTTTGACTTGCGTGATCGAAATTGGCAAATCTAGTTTCTCAGGGAAAGAGGAGAGAATTGGAAGCTGTCTAAATGAGGTAAGACTAGATAATAATGAGATGTTAATACATGTAAATTAGACAGTTACCATTCATTAGTGAAATTCAGAACTCACCATTTAAACCCTAAGGGGAAAATTGGGTATTTTTTCTCTATCGAGAATATGATATTTCAATTTTCTCTGTACTTTCCCAACTTGATCACCACTCCCCAGGCTGCTCAATGGAGTGGAAAATTCTGCCCAATATTTTTCAGTGTTAGTGATGTGTTGTTTTTTCCCTCTTTCTTAGGTGCTTTCTTAATTGCCTTAGGATATTTCATTATGTGGAGGATCCAAAAAATATGAATAATTGTTATTCAAACTTGCAGTATATTTGCTGTATTGTAATGATATGCAACTGGTGTTTTACTTAGTTGTTGACAAATCATGATAAGCATTAGAAACAGCACATTAGAACTCATATTACAGAACTGTGCAATGTAACTGAGACAAAAAAGACTAATGGCTATGTTTTCCTTCGTGCATCCATTTTATGAAGGAAGTATATGCATAAGCAACATGCAAAACTCACAGCAAATAAAATTTGTTCATATGTCCTGCTACTCGTAACAGTGCTCTAATCCTAAAATAAATTTACAAAAATTAACATGAAAAGCATTTTTAAAAGGCTGGTTATGAGAAATGCATGCAAAATTACATTGGCTCAATGGGGAGGGAGAAAGGGATCAAAATATGAGTATTGAATAAGCGGCATTCTTCAGTTTAACTGAAAGATTTCAATTATTATCATATCACAAGTTAAAATAACAAATTTATACAGTAAAATAACTTAATACATTTTGACACTTAGCAATGTACTGCTTGAATAGCTCTGTGACTGCACCATGTGAATTCAATTTCATATCAATATGATATGATGCTTTTAAGGATGAAATATATCAACAAAACATTGGCAAAACAAAACAATGCTCATTCCTCTTCAAAGTTACAAGGATTTTTTAAAATGTATCCATTAACTATACCTTTCCGTGTTTGATGATTGAAAAAAAGTTAATTAGTATATTAAAGATTATGATTTTAATAAATCTATTAGAAATATGATTGCCATTCTAAAATAAAGCCACGGCAGATATAAAGTCTGTGCAAAATCAAAACCTAAGTCAAAGCAAACTCCTAATTCATAAAAGACAATAATAATCAAAGGATTTTTTTCAAACTGTTTACTAAACCATTTCTTGACAGTACGGATAGTGTAATATAGGTTAGGTATACAAATACAGCAATAGAAATATATGCTGAAATGTAAAATATTGATTTAAACTGTGATATTATGTAATTAACTTAACCTGCTCCGTCTATTAAAACTTTAAATTTATAAAAACAAACCTATTTATTTTATTCATTATTCAGTTAGAATAGCAGCTAACTTCCTTACACTGAGTTCTTGATTGCTTTTTGTGATCAAATGGCAGTTTTGAACATCAAATCCTGTACATGCTCTATGACAAATTATATCGGTACAGCTTAGAAGATAATATTATAGAATGCTAGCAAAAGTCCCTTGCAAAAAATCTTTCAACGTTAAAAGCTCTCAATTCTGGTTTGAAATCAAATTTTCAAGTGATTTTAAACAAGGAATGATGAAAAGTATTTTGTAAAGATACTTTTACTTGTTCATTATATTCCTATCTTAAGATATATATTGATGATGACATCTACAATATTTCAAATGGTAAATGTGTCTATTAAATGCAAACATAAAGACAATACACTGGTCATCATTCAGTGTGGTCAACCTTTTCATCTCCTTACCCATTAAAAACTAACGTGAGATTGACACCGCTGCCCTATTTTGTTGCACGTTGCATTTCAAAAGCTATGAAGGATTGTTGATGTCAGCCATGTGACAAAGCAGCTGCTGTTCCTCACTGTGCTACAGGGAATTCTACTTCCTCAAGTTTGCTAATAGTATCTTCTGGCATTTGTATCACTCTGCTAGAGATCCCTAACTTCAGTGAAAGAGATGCAAGCAGTGTTGCCATAGTTTTGGTCATTGGTGATCTTGATTATCCAGGCTTACATACAAAAAGGAATAAACATTAGAACTCAATGATCATGTGAGGGTTTACTAAAAATAGCCAGCAAGTGTGAAGCAGGTTGCAGTGACATGCAATGTTGGGCCTTTTACATGGCATATGTCATCAGATCTTTATCATGTTGCCTTCTCCTACATCTGTTTTAATAGGCTGCAAATAACGTAAGGGTTGCATTGGGCCTGACTGTAATCTCACACTAGGCATGGTACAGAGCAATTTTCATACCCAGAACGGCCAAGCAGGGCAATCTTTGTTGTATTCACCTCAGCCAATAGACCATTCAGGTCAATACTGGACAGAGTTTCTAGTGCTGAACCACTCAAGTCACTTTTCTTGTAGACTTCCATTATGGAATTATCTTAATTTTGTTTTGACAAAAATAAATTCCCCTATGCCTTCAAAACGCAGAGCCTTTACAAATGCTGTAAAGTAGTTAAAATCTGTCTTGAACCTTTAAAAAACTCAATACTTGTTCCCATATGTAATCATTTACCTTCAAGTGAAATCATGTATTTAAACATGAACTGCAGCCCATTAAGATATCTGAAGTTTAACATAAATTGATAGATCTTCTGTGGCCTTTCTCATGCTGAATCAGGCTATACTGTCTACAAACAACTGTGATGTTAATGTAATGTATGTGTATTGATATGTATTTTTATTGCAATATTTTATGGATCTTTTGGGATTGAATTTAAACAACTCAATCTGTTAACCCAAAATGGATGGCTTTTATTTAGTAGGGAATTGGTGAGGAGATATGAGAAAGACAGTCAGGATAATGTAATTGGCAGGATGTGATGAGTGGTGTCCCGAAACGGCTGTATTAGGGCCAAACTTCGCACTATTTTGATCAATGTCTTAGATTAAAGAATAAAAAGTTCTATATCCAAAGTTGCTGATACTTAGACGCACAGTAAATAGTATCATTGCGGAAGCTGCATATGGACATTGATAGATTATGTGAGTGGGAAAAATTCAAGGAAATATAAGTTTTGTGTGGAGAAATGTGAGCTCATCCTCTTTGTATCTAAGAAAGAAAGATCAGGGTATTTTCTAAATGATAAGAATCTAGGAGCAGCAGAGGAACAGAGATTGCCCATTCATTAGAGACTAATGGACAGAAAAAAACACTAGAAAGACAAATGCAATGTTAACCTTACCCTCATGGGATCCAAAATTATTCTACTATTGTATAAAACTCTAGCTTAACCATATTTAATGCCTCCAGTATCATGTTCATCACTGTGGGATAGTCTGTCTGCCTTGGTGTTCACTGCAGTTTACCTTGTAGCAACGTTTCAATGCAGCTTCCCTAAAGGTTCAGTCTTTAGAGAGCAGGCCGGCTGTTCATGTGTCTGCAAACAATGCTTTGAACATAGAGAACGTAGTCAGCTTGTATGAAGTATGCCGAATAGAAGCATGGGAGTCATTTGGGACAGACTATAATAATGCAGATGAGATGGGTATACCAAATATATCTGTCGTCCACCTCAATCTCTGCATTCAAAACACAATGCTATCCAATTTTTCAACCTTTTAGCTTAGCAATAGTTGGGAAGGACTAGAATTTAGTTACTTTCAGAAATGTTTTTGAGCTAAAATAGTACTCTGACTAATTCCAAGTTTTGAATATTAGCCTGAGAATTTATTACGTCTAAAATCCTGGGGTTAAAAGCATTGAAGTTTGAGATGTTATCACTAATATGGGGGAACCTGGAGATTGGCAGAACTCAGGTATGATAGATAGGGGAATATTGGCTTTCTATGTGTCTGCTGGAATCTTGATGTCTGTCAATGTGAGAGGATTTGGAGAATACCAATTAAACGACATTCTTGGAGTGAAGGAAAAGCCCTGGAGTGGCAGCATCGATTTGTAAGACTCTAAAAGTTCTGCTAACACTGAATTTAGTGTTTTGTGACTGATTCCGGCACATGTCTGTCAATTGTTATACCTTTTCATCAAACCTATTGGTTAACAATTTAGTTCATTGTTTCAAGTCCAAACAAAATAAATTTACTGATCGTTGACAGATCATGACAATTCAGGGACATTATAACAATGGACAGCATTTAATGTAATTTCTCTAAGATTATTAAAACCACAGATTTGCAGAGAGATTAAAAACACTAGACAATTTCAATCACTGAAGAAAGGAATAACAGTTATTTCATGTTGTTTACCAAAAATGTGATGAATTTCAATAGAAAAGGTGAAGTTATTAATTGGATGGGGAATCGATGAAAAGAAGTCATGAATTTAAAATTGTCACAAAGCAAGAGATTGAATTTTACTTGCACATTGATTTGTCACTGCATTCAATTGTTTTTGCCACAGGAAATAGTAAGTCACAGCATAGTGACAGAAGGATGTTGGATTAACCCTAACGCAGAACTTAATTTAGGTTAACATTTCGCTAGAGTACTGAGAAAGTGCTACGTTATTTGAAGTTTTGCCTTTCAAGATGTTAAACCAGAACCCCTCCCCGAAGGTGGCAAGAAAAGAAAAATTGTGGAAGTTAGCACTGTAAAGGTACTCACTCCCTTCTCACCACCTCAACAAATAAGTGAAGTGAGGTGAGATGTTCACAATTCACCAGTGATAAAGCACTTAAGTGATCAATTAATAGCCACTTAAAAGTCTTGTGGTTCCCTAAATGACTAACCAGGGTAACATACCTGCAAGGTTGGTAAGGATAGCCTGTTTACTCCAATCTAGTGACAAGTCAAGGCCTTTGATAAGCTGAGAAGCCCACCATTCAATTTTTATCTAGCTGATTGGCGCATAACACTGTGAGCTTTCTCAGTAGTGGATGTCACAAATTAGTTGACATCTAACACATATGCCCCCACACTTAGTCTCAAATGTGGGAAATCTTGGCCAATGTTCTGGTGGATCTTCAAGAACCTGCTTCATCATTTGATTATCCATGGTTGGCTGACATTTTGTGAGTTCTTGCATCTTGAAGAAATTGATAGTTGCTGTAATTCATGTAATGGTTCTTTAAAGACTATCCATTGCTGATGTACAGTAATGCCTTTTAATGTATTTTCCAAATCCACCTCAAGCAATTTGTGTGTTATGCTTTCATGATTTCCTTTATTCAAATTTAACGCTATTGCTTCAGGATGCATTATCTCACTGTAAAAATTCTATCATAT
The DNA here is from genome assembly GCA_024137785.1 of Ginglymostoma cirratum. Lineage (NCBI taxonomy): Eukaryota > Metazoa > Chordata > Chondrichthyes > Orectolobiformes > Ginglymostomatidae > Ginglymostoma > Ginglymostoma cirratum. The sequence goes on along the minus strand of JAHRHZ010000075.1, from coordinate 8,084,467 downwards.
TGTGGTCACTTATTCTGAAAGGTTCTTCTACAACGAGATTAGTAATTAGCTGTTTCTCATTACCTAATGCTATCTCAAAAATAGTAGGTCCTCCAGTTAGTTCTTCAATATGCTACTATAGAAACCAATCCCTAGCACATTCCAGAAACTCGTCCTCCACAGGTTAAGGGCTCAATTTGTTTAACCAGTCTATGTACAGTTGGAAGTCACCCATTATGACTTTGTTGCCCATGCTATGTATTTCTCTCATCTCCTGATTAATACTATGCCTTGCACTACCACTGTTTGGTGGCCTATAAGTAACTCCAACCAATGTCTCCCACCCTTGCTGTTTCACAGCTCCACTCAAATAGATTCTACATTGTGTTCTGACTTCATCCCTTACTAACGAAATGATCCCATCCCTTATAATCAGCACAACTTAATGGCTAAGGTTCACACAGCAGGTAGTGTTTGCAAATATATCTCACCTTTACTGTATGGGTGTCTATGTAACACTATCGCACTTTGAAGAGTCTCAAGCCACTCAAAAGTCAAGTCTCCTCCTTCACAGAACAAAACACTCCCCTCAAACTTTGAAACATGGCCATCTGGTTGACGCACATGCAATGTGTTTGGTGTGAATACTGTTGGACGTGGTTCAGATATAAGATTGTTATTGCACAGTAACATATAGAAACATGTCTTCGCCCTTGCCTGATGACTGATACCAGGCATAGTGAGGGAAGGCAAGACAAAGGAACTGCCAGGAGGTCCAAGACCAAACACGGCAATGCCTAAATGAGGGCTGACAAGTGGCAAGTAACATTCGTGCCAATGTCAGGCAATGACTGTCTCCAGCAAGACAGAATCTAACCATTGTCCCTTGACATTCAATGGCATTACGATCATTGAATCACATAATCAACATCCCGGGGTTTACCACTGATCAGAAAGTAGCCATATAAGTACTGTGGCTACAAGAGCATGTCAGATGCTCAGAATTTACAGCAACTTGGACAATTGTCTACATTGTCAGGTAGATGCCAGTGTTGTAGCTGCATTGGAACAGCTTGGTCAGAGATGCAGCAAGGAGTATACATCTTTAATAACATCAGTGAATGGTGCTAGGGCCCATTGTGTTTGCATTATCCAGTGCTTCCACACATTTCTTGGTATCACAAAATGAATTGAATTGGTTGAAGACTAGCATCTATGATGCTGGAGATCTCTGGAAGTGGCTGATATGTATCATCCACTGGGACCTTATGGCTGAAGATTGTTGTAAATGTTTCAGACTTTTTTTTGTACTTAGGTACTGTGCTCCCCGATCATTGTAGATGCAGCCTCCTCCTGCAGCGAGTTGATTGATTATCCACCAACATTCATAACTAGCTGTGGCAGGATTACAGAGCTAAGATTTGATCTGCTGGAATAGCTTAGCCCTGCCTATCACTTTATCTATCTATCTATTTATGCTGCTTGGCACACATGTGATTCTATTTTGGAATTATATTTAAAGTACATTTTGTAGCTTCATCAGGTTGACGCCTCATTTTTAAGTGTGCCTGGTGCTGCTCCTGGCATGACCTTTTGCATTCTTCACTGAAACAAGGTTGATCACCTGGCTTGATGGTAAAGGCAAAGTGGGGGATATGCCAGGTTATGAGGTTGCAGATTGTGTTGGAGCAGAACTCTGCTGCTACTAATGGGTCACACTGTTTCATGGATGCCAGTCTTGAGTTGCTAGAACTGTTTGAATGCTACTCTATTTTTATAACTGAGATAGATAGATTCTCATTGAGCAAAAGGATGAATGGTTATTGGGCATAGGTAGGAATGCGGATTTGGGGTGATAATCAGATCAGCCATGATCTTATTGAATGGCAGAGCAGGCTCAAGGATCGAAATGGCCTATCCAGCTCTTAATTCCAATACTAATATATGCAGTATAAAGAGCAGAGAGGGCTAAGAGTTCCTAGAACAAAAACAGAAGTTGCTGGAAAAGCTCAGCAAGCCTGGCAGAACTGTGAAGAAAAACCAGAGTTAATGTTTCGAGTCTGGTGACCCTTCCTCAGACTCGAGAATTATCTGCAGTATTATATGTCCAGTCCAACAAGAAAGGAAGCATTGATAGGCCTTGTTCTTGGAATTGAAGTGGGTAAAGTAATCAAGTGTCAATGAGAGCACCTTTGAATTGTGATCAATGTGTCACAAAATTTATGGTGACTATGAAAAAGGATACTGAACAACCCTAAATAAGAATAATTAATTGGGAGAAAGCCAACTTCAGTGGCATAAGAATGGACTTGGATCAAACAAATTGCTTCAAGAGTTGGCAGAAAAATCTGCAGCTGAACAATGGGCTGACTTCTAAGAGACGGTTGTACAGAGTAAAGATGTTTGCCCCTCAAAACAGAAAAGAATGGCAAAGAAATCCTGAGCTCCCTGGATGACAAAAAAGGTAGAAACTATGATAAAAAAGAAAAAAGTGTGCTTGTGACATGTGTTTGGTAAAAAAAATAAAATTGAGAACCAAGCCAAATGTGGAAGGTGTAGAGGGATAGAAAGAGATATGAAAGGGAATGCTGAAGTTTTATATAAGCATATGAAAGGTAATAGGGATGTTAAGGAAAGGCAACAGTGGTATAATCACTGGACTGTTAATCCAGGGACCTGGATTCAAATCCCACCACGGCAGCTGGTGGAATTTTAGTCCCAGAAAAATCTGAAATTAAGAGTGAATCCATTGTCAATTGTCAGGAAAAACGTATCTGGTTCACTAACCCTTTAAGAAAGGAAACGGTCGTCCTTACTGTTCTGGCCTATCTGTGACTCCAGACCTACGGAAATATGCTTGACTCTTAAGTGCCCTCAGCCATAAATGCTGGCCTAGCCAGCGAAGCCCTTAGCCCATGAATGAATGAAAAAAAAGGAGTGGGACCAACATACAGAGGCAGAGTACATGGCTGAAATAATTCATTGAATCTGTCTTACCAGCAAAAAAAATGCCAACCAGGCCATAGTATGAGGAGGACATTCAGCCATTCGAAACGTTTAAAATTGACAAGTAGGAGGTAATGGATAGTCTGTCTGTACTTAAAATTGACACAGCTTAAGAACCAGATGTGATGCACCCAATAATAAGTGAGGGAAGTGAGAATGGAAATTGCAGAGCCTCTGGCAAGAAGTGTCTTTCTGAGATTTAAGGATTGTATCAAACAATTGGATAATACAAATCTTATGCACTTATTCAAAAAAGGGTGTAAGGATAAGCCAAGCAATTATAGTCACAGTGATGATTGGGTTTGATGATTGGAACACTTTTGGAAACAACAGTTCTTGTCAAAAGTAACCATTACATGGACAAATGCAGATTCGTTAAGGAGAGCCAGTACAGATTTCTTCATGGAGAATCATGTTTAACTAGCTTACTGGAGATTTTTGAAGTTGTAGAGAGGTTTGACAAGGGCAATGCTGTTGATGTAGTGTACATGGACTTTGAGAAGGCATTGGATACAGTTCAGCATGGCAGACTTGTGAGCAAAGTTAGAGTTAATGGAATTTTAAGAAAGTAGAAACATGAATATAAAATTGTTTTAATGACAGAAAACAGTAATGGTTAATGGTTGATTTTCATGCTTGGTGAAGATTTTCAGTGGCGTTCCCCAGTGGTCAGTGCTGGGACCCTTGTTGCTCTTGATGTATATTAGTGATCTAGATCTTGGTGTATAGAGCACAATTCTAAAATTGTGGATGATATGAAACATGGAAACATTGTAAACTGTGGGAAGGCTAGTTCAAACTTCAAAAAGGACAGATGAGTTGGTGGAGTGGGTGAGTAGGTGGCACATGAAGTTTGATAATGAGAAGTGCGAGGTGGTTCATTTTGGTGGAAAGAAGGTGGAGAGACAATATAAAGTAAAGGATACAGCTCCAAACAACCAGAGGGATCTGGATGTATATGTGCAAAGTCATTAAAAGTGGCAGGACAGATGCAGAGTTGAGTTAATAAAACATACAGTATCCTGGGCTTTTATTAATGGGGCACAGTGTATAAGATGAAAAAGGTTGTGTTAAATTTATATATGACACTAATTCAGCATCATTTGGAGTATTGCGTCCAATTCTGGATGCGACTGTTTTGGAAGTACATGAAGGCATTGCAAAGAGTGTGGAAGACATTTCTGAAATGTGATTCCAGTGATGTGGAATTTCAATTATTAAGATAGATTGGAGAAGCTGAGGCTGTTTTCCTTGGAGAAGGGAAGACGAAGAGGAAACTTGATTGAAGTATTCAAAATCACAAGCAGTCTGGACAAGCAAATAGGGAGAAAATGTTTCCAATTGTGAAAGCATGATGAACAAGAGGAAACAAATTTACAGTAACTAGTAAACACAGCAAATGAGGATTTTTTTCACACAGTGAGTCAATAGGGTCTGGAATGTACCGTAGAAATTGTTCTTGGCTAGTGGTTCAAAAAGGCTGTGTCAAATCAGCTGAATGCAGTTGAACTGTAGTGAAATATAGAATGGTTGCAACACAGAAGTACACCATTCAGCCCAGCTCCCTGCAAGAACAACTCAGACAGTCCACTCCCCAATTCTTTCCCAGTATTGCAAAGATTGGTTCCCCTTTTGGGTGCTTATTCAATTTCTTTGCGAAAACCAATTTTCAATCTACATCCAGCATGCTGCCAGGAAGTACCTCACTGACCGTAACCACTTGTTGAGGGTTTTCCTTAAATTGCTATTGGGTTTTTCACCAATCATCTATAATTTGTGTCCTCTGATTCTCTTCTCTCAATGGGAGTAGGTTATTCAGACGCTCAAACCCAGAAGATCTGATTTGATTATGGCCTCGGCTCTACTTTTCTGCATATGCCGAATGCCCTTTGACTCTCTTGTTTGTCAAGAATCTGTCTATATATTTGTTAGGGAAAATATTTAATGTTCATGTCTCCACACTTTCTGTGTAAGAGAATTTCTAAGACTCTTAACCCTGAGCAAAAACAAATGCTCCTTTCCTCCATTTTAAGTGAGAGACCCTTTATTATTAATCTGCCCTAGTTTTAGTCTCTCCCACAAGAGAAAACATCCTTTTAGCATCCACCCTGTCAAGCCTTTTCAAGATCTTTGTTTCACTTTCTTATTTTTTACGTTTCTCATTCTTCTAAACTCCAATGGATGCAGAACCAACCTGTCTGACCTTTCCTTATAAGGTAACCTTTTACCCCAGGAATTAGACAAGGAAACTTCTCTGAACTCTAAACTTCCAAAGAATTTCTGTTCTTTCTGTGGAAGTAGCTGTGAAAGTTCAGTAATTGAGTATGTTTTTACTGAATCTGTGGAACTCTTTACCTCTGAGTGCTGAAGAAGCTGGATAATTAAATGTATGCAAGGTTGAAATAGGCAATTTTCTTAATCAGTAAGGATATCAAGGCTTATAAGATTTGGGCAGGAAAGTGAAGTTGAGGATTATTGAAGCAATTGTGACTTCATTGAATGTTGGAGCAGTCTCAATGGCTGAATGATCTACTTCTGCTCCTACGTTTTATGGTCTAATAGCATCCTTGGATGCATCTCATCTAGTGAATCTAGTGTCCTAGTAAATTAACAATTTTAAGTATAAAAAGCCTTTCTAATACCTCCTCTTCATTTAGTATTAGCCAATCCAGTATCTCAACTACCTCCTGTTACACTGTAACATGTCAATTGAAATAACGATCAGACACTGCCTGTGTTGTCATTATGATACCACATATTTTGCCACACTGTTCTCAAACTTTGAACAATGACATTTACTTGGACTTACAGACATATAAACATAGCCAATATAAACTTTTCCAGTGAACAAAGGGGGTTAGAGAGTGAGCAACTGATCCAAAAATTCCACCCCAACTCATTGCGGTGCGCCCTACCTACACTATCAGTCTCTTGGAAAAGATCATAGATTATAGAATCCCTACAGTCGGGAAACAGGCCCTTTGACCCAACAAGCCCACACCGACTCTCAGAGCATCCCACCCAGACCCATCCCCCTATAACCCACCTAATCTATACATCCCTGAACACTACGGGCAATTCAGCATGGACAATCCACCTAGCCTGCAAACCTTTGGACTGTGGGAGGAAACCTGCACAGACACAGAATGTGCAAACTCCACACAGACAGTCGCCCAAGGCTGGAATCGAACTCGGATTCCTAGCACTGCAGGGTAGCAGTATTAACCACTGAGCCACTGTGCCACCACCAAGAATACAAGTCAAGACAGGAAAAAATTCTTTGAAATTGCTTTCTGACCCCAAAGACAAACAAACAAGATTCAGATGAGCAGAAGGATGAGTATTTTTAGTCCCTGTTAGCCTAAAACTTAAAATGGTGTTTCTTATTTCTTCCTGCTCGAGGGCTTCAGCACAAGAATCAAGGGTGACTCTTAAATGCAGTGCTGAGGGAGTACTCCACTGTCAGAGGTATCACCTTTTTGATGAGATATCAAACCAAAGCCCTGTTCAACTGCCTATTCATGGAGATGAAATGTTTCCATAGCTCTATTTTGAAAAAAGTGGAGTAGCATTGGAGTTGTCCCCGGTGCCCGCTATAGGAACATGAATATAAGACTAAAGACTAAGGGCGTTTGGCCCCTCAAGCCTGCTCTGCCATTTAATAAAACTATGACATATCTGGTTGTAACCACAAATCCACATTCCCACTGACCCCAAAAATCTATCAATCCTTTCCTTATCTAGAATCTATCCAGCTCTGCCTTATAAGTATCCAAAGACTTTGCTTCCACTTCTTTTCAAGAAGAGAGTTCCAACTACACTCTCTGAAAAAATAAATTCACACCATCTCTGTTTTAAATGGGTGATTACTTATGTTTAAACAGTGGCTCCTAGTTCTAGATCCTCAGCAATATTTATCTCTCAATCAACACCATTAACACAGATTATTTGATCATTATCAAATGGTTATTTGAGTGATTTTGCTGTCCATAAAATTAGTTGCCATATTTCCATTGTTACAAGTCACTACGTTTCAAAATACTTCATTAGCTGTAAAATGGAGGTACCTGGTAGTTGTGAAAAGTGCTACATGCCAGACTTCTTCTTTACCATTTCATTCAAATAAACTGCCCAACGTGCAGAATCCCTTCATTATTTTAAGCACCTTAATGGTTTCCCCCAAAGTCTACACTTTTCCCAAAGTAAATAATCCCATTTCCCTATTCTGATAACTAAAGACCCTTAAACTAAGTATCATTTCAGTGTCCCTCCTCCAGATCTTTTCTAAGGCCTTGAAAATTTCCTTCAATGTAAACTATCAAAACTGGACACAATATTCTAGATGTAGCTGAGTCAAGGCATTTTTCTTGGTAAAAATCGTACTTCTGGTTTTAAAGTTAATTGTCCCAGCTAAACAACAAATCCATTTTTGCAATAACCTTGTAGCAGTGATCACAGACATTCAATATTTCATGGAGGAAAATCCTCAGATCTTTCTCATGCTCAGAAGCCTAAACCAGACAACTATGCATGGTGTGCACAAGCTTAGAACTACAGTTCAAACACATCATGCTGCATTCGTCAATATTAAAGTTGTGGGCACAATGGCTGGCATGTACATGTCTACTTGTAGAATACTTATATCATCCAAGATTCTAAATTCTATCAGGATCCATCAGCAAAACCTGTAGTCTCTTCTTCTAATGTTTTTATCCAGTTTATTAACAAGGATAAAGAACATTCTGTCATAATTCTACCACAGATTTCCCCAGTCTAAGATCTGTCTGGCAGTTCCACAAGGTACAAACATACATGGATTCTTTTACATGATGTGTTTAGCTCTGCCCAACTTTGCTGCACCCCATTGTTCCAATAACTGTGAGAACAAATCCAACTAAATCTTCCTTATCATCTCACTTTCTAGAATAATCCAATTTCCAGAAACAGATAGGGAAAATGGGGGATTTGTTATTCTGAACACATCTGAACTGACGCTGGCTGTGATGAGTCTAGTTTTGAGAAGGGGTCCTGCAATATGTAGTAGGTTCACTGTTTTCATTCATGGAGGCCTGCCTCCTCGCAATGCACCACATTTGTGAAGCGGTTACACACAAGCTACACATAACTGATTATGTCTCTCTAATGGTCAGAAATATCAAAGGCTCTTCAGATTCATAGTCATAGAGTTCTTACAAAATGAAAAGTGGCCCCTTGGCCCATTGAGTCCATGCCATTCATGAAATATCCATCTATTCTTATCCCATTTTCCAGCACTTAGGTGGCAGCCTTGTATGCCATAGTGTTTCAAGTGCTCATCTAAATACTTCTTAAAAGTCTTGAGGCCTCCCACCTCTACCATCCTTCAGGGTAAAAAATGTTTCCTCAAATCCCCTGCTCCTTATTTTAAAACTGCATCCTCTGGTTATTGGGGAATAGTCCAACCCGATCCACGCTGTCTATGCTCCGAGAATGTTCTACATCAGGTCCATCCTCAGCCTTCTCTGCTCTAAGAATAACAAACCCTGTTTATCTAGTTTCTCTTCATAGCTGAATTGATCCAGCCCAAGTAACGTTCTGATGAATCTGTTCTGTACCTTCTCTAATGCAATCACATTCTTCCTAAAGCATGGTGACCACAACTGCACACAGTGCTCCAACTACGGCCTAAATAATATTATCTACACCTCCATCATAACCTCCTTGCTCATGTATTCAATGTCTTGACTAATAAAGAAAAGTATCCCACATGCATCCTTATTTACCTTATCTATCTGTCCTGTTGCCTTCAAGTTTCTATGGACAAGCAAAACAAGGTCCCTCTGACCCTTTGTACTTCTTGGAACCCTACTAATAAGCATGTACTTCCTTGCCTTGTTAGTCCTCCTAAATTGCATCACCTCACACTTTTCAGGATTAAATTCCATTTGCCATTTTTAAACCTATCTGACCAGCCTGTTTATTTCACCCCATATTCTAAGGCTTTCTTCCTTACTATTTACCATGTTGCCAATTTTTGTATCAATTGTGAACTTACTGATAATATCTCCTACATTCACGTCTGGATCATTAATGTACACAACAAACAGCAAAGCACCCAGAACCCAACTCTGTGGTATGCCAGTGATTATAGGATCATACAGCACGGAAACAGAACCTTCAGTCCAACTTGTCCATGCCAACCAGGTTTCACAAACTTAAACTAGTCCAATTTTCCTGCTTATCCCTCTAAACTTTTGCTATTTCATGTCCAAATGACTTTTAAATGTTGTAACAGTACCTGCCTCGACCACTTCCTCTGGCAATTCATACCCCTGTGTGAAAAAGTTGGCCCCTCAGGTCCCTTTTAAATCGTTCCCCTCTCACCTTAAACCTATGCCCTCTAGTTTTGAACTCCCCTACTCGAGGGAAAAGACCTTTGCTAGACTGACTTGGACCTTTTCTATACTTGTCTATGCATTACCTCCTACTGTACCTCCAGCCAAATCCCCATTCCATTGGAGAAATAATTTAAACACCCACCAACTTCAGCAAACTTCCTCGAAAGGATGTGGAATCATAGAATTTTACAGTACAGAAGGAGACAATTCGACCTATTCTTCTAATCAACTGTTCAGTGGTGTTATTACGCACTGCTGGAGCAGGTGGAACTTGAACTTGGGCATCCTGGTAGAGGGGCAGGGACACTACCACTGCACTACAAGAGGGCCCTCTTCTTATGGTATGCTTCCAGAACAGGGTATTTGAACCCGACTGGCTCCGAAGTAGAGAAACTACTGGCTCCCAAAAGAGTTACTCAGCTAGTCCCATTTTACAGCTCTGTCTCCATAGCCTTCTAAATTCATCACTCTCAAATGCATATGTAGCTCTCCTCTGAAACCTCCTAGGGACTCCACCGCCACCACTATCCAAGGCAATGCCAAATCCTAAAAATTCTGAATAAAGAAGTTTCTCCTCATCTTACTCCTAACTCTCTTGCTGATAATCTTGAAATTGTGAACCCTAGTTACTGACATACCCACTAATGGAAACAGAATATCCTTCTTTACAGAGATAGTAGGAACTGCCGATGCTGGAGAATCTGAGATAACAAGGTGTAGAGCTGGATGAACACAGCAGGCCAAGCAGCATCATAGGAGCAGGAAAGCTGACGTTTCGGGCCTAGACCCTTCTTCAGAACACCCACTGCGAAGCCCTCTGAAACAATTTTAACACCACTGCGAAGCCAGCCTGCTGTGTTCAT
>JAHRHZ010000075.1:8020470-8058858 GCA_024137785.1 Ginglymostoma cirratum | reverse complement strand
GAAACGTCAAGTTTTCCTGCTCCTATGATGCTGCTTGACCTGCTGTGTTCATCCAGCCCCATGCTTGTTATTTATTGACCATCCCTAGTTGCCCTTGAGGGTGGTGGTGAGCTGCCTTCTTGAACCATTGAAATCATTGTGCTGTTGGTTGACCCAAAATGCTGTCAGGGAGGGAGTTCCAGGATTTTGAGCCAATGACACTGAAGGAACAGCAATGTATTTCCAAGTCAGTATGGTGAGTGGCTTGGAGAGAAGGTTGCAGATGGTGGTATTTTGTGTATCTGTTGCCTTTGTCCTTATGGGGAATGGTCATGGATTTGGAAGGAACTATCTAAGGAACTTGGTGAATTTCTTAATGAATGGCAGAGCAGGTTCAAAGGACTAAATGGCCTCCTTCAGTTCCTGTTACATCTTGGGTAAAATAAACATATTTTGGCATCCTGATATCACACAAAAATATGTGTATGAAGGCAAGAAGGCCAGGGAAGTCTTTATTTTTACAAACATGCTGAGGGCAGTCATATTGATTAGTGTAGTTGTCATTTAAGGAAAAGCACAAAACTAAAAATCTGAAACAAAAATTGTCGGATATTTGTGCAAGGCAAGAATACAAATGAGTACTTTGATATAAACTCATAATCAGAATTCTTTATTTAATTTTCTGACAATTAGCAGTTACTTCAAATGTGCTGGAAAGATGGTGATGGAGAGAGAATAATATTCCTAAAGAAACAGGAACAAAGGAAGTTTGTAAATGAGAGATCAGGACACAAAGTTGGAAGCTGAGTTACTTAGTGTCATATCATGCTTCTCCTCATGGTTGACAGCTATGTGCTCCTCATGGTTGACTGCTATGTGAGAAATTAATTTGATTGTCTAAAAATGGTTCATGTCCTTAGGCGACTGGGGGGAAGCATTAAATATAAAAATGGAAAACAAAATAATAGTATTAGTTATACTGTGTGTTTCTCTTCAAGATTTGCGTTTAATGATGTGTATCTTAATGAAAAATATGTTATACTCCATTGAGAGTCTGTTTACAATATAGAAGTAAAGTTGTCGTAGTCCCAGAGGACTATGCTTTGTTAACAGAGAGTTGACTGGTGGTGGTTTAACCTGAGGGTCACCATGCCTCAGGTGAGGTTGAGAAGGGGGATCCTTCATGGTTATCTCAGCCAGTACAGGAATTGAACCTGTTCTGTATTGAAAACAAGCCATCCAGCCAACTGAGCAATCGACACCTGATTATACATGTGAAGACAATAGTTGAATTTTAATGGTTTCCATGCGGTCTTACTGCATCATTTTACAGCTCTGCTGAGATAAATCAGAGAAGTGATAACTCTCATTTGTGAGAGCCCAGTTGTAAAGACTTATAAAATTGATAGCGATGTGTCAAAACAAAACTATTAGGAAAAAAGCCTGAAATTGGATGTTTAGAATTATTTTCTTTAAAGTGGTGACGGCTTTATTTCTTCTTCACCTTTGCAGCGGTATAATCAAATTGACCATACAGGTGTTGCATCAAATTTGCTTTGTGGTAGATGTTATTTATTTGGAAAGGGCATGTGAGTAAAGGCAATTACTGTTCGATCAGCCGCACCAAGTGCTTTACTAGCTCAATCGGATAGAGTCTATTCAAACACCAGTTTATCAATTAGAAAAACACTTGCTTTTGATGCAGAATGTTTTCTTTTACCTTATATAAAACAGGACAGATAATCAGGTCATATGTTTTCTGCCTTAAAACTACTTACTATCAAATATTTGTGAGAAATATTGTACTTTTGTTCTATAGGAAGATGGTGTATCAATATTTTGATGCAAGTATAGGTTTAAGATTTCATTTTTCAGAAATCACCATGAATAACAGTTCTATGCCTTTCCAGTTGGACTTGCATATAGTTTATATCGATTCAACAGCGATACTAATGTTTCTGATCTTTTGAATTGGCCTTGGTAGGGCAAGGGCTGTTATTGCTGGAAGATTAGGGTTACAAATAACATTAGCAGGAAATATTCTGCAAATGTGAAAAAATTTGATGGTTGTCATTTGTTACCAAATACCTTTATCAAAATAACTTCTTATTTCTTGTTTCACCCTCTCTTTACTTTGTGTGTTTTATCACAATGAAATTTCTCCAAATATTTTACAAATAATTTCTATATTCTTGTATGTTTGGAGTAAAATGTGTGAATTTACCTTTATTCTTGGTGTACCTGATCCAAATTGTGCAAACACTAATAATTCCAGACCTTAATTAATTATAAGAGATTCCAGATCTCAATAGGCACTAGTGTAGTGGTAGTGTCGCTACCTCTGAGCCTGGAGGTCCAGGTTCAAACCTCACCCATTCCAGAGCTGTGTAATAACATCTCTGAACACGTTGATTTTTAAAAAAATCATAATTCCAAATTTTAGAGCTCTGATGACATGGTAGTGTCCCTAACTCTGGACCTCCAGGCCTGTATATAAATCTGCTCCAGAAGTGTGTGATGACATCTCAAGTTGATTAGAAAGTATTTAAAATCAGATAGCTACTTGTGAGTTAACATAAGAGGATATGGTAGGCAAGCAGGAGAGAGATTAGATTGCTTACCCCAAGGGGAAATAAAACAGTAATAAGTTTGAAGGACGGAATGGCCTGGTTCTGTATTGTAATATTGAGAGTTGACAAAAATGTTAAAGTTATCAAAATATCATTAATTCCAAATCCTAGAGGCTCTCATGCTCTTCTGGAGCACAAAGTCTGGGTTCAAATCCCACTTTCTCCAGGAGAATGTGATAACAGCTCTGAACAGGTTGATTAGAAAATATCTAATTCCAGATCTCAGGTCTCTTGTGACACAGTGGTAGTATCCCTGCCTTTGGGCCAGAAGATCCAGATGCAAGTTCTGCCTGTTACGAAGGTTTGGTATTGCATGTCTGAATGGGTTAGTTTAAAGAATCTTGCAGATCTTAAAATCTAATGCAGAATCAGACTGTATAGTTTGTACTGTCAATTGTAAACCAGTGTGCACTGGAAACTGGAATTGCTTTGGTTTGCAGCTGACAGTATAAACAGGGCATAATTGACGAAGTTAAACTCTGAAGCGGCAAGTGAGATAAACAGAATTACACACTGTTCCGCATTGGTTTAGGCAAAACAGATCACTAGGTCCAGTTAATTCTAATCTGTTGAATCATTATATCCATATGTAAAGCCAATTAGAAAGACATAGAACTGATATTCATGGTGATTTCTTAAAAATGAAAATTTAAACCAATTTTAATGTATTGAAAAATTGAACAGTGAAATCAATGACATGTCCACCTACGAAATGCTTGTATTTTGGTCCAGGAAAAGTGGTGGAATCTGACTTCCTAGCTGTCTTGCTGTGTCTGTCAACCTGGACCAGGTGATATTCTGGAGTAATAAATGTGCTCTCCACATCTCCTGCACCACCTTATTGTATTTCTTGAAACAAGTATTAATTCAGCACTAATATGTTAAATGTTACCATGGCTCAGTTTCTTCTCAATCAGTGCGTTATGGCTACAGGCTTGAGGACTGAATCTAGGTGAATGTTTTACTGGGGTACTTTGGAAATGTATTGTCAGAGAAGCCATTTTTGGCAGATTTACTAAACTGAAGTTCAAAGAAAAACAGCAGATGCTCTTGGTGTCTGACCCACACTCATCCTGAAGCTAATACCATTCAAATCAGATTATAGGCTCGTTCGTTTGATTTTTTTGTGGGAGACAAAGAAGGTTGATTTATTTGCCATGTAATAGATAATGTATTTCAGGACTAATCCAGTGGTTGTGAAAGAAGCCATGATGTCCCAGGGCTGTGATAAAGGGCCACGTGATAGATTTATTGCATAATTTTAAATCTGTGGGATTAAAGGGGCATTAGCAATGAATATATGGATATTACTTCCAGCCATAAAGCAGAGCGTTGTACTCTTTTGTATTGGAGTAAATTATGTGGTGGTACCTGTTAGATTTAGTTTGGAACCACTGCTGTCTTATAATATGTTAATAATCTGGAATTGTGTATAGTTGCATGTAGATGTATAATTTCAAATTTTAAGATGACAAAACTTGAAGGATACTAGCTCAGGCAAAGTGGAACCTGCGTGGGTAGAGCTTAGGAACACCAAAGAACAGAAAATGCTACTGGTTGTTTTATATAGACCTCTAAACTGTAGTGGTATGTTGGGGAAGGCATTAAACAGGAAATTAGAAATGCAAACAATAAAGGTACAACTGTAATTACGGGCAACTTTAGTTTACATGTAGGTTTGGCTAATCAAATCAGTAACGATACAGTTGAGGAATTCCAGGAGCTATGTTTCTGGATCAATACATTGGGGAACTAACTAGACAGCAGGCCATCTGAGACTGCACATTGTGAGATGAGAAAGGAATAGTTGGCAATCTAGTTGTGCAAGGTTCCATGAGGAAGAGTGATCATAATGTTTGTATTCTTCTTTAAGATGGAGAGTGTTGTGGGTGGTTCTGAGACTAAGTTTCTGAATCTAAGTAAAGGAAACTACAATGGTATTCACTGTGAGTTGCAGTATAAATTGGGGAATGCTTCTTAAAGGGATGACTGTGGGTAGGCAATGACAAACATTTAAACAATGCATGGAGGAACTGTAACAATTGATAATTCCTGACTGGCACAGAAAACTGGAGAGGTGACCTGACCATATATAACAATGGAATTTAGGGATAGTATTATATCCAAGAAAAGGGCATACAAACTATCCAAAAAAAAATCCCTGATAATTGGGAGCAGTTTAGATTTTAGCGAAGGAGGAAAAAGGGATTGATTTAAGAGTGGAAAATTAGGGCACGAGTAATCTTGCAGGGAGCATACAAACTGTAAAATCTTCTATAAGTGCGTGAAGAGAAAAACATAAGTGAAGCTAAATGAAGGTCCATTACAGTCAAAAACAAGGAAGCTATAATGGGGAACAAACAGATGGCAGACTGAAAATATGCACCTTGGCTCTGCCTTCACAATTGAGTACACAAACAATGCCCCAAAACATTAGGCACTTCAGAGTCTACGGAGAAGGAGCAACCGAAGGAAATCAGTATTAGTAGGGAAGTAGAGTTGGGAAATTCATTGGTTTAAAGGCTGATATATCCCAGTGCCCATCTCCTCTCTTCTGAAAATCCAACTAATCTACATCCACTAGCTCTCCCTTATCAACTCTTCTAGTTACATGCTTGAAAAACTCTTGTAGCTTTGTCCAGAATGGTTTCCCTTTCATTAATCAATGGTGACTGTCCCTGATCATGTCACTGTTTTCCACGTGCTCTGCTATTAAATCTTTTAGAACGTACTTGAGCATTTTCTCCACTACCAGCATCGGGCTAACAGGTCGATACTTTCCTGTTACTGCTCCATTTTCTTTTTTTTAAGTAGTGGGGGTTACATTAGCTACCCTCCAATCTGTAGGATCTGTAACAGAGACTATAGAATCTTGAAGGTGTTCACCAATGAATTCACAGTTTCAATAGCCACTTCCTTTTGTATTCTGAACTTTCATAAAACTCTTGCTCAGCGTCCTCATAAGGGGTTACTGTGTAAAATTAAACTGCATGGGATTAGGCACAGTGCATTGACATATAGAGGACTGGTTGGCAGACAGGAAACAAAGAATAGGAATAAACAGGTCTTTTTCCAAGTGGTAGGCAATGACGAAAGCAAATGGCACATTGGGTATTGCAGGATTAAGTGCTTGGACCCCAGCTGTTCACAATATATATCAATGATTTAGATGAGGGAACGAAATGTAATATCTCTAAGTCAATGGATGATACAAAGCTGGGTCTGAGGGTGAACTATGAGGAGGATGCAGCAATTCTTCATTGTGATTTGGGCCAGTTGATTGAATGGGCAGATGAATTGCAGATGAAGTATAATCTGGATAAATGTAAGGTTATTCACTTTGACAGCAAAAACAAACACAAAGCGGATTATTATCTGAATGACAGTAGGTTAGGAAGGGGAGTGGTGCAACAAGACCTGTGTGTCCTTGTAAACCAGTTGCTGAAAATGAGCATTCATGGGGCAGCAGGCAGTGAAGAAAGCAAATGGCATGTTGGCCTTCATAGCGAGAGGACTCGAGTATAGGAGCAAGGATGTTTTGCTGCACTTATACAGGGCCTTAGTGAAACTGCGGCTGTATTACTGTGCAGTTTCTGTATCCATATCAGAGGAAAGATGATTTCGCAATGGAGAGAAGGCAACAAAATTTTACCAGACTGATTCCTGAGATGGCAGGGCTGACTAATGAAGGGAGTCCGTATTGGTTAGGATTATATCCATTGCTGTTTTGAAGAATCGGAAGAATCTGATCGAAGCTTATAAAATTCTAACTGGACAATACGAGGTAAATGCAGGAAGGATGTTCCAAATGACTAGGGAGTCCAGAATCAAGAGTCACAGTCTAAGGACAAGGAGTAGGTTATTTAGGACTGAGATGAGAAATTTCTTCACCTAGAGAATGGTGAGCTTGTGGAATTCTCTGCCGTAGAAAGTAGGTGAGACCAAAACATTGAATACTTTCAAGAAGGATTTAGATTTAGTCCTTAGGGCTAAAGGGCTGAAAATTTATGGGAGAAAGCAGGAGCAGTATGCTGAGCTGGATAATCAGTGGTGATCGTATTGAATGGTGGAGAAAACATGAAGAGCCGAATGGCCTTTAAGACCATATTGGGGATCATCCTAGTGAGCCTTCCATGAGCTTCCTCCAATGAAAGCTGTACTGCAGCTTTCTGCAGTTTTTCTCCATTTAAGGCTTACTCTTGCTCCTGTTTTCTACATTTCTAAAATCATTTAAGTAATGAATAAAACAATGACTGACTTCAGAAGGAAGTAGATTGGTGAGATTGAGCAATGCGATAGGGAAAACAATGAGGTAGTATAAATTAATGTGCGCAATTTTAGTGAGAATGTGGGAACAAGACACCTGTAAGTTCATATACAGAAATCCTTGTAGGTGATGAGACAAGTTTATATAATTTTTTAAACAAAAAATATGCAAGGAGTGTGGGCTTCATAAATAGATGTTTATAGTTACTAATTTGGAAGTCAACAACACTTTCAAGGGTAATGGTTAGATCACAGCCAAAGTATTGTGTCCAATTTTTGACTTTAGAAAGAACATCAAGACCTTGGAAGGGATTTGCTAGAATGAACCAGGGAAGAGCCATTTCAGTTGCGTGTAGAGACTGATGAAGTGTGGAATGTTCCTGCTTTAGAGAAGCAAAAGGTAAATGAAGATTTAATAAAAAGAATTAAAGCATTTATGTAGCCTCTATCAGGACCACAGTGCGTGCTAACATGCCTTACAGGCAATTTTGCAGTGGAATGTCAGCCTAGATCCCAGGAATGGGACTTGAATCCATAACCATTTGGCTGTCAGAACCAGGTTTGAGTTTTATGGAGATATTCAAAATCACAAATGGTTTTGATAAAGTCGAAAGAGAGAGAAAAAAGTGGAGTCCAGTGTTAGAAGGACATAGATTAAGATTGTTGGCAAAACAACAGTGGGGTTAGACTTAAAGTAATCAGGTAAGCATTACCTGAAAAGTTGGTGGAATGGGGAATCAGTCAGAGCTTTCCCAGAGATAATTGGATCTCTCATTTAAAAAGGATAAATTTTCAGGACTGTAGGAAAAGATCAGGAATCGGTATCTTTTGTAGTGTGCCCCCACAGACTAGATGGACTGGGTAGCCTCCTCACGTGCTGCATCCTTCTTTGCAATACAAGTTCTTTTCAACATA
Source organism: Ginglymostoma cirratum (assembly GCA_024137785.1). Taxonomy (NCBI): domain Eukaryota; kingdom Metazoa; phylum Chordata; class Chondrichthyes; order Orectolobiformes; family Ginglymostomatidae; genus Ginglymostoma; species Ginglymostoma cirratum. The sequence continues at coordinate 8,051,068 of JAHRHZ010000075.1, read as the reverse complement.
GAGAGAAAAGGTAACCTCTTTTCCCTGTTTAGGAGATTTAGATACTTTTGGCATTTATCTTAGCTTTTCAAAAAATTGAGATTTAATCCAACTTGGTTTTATGCTTTTGTTGTTTTTGGGGTTTTGTTTTGGAAATTCTGGTTGACATGAATACTGACATCAAAACTGAAATGTAAAAAATTGTAAGTTGCCTATTCTTTGTTTGCAGTGATTTTCAGCCTCAATCTCAACTCACTTTGTGGTTTTTTTTCTTGGAGTTTCTCCTTTAACTTTTCCTATATAAACTGGATTCTTAATCATATTCGCAGCCACATCCTTTACTGTTTTGAGTAGTCTCTGTGTTTATTGTGCTGTCTACGGACAAGGAAGTCTCTGAGAGCTTCCTTGTTTCTCACTATTTGCATCCTCCAAGCCTTTCCAATCACTGTAATTTCAGCCCTGTAAGATATCTCTGAACAAGTTGATTAGAAAATATCATTACACATCTCTGCTGCAGGTGGAACTTGAACCCATGCTTCCTGGGTCAGGAGTAGAGACACTACAATTCACAACAAGGGCCCATAAAAAAAATTGGCAAGTCATTCACAGCTGCAGTTGCAGTTTAAGCTCCAATTGTCAAACTTTTTCCTGACCAATTGAGATGCTATTTCTGTAGCCATCCTGTCTGCTCAATTACTGCTTCATCCCTACCTTTTGTTCTTGGCCCCAGTGAAGTTCTTGCTGTCTTCTCTGCTACTAATATTTCAGTCTTGGTCCAATGTGTGCACAACTTATTTAGTCATTGTGCATTGCCTGATCCAACTGCATGACTTCAGCACAATTGGGCGTCACTCATTTCTCCTATAACTGGTAACCACTCCAGGATCACAAAGGCAATCCTAACCTTATTTATTTAATTGACAAATCCCTTATTCAACCCCTTTACCATGTTTCCTTCATCTCTACCTTCACCTTTAACAACTGTTTAGAGTTCAAAGATATCGTGATACTGGTAAAAAGTGGGCTATTGATTTTTAAATTCTATGATCTAATTTTAATGCACGGACTTGCATGGATTAAAATAGTTTAAAAAGGGTAAAATGGTCATGGTTGTCAGTTGATCTCACAGGTTAGCCAAATTTTGTGAAACTCATAGAATAAACAAAATTGTCTGGAAGGGTTGAGAGGGATACAGGCCAAATGCTGGCAAATGGAACTAGATTTATTGAGGATATCTGGTTGGCATAGAAGAGTTAGACTGAAGGGTCTGTTTCCGTGCTGTATATCTCTACGACGTTATAACTCTCTACACTGAAATTAACATTTTTATCAAAGGGCACTGAAACTATTCTACCCAGAGAAGCATGAAGAACTTCTCATTTCCCATTTTATAGAGTCCTACAGTAATACAGCACAGAAACGGACCCTTTGATCCAACCAGTCCGTGCCAACCATATTCCAAACTAAACAAGTCCCACTTATATGTGCTTGGCCCATAATATTCCAAATTTTTCTTATTCATGTATGTATCTAAATATCTCTTAAATGTTGTAACTGTGCCAGCATCCACTACTTTCTCTGGAAGTTCATTCCACACGCGAACCACCCTCTGTGGGGGTGGAAAAGAAATTGCCCCTCATGTCTCGCTTTCCCCTCTTGCCCTAACAATATGCCCCTACTCCTGAAATCCCCCACTCTAGGAAAAAGACACCTGCCATTAACTATATCTATACCCTTCATGATTTCATAAGTCTCTAAGGTCACTGCTGAACTGCCTTTGCTCCAGTGAAAAATATCCCAGCCTGTCCTTATGACTCAAACCCTCCATTCTCGGCAACATCCTGATAAATCTCTTCTGAACACTGTCCAGTTTAATAGTAACCTTCTTATTGCAGGGAGATGGGAACTGGACATAGTACTGCAGAAGAGGCCTCACCAATGTCTTGTACAACTTCCACACAACGTCCCAACTCCTATATTCAAAGGCCTGATCAGTGAAGGCAAGTATACTGAATGCTGCCTTAACCACCCTATTTATATGTGATGCAAACGTCAAAGAATTATGTATCTTAACCCCTAGGTCTCTCTGTTCTACAACACTACCCAAGGCCCTACTTTTAGCTGTATAAGTCCTGTCCTTGTTTGTTTTACCAAAATACAATACATCGCATTTATCCAAGTTAAGCTCCATCTGCCTGTCTTCAGCCCATTGACCTAATCGTTCAAGATCTCTTTGTAATCTTAGTTGATCTTCCCTGTCCTCTGTACCACCAATCTTGGTGTCATCTGCAAACTCATTAAGTGTCTTCTATATTTTCATATAAATCATTTGCATAAAGTTAGGGAGGAAATTGTGAGGCCTGTTGCATATATATTTGTATAATGAATAATTACAGGTGAAGTGCTGGATGACTGGAGAGTGGCTAACGTTGTGATTTTGTTTGAGGTGATGTAAGGAGAAGCCTAAGCACTACTGACCTGTGGATCTGACTTTGGTGTGTACGTTGTTGGAAGTGATTCTGAAAGATAGGATTTATATGCATTTGGATAGGCGAGGAATAATCAGGGATAGTCAGCATGACTTCGTGAGAGGGAAATCGTATTTCACAGATTTGATTGAGCTTTTTGAGGAAGTAACCAAGAAGACTGAGGGCAGAGTGAGAAACATTGTTTTCTTGGACTTTACTAAAACATTTGACAAGGTTCAGCATGGTAGACTAATTCGTAAAATTAGATAACGTGAGATTCAGGGTGAGCTTGTAAATTGGATATAAAATTGGCTTAACGACAGGAGACAGTGTGATGGTGGAGACTTGTTTTTTGGATTGAAAGTCTGTGACCAGCGGTGTACCACAGGAATCGGTGCTGGGTCCACATTTGTTTCTCTGTTGTTATGAGAATATGAGTTAGTAAGTTTGCGGATGACATCAAGATTGGTGGTATAGTGGACAGTGAAGAAGGTTATCTAAGAAGTACAAAGAGATCTTGACCAGTTGGGTCAATGGGCTGAAGAATGGTAAATGGAGTTTAATTTGGATAAATGTGAGGTATTGTACTTTGGTAAAGCAAGCAAGGGCAAGACTTACATAATTAAAGGTAGGGCCCTGGGTAATGTTGTAAAACACCACGTGACCTAGGGGTTCAGATTCATAACTTTTTTGAAATTTGCATCACATATAGTGGTCTGTTTCCATGCTGTATGACTCTGATTTAGATGTCATGACCCCCTATAATATTTTTAAATTTGCTGATGACGGAAAAATAGGTGGGAATATTAGTTGTGAGAAGGATGCAAGGAGACTTAGATTAAATGAATGGGCAAGAACATAGCAGTTGAAATATGATGTGAATAAGTGTGAAGTTATCTACTTTGGTAGGAAATCTTTCAGAGAAAGTGTATTGCATAAGCGGTGAGAGGTTGGGAAGCGTTAATATCCAAAGTTGGTCTTGTTCATGAGTTACTGAAAGCTAAGATGCAAATGCAGCAAGCAGAAAGGCAAATAGTATATTGGCCTATTCCTCAAGGGAATTTGAATACAGATTCATGATGTCTTTTGATTATATTGAACCTTGGTGAGACTATTGGAGTATGGTGTGCATCTTTGGCCAGCTTATCTCAGGAAGGATATGTTTGCTGTGGAAGGGGTACGCCACATGTTCTCTAGACTATTCCTGGAATGGTGGATTTTCTTGTGTGATTGATTTATGCAGAGTGTGCTGAATCTTTGGAATTCTCTACCCCAGAGGACTACGAAAGCTCAATCAGTGAACAGTTTCAAGACAGAAGTCAGTATTTTTCTGGATACTGGATTGTGACATCAAGGAGATGGAAATTGTGGGGGGAAATGACATCAAGATTGAAGATGAGCCATAATCTGTATGGCATGAGAGGCGTGAGAGACCAAATGGTCTACTCCTGCTCCCAGTTCCTATGTTCTTACATTCCTAGATTCCTATCTTTCAAGTAGACAGGCTAGAATTAGTGTTGTGTTACAAGAATCAATACTGAGGTCTCAGTTATTTGCATTCTATGCTAGCTTCGATGAAAAGGCCTGGAGTAATGTATTCAAGCTTGCTGATTATACTAAGCTACATGGGAATCTAAGCAGGGAGGACACAGAGGCTACAAAGTGATTTGAACAGTGATATATTAACTGAGTGGCCAACAAGATAACAGTTTATAATCATAGAATCATAGGAATCAGGTTATTTGGCCCATTGAGTCCCATAATGCAGGGAAGTGTGACATTATTTTATTTGCTGGTAAGAATAGAAACACAAAATAGCTTTAAAAGGCATGAAAATTGTAACCATGAAAAATGATCAGAGGAACTTGGATTTACTCATACAAGGAACAAAGAACTTTAGCAACCAAGTACTGAAAATAATTAGGCAGGCAAATAACAGGTTTGCCTTTATTTCAAGGGGATTGTAATAGAACAATAAGGAATTGCATAGTTGTAAAAAAGATTGACATCAGCTGGAATACTGCACTCAGCTGAGGAAGGATATACTTGAATTGGGTGTGGTTCAGTGAGTGTTCACTCGATTGGTTCCTTTTAGAATCCCTACAGCGTGAAAACAGGCCCTTCGGCCCAACAAGTCCACACCAAACCTCGGAATATCCCAACCACACCCGTCCCCTTGTAACCCACCTAATCTACACATCCCTGAATACTACGGGCAATTTAGCATGGCCAATCCACCTAACCTGCACATCTTTGGATTTGGATTGTGGGAGGAAACCCACGCAGACACAGGGAGAATGTGCAAACTCCACACAGACAGTCACCCGAGGCTGGAATCGAACCTGGGTCCCTGGCGCTGTGAGGCAGCAGTGCTAACCACTGAGCCACCGTGCCGCTTTTGATGCAAGGCTAAGTAAATTGGGCCTGTGTTCTGGAGTTTAGATGAATGAAGTACATTTCAATAAAAATACTAGTTTTTGAATGGGTAGACATTGAGAAATTGTTTCTGCTAGCCGATGAATCTAGAACATTGGATCATAGCATTAGCTTATGGTTTTGATTCCTTATGACTAATGAGATGTTTCTTCACTTAGTGCTGTGAAGCTTTGGATTTCTGTACTTCAAAGGGTTTTGGATGCAATCTCTGTTGAAGGCTGGTATCGACAGATTTCTGTTCTTTGAATCGAAAAATATGTGAAGCAGGTGGAAACAGAAGTTGAGTTGAGATTGTATAGAATCGATAAGCAGGTGCAAGGTGCCGTATGGTCTACTTTTTTAATAGTATTTCCTTTTAATGTTCTTAAATAGCTTCTAAAATTTTCCTTATGATCGACATTACGCTTAATGGCTGCAGGTCCCATAATTTCTGCCTCCTTCCTTTTTGAATAAAGGAATTACATTAGCTATTTTCCAATCTAAAGGAACCTTTTCTTGAATCTAATGCATTTGGGAAAATTAAAACCAATGCATCAAGCATCTCGCTAGCTGTTTCTTCTAAGACTTTAGGAGGAAATCTATCAGAACTCAGAGACTTGTCAACTCTCACTTCCAGCAATTGACTCAATACAACTTCCCCTTTAATTGTTATTTTGGTGTAGTTCCTCCCTCCCTTTCAATTTCCGATTTATAACTATTCCCATGATGTTACTTGTATCCTGTCTAGTAAAAACTGATGCAAAATACCTGTTCAGTTCATCAATTCACTAACGTTAAGCTCTCCATTACTGCTCGGCTTATTTGCTCCTAATTAAGGGAGGTTTATTTATTTATTTAAATATTATTTATGATTTATGCTTTAAATAAAGTATAAGTGCATATACCTCCTGCATTGTGTTTCTATTACTTAGCATATTTTTACATTAATTATGCGGACCTCTTATCTGGAATATTTGATCAACCAACACACTCCTGCCAATAGGTGTTGGTAAACAAAAAGTTTGCTCTACGTGGAAAATATACATATGAACATAAAACCTAGGAGCAGAATTAGGCCATTTGGCCCCTCAGGTCTGCTCTACCGTTCAAAAAAGGCGATGGCTGATCTATTTATGTTCCAAATTCCACAGCCCCATCTACTCCCAACAAGTTCCTAGCCTAACTCGACTCTGTCTGCCTCTGTATTAAAAATGTTAAAGGACTCTGCCTTCTGAGGCAGAAAGATCCAAAGCCACAAGATCTGATGGGGGAAAAAAACCCTCATTCCTTTCCTAAAAGGGTGACCCCTAGTTCTCTGTAGCAGCAAATTGGACACAGCACAATGTGAAAGACACAACTTGTATTAACGTTCAATTAATACCTCTTAGTGGTGTTGGTTAAAGGAGGAGTATGCACAAGGACACCTAGAAAATGGCCTGCTCTTTGAATAATATGGCATCTTTTATTACTTGCTGTTTAGTTTCTGGTTAATATCAAACTTCTAACAATGGAGCATTATTTCTGTATAGTTATGACACAACATGCGAAAATGTTGAAAGAAAAGTTCAGCAAATCTGTCTGTACATTCCATCTAGCAACATGACTTTATGCATTACAAAGATATTCCTACACACCAGGGAATTGCTTTGACTCAGTTAAGTGATTGAAATTACTCAAGGTAGCAACATTAACCATGAATGCATTACTGATTACCTAGTTTTTGATGTCATGAGCCCCAATAAGTAACCAGTTCAGCTACTTACCAGGTTTACAGCAAATTACATACCCTGTGTGTGCAAATAATTTATTATATATATTCTCTGGGAAAAGAACATCCACCTAATTCCTATGCATGTTTATCCTTGTGCAACCTATGTGACCGTGACCTCCCCAGTCTATCTGATCAAAATAATTTGTCAGCGTGAACGCAATCTAGTTCCTTCATTGTTTCATAGACATCACTCAAATTGGCTGTTCCTTCAGTTATACAAGGAGGATAAGTAGTGTTTCAAGCCAGTCACATAAGCTAAATTGTTTGTAAACTGGGAATTAATACTATAGACTTGCTCCGAAATTTACTAATGCCTCTATCTCCTAGTGAGGGATTAGATCTTGGAGTAGGATTCTAAATGAGCTCATCATACAGAATGATACATTTAATTTTTAATTTCACCTGATTATTGCCTAATTTATTTCATACCCTCTGGAATATTTTCAGTTGTACAAGTAAGGTTTTTGCTGAGGTTACAGCAGTGGATGCTGAAATAATTCTGGGTGGTAATGTCCTCATGGCCACTGATTTAATTTACTAGTTAGCCATAAAAAATGTTGCAGTTTTACATTGTGAGCTTGCAGCCTTTGGGAATCGGATTGTGTCTGCACAATTTAATTTAATGCAGGATGAACTAGCAGAATGAGATTGTCATCCCACCTGAGTTGATTTGCATTTGCTCCACCCTTTAAGATGAAGGAAGAGTAATCTTGTCATTTTGATTTTGTTTTTTTTTGAAAAATCATCCAGGTATTTGGTTTATCGTACATGTTGGTGTTTGAATAACATTGTACAGAACAATGTGAAATTTAAAACATAAACAGATCAGCTATGATCTGCTTCAGTGGCAGATCAAGCTTGAGGGCCCAAATGGAATATTTTTGCTCCTAGTTTGTATATAACGTGATGCAGGAGGAAATGGTTAGGTTTGCAAATGATGGGTGAAAATTTGGACTCCAGAACTGGTCATGATTAATTTGGAAATGAATTGTTAGATACCAGAAATTAAACTTCTAACTAATTCAAGAATTAACACTGCTGGAAAATTAGCATTCCCATTTGTCAAATTCATAGTGCTATTCATTTCAATGAGATAAGCCATACATTTAAAGAATAAACTGGGCTAAGTTTCTCTCCATCTGAAAATGCTGAGCTTAACAAACCAGATCTAGGACCAGGGAGTTTGCTAGTGAAAACTGAATTGAGATTTCTTCTGCATAGTGAGATTTGTGAGGGGGCTACAACTGCGTGAGTGTTGATAGTGTTGCAATCTGGATTGGATTAATGCTAATTATATGAATGAAATGGTATCAGTAGATGTATTTTGCCATACAATGTAGAAGAGTTTTACATGATATCCATTGCATTATCACTCGCTTATTTACAGAATTAGTAACAATACATTATGGAAAATTTACACAAAATAAGCTTAAATTTTATGCAATCTGCTTCTTTAATCTTAACTGATAGCATCAAGATACTCTTACTGCTACCAGACAAACTTTTAACTGAAGAAATTACTTCATCCTTGTGTTGTGTAAATAGAAAGCAAAACTTTTGTCAGATACGAATTAACTTCGGGAGGAGATAATCTGTGCATGTATTGTTTTAGTAGTTCTAATAGCTGTAGTACAGCAATAACCTGACTTTTAACACCCTATAGTCCTGAATAGTAGGTGGGACTTTTGAGTTCTATAACTCAAGTACTTGTGTATGATATATTTTACCCTAGTAAAAGTTTGTGGCACTTTCAGTTTTGGAGATGTGAGACTGTGAATGCTTATTTGCTTCACTTCATATGAATCTGTCCCAGGAATGTTTCCTTTTTTTTTCAGTAGGTACTGTATACAGTGGTACATGACAAGTGGACAAATTTGCAGTGAAGTTCCCCAGGGGTTCTCTTGCTTATCTTGACATAGATTAATGATCTAGATCGTGGTGTGCAGGTGACAGTTTCACGGTTTGCAGATGATATGAAACATTGTAACCTATTAGGGGGAATGTAAAACTTAGCAGAACAAAGAGAAATTGGTGGATTAGGAAGTGGCAAATGAGGAACAAAAACAAAGTTGCTGGGAAAGCTCAGCAGGTCTGGCAGCATCTGTGGAGGAGAAAACAGAGTTAACGTTTCGGGTCCGGTGACCCTTCCTCAAAACTGATGGTGGCTGGGAAAACGTCAGTTTATATGTAGAAAATAGGGAGGTGGGTGGGGTAGGGAGTAAACGATAGGATAGAGCCCAAAGAGAGAGAAAGACAGTTGGACAGACAAAGGACTTGCTAACGATCAGGCTGGGAGAGTGAATAGTTGTTAATGGGGACTGTTAGTGACTAACAACAGCGGGTGTGTAGTGGCAGGTGGTACCAAGGCCTGGTGTGTCGGGTGGGGGGAGCTGGGACATGGGAGAGTTTAGGCCCTAAAATTATTGAATTCAATATGGAGTCCGGAGGGCTGTAGGGTCCCCAAGCGAAAAATGAGGTGTTGTTCCTCCAGTTTGCGCCGGGCTTCACTGGAACACTGTAGCAAGCAGGAGACAGAGATGTTGGCCAGGGAGCAGGGTGGTGCATTGAAGTGGCAGACAACAGGTAGTTCAGGGTCTTTTTTGCGAGCAGAACGTAGATGTCCTGCGAAGCGGTCGTCAAGTCTACGCTTTGTTTCCCCAGTGTAGAGGAGACCACATTGTGAGCAGTGAATGCAGTAGACTAAATTCTTGGAAGTGCAGGTGAAGTGTTGCTTCATCTGGAAAGTATGTTTGGGCCCTTGGATACTGGAGAGGGAGGAGGTAAACGTGCAGGTGTTGCACCTTCGCCGGTTACAGGGGAAGGTGCCGTAGGGCAGTGGGGAGGTGTTGGGGGTGAAGGAAGTATGGACCAGGGTGTCCCGGAGGGAACGGTCCCTGCGGAAGGCAGACAAGGGAGGGGAGGGGAATGTGTGTCTGGTGGTGGCATCTTGCTGGAGGTGGCGGAAATGGTGTCTGATGATCTTCTGGATGTGGATGCTGGTGGGATGGTAGGTGAGGATAGAGGGAATCCTATCACTGTTGCGGGAGGGAAGAGAAGGGGTGAAGGCAGAAGTGCGGGAGATGGGTCGGAGCCGATTGAGGGACCTGTCGACAACGGAGCTGGGGAATCCTTGGTTGAGGAAGAATGTGGACATTTCGGAGGCTCCCTTGTCGAAGTTGGCCTCATCTGAACATATGCGACGGAGACGGAGGAACTGAGAGAATGGGATGGAGTCTTTACAGGAAGTGGGGTGTGAGGATGTATAGACCAGGTAGCTGTGGGAGTCGGTGGGTTTGTAAGGGATATTAGTGGCCAGTCTATCCCCAGAAATAGAAATAGAAACAGAAATGTCGAGGAAGGGAAGGGAGGAGTCAGATAGACCAGGTGAAAGTGAGGGCAGGGTGGAAATTGGAGGAAAAATTGATGAAGTTTTCCAATTCTTGACGAGAGAGGGAAGCAGCACCGATGACATCATCGATGTATCTGAGAAAGAGTTGTGGGTGGGGGCCGAAATAGGACTGGAACAAGGAATATTCCACGTAACCCACGAAGAGACAGGCATAACTCGGGCCCATGCAGGTACCCATGGCAACTCCTCTTACCTGAAGAAAATGAGAGGAGTTGAACGAGAAGTTGTTGAGGGGGAGGACAAGCTCGGCCAAGCGGAGGAGGGTGGTGGTGGGTGGGGATGGTTCAGGTCTTTGCTTCAGGAATAAGCGGAGAGCCCTAAGACCCTCCTGGTGGGGAATGGATATGTAAAGGGATTGCACATCCATGGTAAAGAGGAGGTGGCTGGAGCCAGTAAACTGGAAGCTTTGAAACCGGCGTAAGGCGTCAGATGAATCATGGATGTATGTGGGTAGGGATTGGACTTGGGGGGAGAAGACTGAGTCAAGGTAGGAAGAGGTGAGTTCTGTGGGGCATGAGCAGGCTGAAACAATGGGTCTACCTGGACAGTCCTGTTTGTGGTTTTTTGGCAGGAGGTAGGAACAAGCAGTGCGGGGTTGGGGGGACGATTAGCTTGGAAGCGGATAGGGGGAGATCACCGGGTGAAATGAGATCCATAACAGTAGTGGATACAATAGCGCCTGATGTGCCATGGTGGGGTCATGGTCCAGGGGAAGGTAGGAGGAGGTATCTGAGAGCTGGCGCTCAGCCTCTACAAGGTAGAGGTCAGTACGCCAGACAACAACAGCACCACCCTTATCGGCAGGCTTGATGACAAAGTTAGGGTTAGATCTGAAAGACTGTACTTTCCTGTAAAGAGTCCATCCCATTCTCTCAGTTCCTCCATCTCTGTCGCATGTGTTCAGATGAGACCAACTTTGACAAGGGAGCCTCCGAAATATCCACATTCTTCCTCAACCGAGGATTCCCCAGCTCCGTTGTCGACAGGGCCCTCAATCGGCTCCGACCCGTCTCCCGCACTTCTGCCCTCACCCCTTCTCATCCCTCCCACAACAGCGATAGGATTCCCCTTGTCCTCACCTTACCATCCCACCAGCATCCACATCCAGAAGATCATCAGACACCATTTCCGCCACCTCCAGCAAGATGCCACCACCAGACACACATTCCCCTCCCCGCCCTTGTCCGCCTTCCACAGGGACCGTTCCCTCCGGGACACCCTGGTCCATACTTCCTTCACCCCCAGCACCTTCCCCTGTAACCGGTGAAGGTGCAACACCTGCGCATTTACCTCCTCCCCTCCCCAGTATTCAAGGGCCCAAACATACCTTCCAGGTGAAGCAACACTTGGTGACCACTTCGCAGAACTTCTACGTTCTGCTCGCAAAAAAGACCCTGACCTACCTGCTGCCTGCCACTTCAATGCACCACCCTGCTCCCTGGCCAACATCTCTGTCTCCGGCTTGCCACGGTGTTCCAGTGAAGCCCGGCGCAAACTGGAGGAACAACACCTCATTTTTCGCTTGGGGACCCTACAGCCCTCCGGACTCCATATTGAATTCAATAATTTTAGGGCCTAAACTCTCCCATGCCCCAGCTCCCGCCACCTCACACACCAGGCCTGCCACTACACACCCGCTGTTGTTAGTCACTAACAGTCCCCATTAACAACTATTCACCCTCCCAGCCTGATCGTTAGCAAGTCCTTCCAACTACTGTCTTTCTCTCTCTTTGGGCTCTATCCTATCGTTTACTCCCTACCCCACCCACCTCCTTATTTTCTGCATATAAACTGACATTTTCCCAGCCACCATCAGTTCTGAGGAAGGGTCACCGGACCCGAAACATTAACTCTGTTTTCTCCTCCACAGATGCTGCCAGACCTGCTGAGCTTTTCCAGCAACTTTGTTTTTGTTCCTGATTTACAGCATCCGCAGTTCTTTTGGTTTTTATTTAGTGGCAAATGAGGTTCAATGTGGAAGTCTGAGACAATGCATTTTGGTAGGAAGAACATAGTCAATGAAAAATGAGCTTCAGAAGCAGAGAGCATTAATGTATATGTGCACTGATCATTGAAGGTGACAAGATAGGTGAAGGGAGCAATTAATAAAGCATACAGTATTTTGAGGTTTATTTGGAGGGGCATGGAATAAGAGAACAAGGGAGTTGAATCTATACAAGACGCTGGAAGCGTTGGGGGAGGCAAGTACCATTGAGATATTCGGAGAATATTAGATGATGATTTTAATAGAATGTACAAGAGTACAGAGAAAAGACAGAAGAATAGCATAAATCAATGCTCATTCAGCCAGCTGGTGCAAATATGATGAACTGAATGGCCGCTTCTTAGCACAGCAATTCAGTGATTCATTTGAAGGCTGTAAAGGTATACTGTGTGGAGGTGGAACCTATGGACATGGTTCAGAGCAAATATCCTTAATTTGTTTTCACTAAAGAAAGGGATGAAGCAAATACTGTAGTTCAGTAGGGATAAAGATAGTAAGGGAGGAAACTTTTAGCTGTTTAGCGGCCTTGGAAAAGAACAAATCACCATGCTAGAATTAAATGGATCCTAGGCTTCAAAAATAAGCAGGGAAAGAAATAACAGCAGTCCTGACCATGTTTTTCGAATCCTCCCTTGCTACAGGCATGGTTCCAGTGCCCTGCAAGGATGCCTACTTAGCCCCCTGTTATACTCCTTATATACTCACAACTGTGTAAACTCGGCCAATTTCCACCCCAACTCCATTTTCAAGTTTGTTGACCGCACTACCATCGGATCTCAAACAACGATGAGGCAGAATACAGGTAAGAGATTAAGTGATTGACAGCATGGTATAAAGACAACACCATCTCCATCAATGTCAGCAACATGAAGGTGCTGGTCACTGACTTCAGGAAGCTGAGTGGAGAGCACTCCCCTGTCTGCTGAGGTGGAGATGGCTGAGAGTGTCAAGTTTCTGGGAGTGATGATCGATAATTTGTCCTGGTTCACCCAGGTTTACACTATGGTCAAGAAAGCCCAACAACATCTCTATTTTCGTAGGAGGCTAAGGAAATTCAGCATGTCCACAAAGACACTTACCAATTTTTATAGATGCACCGTTGAAAGAATCTTATCTGGATGCGTTACAGCATGGTACAGCAGTTGCTCTTCCCAAGATTGCAAGAAACTACAGAGAGGTATGAATGCACCAGCCTCCCGTCCATTGACTCCATCTATACTTCTCGCTGCCTTGGGAAAGCACCTAACGTAATCAAAGACCCCTCCTACCTCAGTTATACTCACTTCCTTTGTCTTCCATTGGGCAGAAGATAAAAGTTTGAATACGCGTGAACAGATTAAGGAAAAGACTCTTTTAACTGAACTCCAAATGTTAATGTTGATCGCTGGCTGTAACACTGTGTTCTGCTATCCTGTTGCACTTATGGTGCAATCTGCCTGTGTAGCGTGCAAAACAACACTTTTCATTGATTGTTGTCACATGTACTGACATACAATCAAGCATAAAACTGGAGGACTGTTAATGCTGCACTGTTGTTTAATGTGGGAGTGAGAGAACCCAAGTAATTTCAGACGTAAATTATTGGAAAAAGATTCTGTGACACTGTATAAATTGTCATTTAGAAAGACTGCATTAGTAAAGGACAATCAGCATGGAATTACTTAGGGAATTTTGTGATTGACTACCCTGATTGAATTTTTCAAGGTGATAGCAATGCAGTCGTTGAAAGTTGTGAATTTGATGTAACATTTTTGTAAAGATTTTGACAAGTTCTCACATGACATAACGTCATAAAACTAAAAACGTGTTAGTTATTTTAAAAGCTTTCTCATTCAAAGTAACGTGGCAAATTGGATCCAAAATGGGCTCTATCAGGGAGCTAAGAGTTAGTGTGTGGTATTTTATTTTGGCCTGGAAGATTGTTTGTTTGTTTTTCACATGGTTTCATAAGACTTAGTACTGAATTTTAAGCCTAAATTATTGGTACAAAGCAGAAACGTAGGGACTTGGATTGAGAGGTTTGCACGTATGAAAATTGTATATGTGATGGTTGATTGAGTTGATCAGTTGGGCAGAATAGCGTTGAATGGAAATCAGTCAAGAAAAGCGAGAAGTAATTAATGTGGGGAGAGCAATCATGGCAAGGGTATGCATAGTGAGTAGCAGGATTTTGAGAACAAGGAGACTTTGTATTTTATGTGTTCAAATCCCTGATGTCACCAGGACAGGTCAGTGATGTGGTCAAGGAAGCAGATGGGATTTTTTTGTAAATTAGCTGATGTCTAAAGTACAAGACTGAGGACAGGTTGGTTAGAAAATTAAATGTGAGACTGAAATTATGATAGCACTGTATAAAGCATGAAATAGATCCCAGATAGAGTAGTTATGGTTCTGGGCAGCACATTGAGAACGTGTGATTGGACAAGAGAGGATTCAGAGGAACCACTTAGAAATGTTGCCTGGAATCGAAAATTTTGACTGAGGAAATATTGGATAGGCTTGGTTTCTGTGCAGCATAGGAGGCTGAGGAGAGATATAACTTGTGATGTATAAAATTACACAGGCCTGGACAGAACGGAGAAGGCGGACCTATTTCCATGTGCCAGAAGGTTAATAACTTCAAACTTATGATTCAAAGTAATAGATGAGAGATTTAGGAATATTTTCTTTAATGAAGGGTGGAATATTGGACTCACTTCCTGGCAGGATGTTTGGGAGAAACCATCATTGCATTAAAAATAGACTAGGTTATCCACTTCAGATCATCTGCAGTATAGATGGGCCACAATCTGGAAAGTTTGATAACCCTGGGTAGTGCTTTTTGGCTGATAAGAACATGATGGGCTGAATGACCGCCTTATGTGTTGTAACTGTTTGCTTTTTGCTTATTTGAGGAAGTTTAGAGAATTTGACTCCCCTTGATATGAAATTTATGCAATGAATCATTAGTAAACCAATACATGGGCAAAAAATGTGAAATAAGTAAATATTTTTAAATATGATCTGTTGGACTACTTCTGGTAGTTCAGTACAAATATATCAACCCTTTCAGAGATCAGCCATATTTAGTAAATTACTTGCTTTCGTCTTTCGTCTAGGGGCAGCACGGTGGCTCAGTGGTTAGCACTGCAGCCTCACAGCGCCAGGGACCCGGGTTCGATTCCAGCCCCAGGTGACTGTGCAAACTCCGCACAGACATTCTCCCCATGTCTGCGTGGGTTTCCTCCGGGTGCTCCGGTTTCCTCCCACAGTCCAACGATGCGCAGGCTAGGTGAATTGGCCATGCTAAATCGCCCATAGTGTTCAGGGGTGTGTGGGTTATAGGGGGATGGGGCTGGGTGGGATGCTCCAAAGGGTCGGTGTGGACTTATTGGGCCGAAGGGCCTGTTTCCACACTGTAGGGATTCTAATTCTAATTCTAATTCTTTTTACTTTCTAAAAATGTTCTTACATAACTTCAGTTTTCCCATTTTATCCTATAAATCTGTTATGGAAATGGTGAAAACTACTTAATTTTAGATCAGTTCATTGTATTTTTATTTTTGCTTTTTTAAATGTGTAGCATTTTCTTTAGTTATAGTCTTTGCATGTTTCTAGATACTTGCTGTGTGCTAGATGGTGTTTACTGTAGAATTCCATTCTTATAAAACAGATTTGAATTTTGACAAAGCATACAGTTTTAAATCTTGTTGAAAGTCTTCTCCAAATGAGCTTTACATTTGAAAATTTTCATTACCTCAACGTGAGAGCTAGATTTCAGTGTTGGTAGTCATGGATCTTAAGCTAACTGTAGTGCTTTTCCCAGCCCCATGAGGTTTGGCAACTTACCAGACTTAAATAAATTGTTGTCAGTTCTGAGAACAGGAAGTGGGAGCAGAAGTACACCATTCAGCTCCTTGAGCATGTCTGACACTCAACTGAATAGTTTTTTAACATCGTTCATGGAATGTGGGCATTGTAGGTTAGGGTACCATTTATTGCCTCTTTCTGATTTACCATGGAAAAGGTAATAGTGAAATGTTTCTCAAATCACTGTAGTCCTTGAGGTGTAGTGATGTGCACAGTTAGTTGGGAAGGGAGTTCCAGGGTTTAGACCCAGCATTTGAAGCCACAATATTGTAATATTTGTGCCAAGCACCCTCAAATGCAAGGAAATGACCATCCCCAATGAAAGAAAATCTGACTATTACTCCTTGACAAATAACATTACCACTGCGGAATCGCCCACTACCAACTTCTTAAGTGTTGCCTTTGACTAGAAACTGAGCTGGACTAGCCATATAAATACTGCGGTGACAATGTAGGTCCGAAGCAAGGAATACTGCGAGTAATTCAGCACCTGGCTCCTCAAATCTTGCCCACAATGACAAGCCAAAAGTCAGTGTGATGGAATACTCCCCATTTGCCTGGATGAGAGCTATTCCAAAATCGTTTGAAGAAACTTGATACAGGACAAAACAGCCTCCTTGACAGCTATCACATCCACAGTCACTCGTCCACTGACCATGCTCAGTAGCAACGGTGTGTATCATCTAAAAGATCCATTGCAGAAGTTCACTAAGGCTCCTTAGACACCACCTCCGAAACACTTGAGCACTATCATTTGGTAGGCTAAGAGCATCAGGTCTATGAGAACCTGCTGATTCCCCTCCAAGCCACTCACGACTCTGATTTCCTGACAACTGGAGATTATATTTGTCTTGAATATCCTTAATTACTGGCCTCTACCATTTCGGGTAGACAGCTTCAAAGATTCACCAACCTCTGAATGATGAAATCCCTCCTTATCTCAGTCCTCGATGGCTAGTCTCTTATTCTGAGATCATTGGTTCTAGAACCTCAGGCAAGGGAAACATCCATCCTGCATCTACCCTGTTCAAACCATGAAAGAATTTTGTGTTACCTCCTTCATTCTTCTGGAAAATACAAGCCAGCTTCATCACTCTGTCCTTTATAGAACAATTCTGCCATCTGAAAGATCATGCTAGGAACATAGCATAAATGCTTGAGCTTCTCTTCTGAATTTATGCTACCAGTACTTGAATACTTATTGAGTTGAAACACCAGCTACTTTGCAAGCTTTCGGACCTTTAACTGTGTTATAAAACTATTTTACTATGTTAAAGGTCCCAAATAAATACAAATTTTTGGTTACACTTTCTCTACCAATTTCTATTAAAGCAACCAGAATTATTAATGAATGGAATCTTTTTAATGCAGGGTATTTATTCAAAGCCTGTGGATTACCAAACCGCTCAGCTGTGTGGGTAGAAGCCAAAAATCTATTTGATAGTCTAATCAAAGTTTCTTTTTCGGATGCAATGTAGAGTTTAGGTAATTGTTCTATTGGGTTGAAGTTAACACCCCTTCGATTGTCTCCAGAATATGTAATAATGGACCATTGAGATTTGGATATAGTCTGTCTATGTGAACTGATACGGTTGCAAAGTTACTTCATTCTAATATGCAATTCAGTTCAGTGCAGTGCAGCCATGTTGTAAGCCATCTCCATCAAAATACCTTCATGTATAAATATCTGTATGTTTGTTCAGCAGTGTTGTTCTTGTTTGAGTCGGAAGCTTACGACTTAGGGATTCACTTTAGACTTGAACACACAATCCTGAATGCTCCTGATTCAGTGATGCACTGAAAGAAAGCTGCAGTTCTGGAGCTGCTGACTTTGGATGAAATATCAAGACATAGCTGCAAATACCTGCTTAAGTGAAGTCTGTGAGTTGATTTGTATGCAGTTGGAATACAATACAGTATGGTACAAAATAGTCATTCGTAAATGCAAGAAAAAGTTTGCATCACTAGGTGAAATGTTTATTCACAAACCAGTCTGTTGGTGGCTATCTTAGCTGTAGCAGTACTGTGATCCATTGATTTCTATCCCTGCATCTTTTTATTTACGCTGTCACTGGTGATATTAGCTGCATCATAGAAGGGATCACTTTCTATGTAAGCATTTAATGACAACCGTCTTCACTTCTTCTCCATTATGCTTTTCACTGTCTCTGGGCTCTTGCCCTACTTGTCTGACATTGTGTTGGATAAGCCAAAATTTCTTCCATGTAGACATTAAGGAAACTGAAACTATATTCTTTGGTAACAAAAATAAAGTTGCTGGAAAAGCTCAGCACGTCTGGCAGCATCTGTGAAGGAGAGAACAGAGTTAACGTTTCCTCAGGTGACCCTTCCTCAGAACTTTTGGTTTTTATTCTGTATTCTTTGGTTCCTGCCACAGACTGCAGTTTTTCCACCTGTTCTGTCACTGTCCCTATCCATTGCTTTCCACTCCTTCCACATGCTTCAATTACATCATGTCAAGATCACTCCTCCAGCACCAACAATTTTCTTACCACAAACTCCTGGAAATTGTGATATACTTCCTATAAGTGAACTAGGAATTTAGGACACTTTTCTTATCATCTGCCTTTCCTCCTTTGGTTTATAGGGAGAGATTATAGGAGTTACAAACTAACTTTCAGAATTCAAGGTCATTGATTTTTAGTTTACATCATATGCCTAGGCTTGAGTAATTTTATCACTAAATCCTGCATGTATCAGTAAAACAAATACAAAAGAATGAGTTATGCACCTTTTTATTGCTGCTTTTCTTGTACCTGTTGTGTTCTTCTCTTTACACTAAACTTAAACCTGGCACAGAGCTGTTCTTTAAATGTGCTCGTATGTTTATCGCGATAGCTTTAAAAGTTTATATTCCGAGGGAAATATAAAAGCTTGTTTGTAGTCTTATAACTTCCAATCTTTACCACCCAAGGAGTCAAGCTACATGTCAACATTCAAGTATGTATGCACAATTATAACTTACCTCAGAATAGGGTGCAGTGAGTTTATAGCTGATCTAGTGGATGTGCGTGACTGTAGAAATTAAAATTCTGACTAGAATTCTAGAAATAATACCTGCAGAGATTACAGCTGTGAACAAGTTGCTAAAATTGTAACTTTACAGTTGAATGGTTATTTAGTTTCATTGTTTAGTCTCCTGTGTTGAAAGTAAATAGTTTCTTCCAGGATATCATCATCATAAGCTGATGGTTTTTTACAATTTACTATTATGCTATTGTGCTTGTGGAGCTATTTGATGTACTTGGGGGAAAAAAAATTTACAGAATTCTTTATTCCAATAAATGAAGAAATCTATAAAATTTTGGCAGCCTACCAGAATGTCTTATAACTCAACTACTTATTTTTGTAGCCATTTTCTTTAATCTTAGATTTTAAAAACAAAGCTGCTGAGCTTTCTTGCATTTTCTTTTGTTCTGGCGCGTTGCTCAAATTACCAGAATGTTATAAGTTTTTGAATAGGCTTTTTTTGTCCTAGTTTTGTTCTGTTTTCTTCTTTACTTTTCTCCTGACATTTTTGTTTTGGGAAGGAAATGCTGCTTCCCCAAATTTGACAGAAGCTTAAAATATGATCAGACAAACAATAAACATTTGAACAAAATTACTTAGCAGAATACTGCCTGCCTAGTTGCCCTTGAAATCTAAATCAAATACAATAAATCTAGAACTCCACAGCTTGCTCAATTCACTTCTATAAGAAAATACACCTTGTTTAAAGTACATTTTAAAGAAAGCTACATATTCAAAATGTCAAACTGACTTTGCAAAGAACTTATGAGCCAACTGCTGCCAGTTTTTCACCACAAACATGCTGGGGTGGCTCCATGATTATATCATCAATTCAATTCAAGTAGCTTTGTGTAGTTGAGTTTATGTAAAAGCAAATATTGTGGATGCTGAAAGTCTGAAGTAAAAACAAAGTGCTGGAGAAACTAACAGGTCTGGCAGCATTTGTGGAGGGAAAAACAGTAAACATTTCTGGCTTGGTTCTGACTTCTTCAGAACTAGAGAAGAATCATATTGGACTCAACATTTAACTCTTGCTGTCTCCGCAGATGTTGTCGGACCCGCTTAGTTTCTTTGGCAGTTTTGAATTTTTAGCAATGAATCATGTTGGTGTCGAAACAAACATTTTTTAAAAAATTGTTTTATGAATGAAAATTGTTTATTTTAATTGAGAATATTCAATTTCATGCACAAGAATTTCAGTTTTCCTGGCTGAAGTACTTTTAGAATATCTCCCTATCTTCCTTCATGTAGCATCCTTAGTATCAGAGGTTTGCTATTAGCTGTCCACACAACTCTACCCCGTAACACTAAACTGGGCAAGAAACAAGAATTTCCTCAGGTGTAGGGACTGAATTTGCATCACCTGCTTATTTAGCAACATACTTTCAGCAACTAAGTTAACTGACCCCCTGCCATACAATACAGACTATCTAGAGTTTGGGTATTTTCTAACGGTCCAGCGTAAGAGAAGGCAAGTTGGATAATTTAAAATGAGAAACCTTATCTGACAAATGTTATTGTATTCATTTGAGAAAGATCTGAAATTCTTCTTCAAAAATATATGCTGTTAAAAGATTCCTGGGTTTCTTTGCCCATTGATTTGAAATTTTGAATATTCTTTGGGTAAAATGATTATCTGTTATTCCTACAGTTACGTTGCATTTGGTTTGAGCCTATGTGCTCTTGTTCTAAGAGAATACTGCACTGTTGGCAAAGTGTCTTTGAAATGAGATGTTAAACCAAAGTCCTGTCTGCTTTCAGGTCCACAGTATAATAGAAGAGGAATAGGGAGTTATTAGTGGTACGCTGCCGGATTATTTATCCTTCAATCCGCAACACAAAAACATGTTATCTGATCATAATCACATGCTGTTTGTGGAAGCTGTTGTGTACAGATTGGCTGCCATGCTACCTACATTAGAAGCACACCTACACTCCAGAAGTATTTAATTGGCTGTAAAGTGCTTTGGGACTCTGTAAAGCACCTTTCACAACCTTCCAAACACAGTCTTGTTTTCTGAACACTTTACTGCTTTAAGATGTTGCTTGTGACAGGATATTCTTTACTACTAAAAGTAAGTATAATCTCTGACAGGTCAACTTAAACTTTTTTACAGTTTGCATGCAGGTTGTGTTTCTGGCTTCATGTTGACTCATGCTATTTTGTAATTTGGATGGCATTGTCCGACCACCTGTCGAGCAATTTTAGGGTTAACAAAATATATCTCAAGTTGATGCCCAAGTGTTTAACATCTTCTGCAAAGCAGCAATTAGATACTTATAAATAAAGCTCCGAGGAGCCATGAAAATATTTGAACACAGAATTTTTTTTTAATAGAGATTGATTCGAAGTCCATGTTTTGATCTAGGCAGGTTCCATTGTCAGGCTAATGTGTTGTTTAAAGAATTGCATATGTTTATTTATGGCTAGTTGATTCTTGGTACTGTTAATTGAGGGAAAATATTGGCCATTACAGCAGGAGGAAATTTTGATCATAAGATACGCCCTAAAAATGTTGAGCAATCACTTAAAGCATCAGTGCAGTGAATTAGGCCTTACTTGAACATCTTAATCAAAAGATAACACTTTGAATATTGAGCGTCAGGTGCAGTACCGAGGGAGTGTTGCAACATATGCTTGACAATCTGTTCTTGTATTGAACCTTGAGGTACTTAGAACTGTTGATAAGGACGAGGTACTGAGTAAGCTATGGGTTCTTAGAGATCACAATGCACTTGAACTAGTTGGAACACATCCAAGGATATTCAAGAAAGTGAGAAAATTGCAGAGGCACTAACGATAATCTTCCTTGGACATGGAGAGTGCCGGCGATTGTTCAAAAACAGTTGTAAGGAAAACCCTAGCAGTAACAGACCAACAGGTTTAACTTCAATGTTGGGGTAACATCTAGAAACAAACTTATGTTAGAATTAAGTCAGTGCAAATATAAGTTAATTAAGGGGAGCCAGTATGGATTTTGTAAGGGAAAATAATGTTTAAATGACTTGTTGGAATTGTTTGAAGGGATAATAGACAGGGTTGATGAGGGTAATGAGGAGGATGTGGTGTACACGGACTTCCAAAAAAAAGGGATAAAGAGGTTATAAGTTCTAGCTCATGGAATAAAAAGGGAGAGCCAATTTTGCATGCATTTCCCAGGGTTCAGTATTGGGACCTTTTTTTATGACTTTGATTTGTATTAATAATCTAGGTCTTGGAGCAGAAGGTATAGTTTCAAAGTTTGTGGCTAATACAAACTTGTAAGCGTTGTAAACAGTATAGAACTTCAAAAGGACATAGAGAAGTTTGTGGGTTGAGAGGATAGGTGGGAAATGAACTCCAGTGTGGAGAAGTCTAAGTAATTTTGGTAGAATTGGTGCGGAGAGAACAATATATAAAAAAAAGGGTATGTTTCCAAAGAGTTTATGTGAATGAGTAATTGAAAGTAGCAACACAGGCGGAGAGCAGAGTTAGTAAAGCATACGGTATCTTCGGATTCATTTAATAGTGGCATAGAGTATAAGAGCAGGGAAGTTATGCTAAACTTGTGCACGATGCTAGTTATAAACTCACCTGAAGTATTGTGTACACTTCTCAGCACCACGCTTTAGGGAGGCATCAAGGCATTGGAGAAAGTGTAGAAGAGGTTTGCGAGCATGTTTTAGGGTTGAGAAACCTTTTTTATAAAGATAAATTGGAGAAGGTGGGATTGTTTACCTTTTGAGGAGAATGATACACGTAGATTTTAAAGTTTTTCAAAACTTAAGGTGTCTTGAAGAGTGGACACGTGTAGAAGGATTGTGAATGAGAGGTCACAGATTTAAAAGTGTCTGCAAAAGAAATGTGGTAACACAGTGTGGAGCTGGAGGAACGCAGCAGGCCAGGCAGCACCAGACGAGCAGGAAAACTGACATTTCAGGTCAGGACCCTTTTTCGGAAATGCAGTATTTCTGAAGCCAAACCAGTCTGTCTCCAAACCAAAACACAAACAGATTTTAAACAAGGCTTCGTAACTAACATGCATTGTCTGATCTAAAATGTCTCACTGCTTTTACGCTGATAAAACGTTTACTTCTCTCAGGACAGTGACTTGAAAGGAATTCGGGGATTTACATATACGTATTAATCAATTAAAACCTTCTAACTGATTAAAGATTCAACATCATCTCTGGTTTGTTTAATACATCCTGATCAGTGGTGTGACCCTTTTGATGTTTTACTTATAAATTCTGTGTCTGATACTGCCTCTCTCACTCATACGTTACTTTGTGAATGGATTTGAGCTCTGTAATTGCCAGAACAGTGTTACTGCTGACATTGTGATTCCGTGAAAAGTCATTGAACCAACTGGAGATGGTTTGACTTAAGGCACTGCCCTGAGGAAATCTTCAACCACTGTAAGACTGAGATATTTGGACTGTAAGCGTTTTCTTTGGCGCTGACTTTAGCGAAAGAAGTGTTGTCCCCATGGCACCTCATTCATGTTGATTTGCTAGCCCATTCTTGATCAAAATTCTAGATGCTTAGGGTAGTTATTCTCCCCTTTCTTCTGAGACTTGGCTCCTCTGCCTGTGTCTGGATCGAGGCTGTAATGGAGATCGTTGATACACAGTTTCTGTTTTGCCAGATCTAGTGAACAGATTTTTTGGTACGTTTATGCCTCCAGCTCTCTTAGTTGTTTTTACATCTTTGGGTGATGATTTGGAGTGTGCAAGAGATTTGATTCAATCTAAGTTTTGTGGACAAGGTATATCTGAACAATTTTACACTGGCTACATTCCAGAACTTAATTGTAGTGGAGCATCTTAATACAGCTTCAGCTCTGTAATTGCTACATTTGATTGACCTATAATCTTTGCTGATCATCTACTTTCAGTTATTGAGGGTTGATATTCAGGGACCATTGCCATCTGTTAGATGCTTAATTGTCTGCCTGAATTCATGAATGGATGTGTCAGGACTGCTAAACCATGAGCTTATCATTGGTTGTGGAATTACTTAGATGCGTCTATACTGTGCTGTTTCTGCTGTGTAGTTTGTATGTGCTTCTGCACTGTAGCTTTGTCAGCATCTAATTTTCGGGTACACTTGGTGCTATTCCAGGCAATGTTGTTTCGCCTTCCTCAATGAACGGCTCTTGTTATCTTATTTAATGTTGATTGAGAAGAATGCAATGAGCCAAACCATGAGATTACAGATTATAGTGGTGTTAAACTGTATCTCTCATACCTTTTGAATAGCCACTTTTTATACTGCAATATTTGCTTGTAATTTGTCTGACTTAACACTATAGAATATGACAAATAACATATGCTGTAATTTATGGTTATAAACTAGGCAACATTTCACAATACCGAGTGTTTACAGAAATAATTAGGTTTTCAAAAACATTATTAAACTTTGTACAAGCTCCAGTTTGTGTTATGGTTTTAAATGTTGGAAGTACAGCAAACTTTGTTTTAAGTAGCACCTAATGAACTCTTGATATAGTGGTGAAAATTATATACCTGAAATATCGGAAGTTTTATTGCAGTGTTGAGTAGTCGGTTGAGGGTGTGAGTGAGAAGGCTCACTGCTGGTAAGTGTTTTTTTTTATTTAAATGATTTATGCTATAAATAAAGTATAATAGTGATGTGCATTACGTTTCTATTACTTCGTGTGGATCTCTGGATCAACTGGAATATTTGATCAGCCGGTACACTCCTGGTCTGAAAGGTGCCACTTAATAAAAAGTTTGCTGTTTAATCTTGGTGTGAAATAGATTGTGTAAGTCTAGCAAAGAGATACTGTTATGGTTGGAGCTTTGTGCTATAGGCTGTTTTTGATTCGTAACTATTTGTCATTTTGCCTGTTTACCTTTTCCCTTGTCTTCTAATATCTTAAGTTTCTTGTAAAATTCTTTGACTGCAGTTCAAGAAAGCATCTCACCACTAGCTTCTCAAAGGCAACTCCGGACGGGCCATAAATGCTGGCCAGCTGGTGACACCCATATCAGAAGTGAATTTAAAAAAGGTCTTGTTGGATATAAAGAGGAAGGATAACATTAGGTTAGATTCTGTTGCAACCACAATTGATTACTGTGTAAGAAGAGTTGTGGATTGTTACACTAGCTTCCTGAGAGCTGGGTGTGTACAGTTTTCTTCCAGAGGTTTTGAAGAGCCAAAGGCTAATAATGTTACTGGATACTTGACCTAAATTCTGGCGTCCAGAGAGAAAGTTGATAATGCCCAACTGTTGCAAGGGCTTCTCAAATAGAACCAAAAAGTTAAAGCAAAAGCACAGTTTGTAAAGAGATAAAAGGCACTGCAGATGCTGGAGAATCCGTGATAACAAGGCGTGGGGCTGGATGAGCACAGCAGGCCAAGCAGCAGCATAGGAGCAGGAAAACTTGACGTTTCGGGCCTAGACCCTTCATCAGAAATGTGGGAGGGGTAGAGGGTTCTGAAATAAATAGGGAGAGAGGGGGAGGCAGATAGAGGATGGATAGAGGAGAGGATAGGTGGAGAGGAGGCAGACAAGTCGAAGAGGAGGGGATGGAGCCAGTAAAGGTGAGTGTAGGTGGAGGGGTAGGGAGGAGATAGGTCAGTCCAGGGAGGACGGACACGTCTCAATGTTCTGAATGTAAATATTGTCACGGCTGGGGCCAAATTGGGAAGGCTTGAATGTGGATTGTAGTCCATTGGGGATGATCTGGTTCCGTAGGCAGGTACTAAGAAAGGTGATGTGGCTGTAGTACCTGGTTTGCTTCAGGACATGGTCGAGCAGTTTCAAGGCCGAAGAGAGTATGACAGAGTTGCAGTGGGAGAGAGATTCCCTGAGGTTTGTCCGGAGGGAGGAGGGTAACTTCTTCAGGGTAGGCATCCTTAGAAGAGGCTTCACAGTGGGGTTAAAATTGTATCAGAGATAAAAGGTACTGCAGATGCTGGAGAATCTGAGATAACAAGGCGTGGGGCTGGATGAGCACAGCAGGCCAAGCAGCATCATAGGAGCAGGAAAACTTGACGTTTCGGGCCTAGACCCTTCATCAGAAAAGGGAGAGGGGAAGAGGGTTCTGACCTATCTCCTCCCTACACTCCCCTTTACTGGCTCCATCCCCGCCTCTTCGACTTGTCTGCCTCCTCTCCACCTATCCTCTCCTCTATCCATCCTCTCCTCTATCCATCCTCTATCCGCCTCCCCCTCTCTCCCTATTTATTTCAGAACCCTCTTCCCCTCCCCCATTTCTGATGAAGGGTCTAGGCCCGAAACGTCAAGCTTTCCTGCTCCTATGATGCTGCTTGGCCTGCTGTGCTCATCCAGCCCCATGCCTTGTTATCTTAGCACAGTTTGTAAATTTGTTTTATAGCTGGATCTAATTATTCTAATTTACTGAGAAACTCTGGGAATTTTGCTATTTCTTCCTAAAGTAATCGAATAACTCAAATACTTTAACTTATTTACTCCTTCTAAACAAAACTTAGCTTTTTAACAATACAATATGTAAATGTTTACGAGCTGCATGTAATTATCAAGGGGTCAGTTGGTTGGACAGCTGGTTTGCGATGCAGAGTGATGCCAACAGTGCAGGTTCGATTCCTGTACCAGCTGAGGTCACCATAAAGGTATTGCCTTCTCGACTGCACACTTTACTTGAGTCATGGTGATCCTGAAGTTGAACCACCACCTAGTTGTCTGTCTAATGCTTAGTTGGCTGGACAGCTAGTTTGCAATGCAGAGTGATGCCGTTAGCATGGGTTCAGTTCCTGCACTGGCTGAGGTTATCATGAGGCACTCCATTCTTCAAACTTTCTGGTTGCATTAGACGTGGTGACCCTCCGGTTAATCCACCTTCAGTTAGCTCTCACTAATATAGACCGGCCCTGCGGTTTGATATCTTTGTCTTTACTTGCCCTGAATCTCCATGAAGTCTGTGGAGATTCCTTCCGTGATGGTTTATCATTATGGATTATTGGTTATCAATTTAATTAATGATAAATATAGTGCTGCTGTATTGGAGTCTCTCTAGCCCTTCCTTTTCATTCCTCTACAAGTGTTTTGCTCCATTTCCTTCTGAAAATGCTGAATCAATCTGCCTTTATTGCCTTTTCAGGTGGTGCTTCCACAGCATAAACACTCAATATGCAAGAGAATTTGTTCCTTCTGTTGTTTGGCAATCTTTTACCAGTCATTTTAATTTTGTGTCTGCCATCTTCTCACTGAATGATGGAGTAAACTTGATATGCTGAATGGCCTACTTCTGGTTTTATGTTTTATGGTCTTATTTGTCTTGATTCTTCTTCCACTGGAAACTGTTTCTATCTACTCTGGAATCCTCATGATTCTTAACACCCCTAGCAAATCTCTTTTTAACCTTCCTTCTTGTAAGGACAGCAATCCCAATCTCTGCAATCTATAAGTAATAATATTGATATAATAATTCTCTAAATGTTAAATAATAATTACTATTGAGTAACAACTTTGCTCTGAGCGTTTTAATTTAATGTTTGTAGGATGCTAAATTTCTCTATTAGATAATTCCATCAATTATTGTTTGATAATGACATTTCAGTTTTTATCTTAATTATATTAGTTATCTTAATGTTCCATAGTTAACTTCCATTAAATTATAAAAATGAATGATTAAGCCTAACTTTTCTTTTCTTTGTTTGCTGTCTCTGAGAATTTGTTAGTGTGATTGTCGTCATAGCTTGTTTCATTATACCACTGGCTGTCAAAAGGTAAGTTTAGATCCCAGAGCCTGCTGAATATTTGCGGGTGACTTTCCTCGATCAGCCATCAACACCTTTAGTCTTGTAATTCTGAAGGAAAAGGTGAAGGTCATGGTGCAGAGCAGCAATTTGGGTAAAATTAGTCAGATTGTCAGAATGGGACACAGTGTGTTTAATAACAGCGTTAAGGTACGAGCCCCAAAGGCTGCATTGGGATAAATAGTAAGTTAAAATAGAAGATGCAGAATCTGAATGCATCAAGCACTTGGCAATAAGATAGCTGAAATATATTTGACCTGGTAGCCATTAATGGGATACGTGATCAAGTTTAGGAACAATCATGATCAGTTGGGTCAATGGGCTGAAGAATGATAGATGATAAATGTGTTGCACTTTGGTAATGCAAATGAGGGGAGGACTTACACAATTAAAGGTAGGGCCCTGGATAGTGTTGTAAAACTGAAAGACCTAGGGATTCAGGTACATGATTCTTTGAAAATTGCGTCACAGGGAGAAAGGGTGGTTAAGAAGGCATTTAGCACACTTGCCTTCATTACTTGGACCTTTGCGCATAGGAATTAGGATGACATTGAGGTTGTACAACACGTTGGTGAGGACTCTTCTGGAGTAGAAATACAAGTACAAGTCTATTACTACAAGGCCGAAGAGGAGCGCCGCTTTCATGGAGTCGGCTTTTCTTTCAAAACCGAACTGATAGGACCAGCTGAAAGACACTC
Organism: Ginglymostoma cirratum; assembly: GCA_024137785.1. Lineage (NCBI taxonomy): Eukaryota > Metazoa > Chordata > Chondrichthyes > Orectolobiformes > Ginglymostomatidae > Ginglymostoma > Ginglymostoma cirratum. The sequence continues at coordinate 8,022,695 of JAHRHZ010000075.1, read as the reverse complement.
CCTGTGGAATAAGCGAATGCCTCATGACACTTTGACTCACCCTTGCTCAGAACCAGTATGTCACTATATTCAGTACATATGAACCAACGCTTGATGTGCAGCTGAGGAAAGGGAGGAATTCTACTCCAACTCTGACCAATGCCTTTCAAGGGCCCCTACAGCAGACAAACTAATCATCCTGTGTGACTTCAATTCCAGAGTCAGCAAAAGTGCAGACACTTGGGACAATGTAATCATGAAGGAGGGTGTAGGGTAGCAAAACTCTAACGACCAGATGCCACCAACATAACCTCCTCATCACAACGCACTGTTCTACCAAAGGGGCAAACACAAGACAACATGGCTGCACTAGCACTTCAAACACTGACACCTCCTTGACTATATCCTTGTCAAAGCAAGGGATCAGAAAGACATTAAAATCACCATGCCATGACAGGAGCTGATGACTGATTGATGGACAGGCCATCACCTGATCCGAGCCAGGATCAACATAAATATAGTCTCTCCATAGTGGAGACAACAGAAATGGCGCCACAAGAAGTTCAGCATTTGAGGCACTCAAAGACCCGGAAAACATAGCCTCATACGCATAATCAAAGGACGAATTCCAAACTATTGTCAAGACCTTTAAGGAGGCATGTGAGATCATGGATCTCACCCTGAATAATGGTAAGACAAAGATCCTCCAACAATCTGGCCTGGCTTTGTGGAGCGAACCCCTGATCATCAGTGTTCACAGGGAGGCCTTAAAGAATGTTGGCCATTTCCCGTACCTCATGAGTGCCCTATCAGCAGTTATTGATGAAGAAATCCACCACCAACTACAATGTGCTAGTGTAGCCTTTGGCTGCCTGAAGAAGAGGGTGTCCAAGGACAACATCCAGATTTGACACATAGCTTGTGGAGTATAGAGCTGAGGTGGTTCCTGCACTCCAGTATGGCCCTGAGATGTGGACTGTCTACAGCAGACACCCCAAGGCACTAGAGCAGTACCACCAATATTGTTGGCATAACATCCTGTAAATCCGCTGGGAAGACAGACAAACCAAACCAACACCAGCGCCTCGACCAGTTCAACATGCCTAACATCGAGGCACCGATCACCCTTGATCAGCTGCAGTGGGCTGGGCACGTTGTCTGCATGACTGACCTGAGACCCCCCCAAGCACGCACTCTACCCCAAGCTCTGAAATGGCAAGTGAGCCCCACGTAGACAAGGGAAATGCTTCAGGGATACCCTCAAGGCCTCACGGGTGAACTGCGGTTAGCCCATAATAGTTTAAAGAAGAGAAAAAGGCAGTATTGTAAAGGAAACCAGTCTAGAAAATCAGAATTAATTAATATGGGCAGAGCAAACACAAAACAAAATACAGAAAACACCGTTGGGATGAGTTTTTAAGCCAGCACCTCATCAGCATTGCACTGGTCTAGATTTTGTGTTCAAGGCCTGAAATTTAATCTTGAAACCACAATCTGCCCATGTAAGCTAATAATTGAACCTGACTGACTCAAAATAGTCATGATGTGGATATGTGAAAGATTAAACCCAGGGCATGATTTGCCACTATTTTGGAATCATCATCCACAATTCACTTTTTGTGCTATGATAAGCTTGACTGAATGTCCTCATAAGATGTAGAGCAACATGTCTGTGAAATGGGAATTTGGTGGGACATAAATTCATAAGTTTGAATCAAATGTTTAAATAATAGTCTGAAAATCTATGACACCCAAAAATACAATACAGTGGTGAATCTAGAAATGTTGGAAAAAATGTGATGTAGCAGGAGCTCCCGTCAAGAGAGTTTTTGGCATTTGATGTTTATTTTTGATGCATTTTCCAACATTGCAATTTGAACATAGTTCATTCTGGTAAAAGATTAAGATTCTGCTTAACATTCCCAATTTCTTGAATCCATACTGTATCCATATTAAATCCTGAAGGGAAAGAATGTATTTTCTTTCTTGGCCTGTTGGAAAGTTAGAAAATACTTATCCGTTGCTGAAAAGGGGATAGCATGTTACTACTTGGTCACTATGTCACCTGGTTTCGAGCTAATCCAAGCTGAAAGAGGTTAACTCCTATATGTGTATTTAATTAGTTTTTGGAGAAGTTGCAAAATTGCAAGACTTCAAAATTAGAATTCCATTGAAGTATTATTATTATTATTATTATTATTATTATTATTATTATTATTATTATTATTATTATTATTATTATTATT
>JAHRHZ010000075.1:7979167-8001253 GCA_024137785.1 Ginglymostoma cirratum | reverse complement strand
CCGCCTCTTCGACTTGTCTGCCTCCTCTCCACCTATCCTCTCCTCTATCCATCCTCTATCTGCCTCCCCCTCTCTCCCTATTTATTTCAGAACCCTCTTCCCCTCCCCCATTTCTGATGAAGGGTTTAGGCCCGAAACGTCACGTTTTCCTGCTCCTATGATGCTGTTTGACCTGCTGTGTTCATCCAGCCCCATGCTTGTTATCTCGGATTCTCCAGCATCTGCAGTACCTTTTATCTGTGAATTATCAACCTAATAACTTTGTCTCTTATCAATGCCACTCTACATAGACACAAGCAAGAAAGAAAATCTGGCCGTTGTGTGCAGAGGGAAAGACTAGAAAGGCATTTCAGTGATCTCTGTCTGCAGGATTTGCTAAGATGATTCATGTGCTGATCAGACCTTGCTGCTTCTTGATCTATCTTCACCTGATACTTTCACTTTGTACGAGGTACAGGATGACGGTTTCACATTTACAGTGGTCTTTGACTTATTGATTAAAAGACACTGCTTACAGTAACAGGAAAAGGCAAATAAACTGGCCATCTTCAGGCTTGAGATGCTTTTTACTGTAATGCAGGACAGATTCTTTTCCTCAGAGGTGTAATGATTTCTTCCCTAAACTATTCAGGCACCTGGGAGCAGAAGGTCTCTATCATCAATAACTGCTGACGGGTTCACAGACCAGTCAACTACTTGTTGTCTGCCAAAGCTCCACTCTTGCACGTTCCTTGGCTCTAGCTCATTCTTTAAACCAAACTTCCACTATTGTTTTGAACAAGCAGCTGTGTAAACAGTATTAACAATGAGTGTCAGTTTATTCACTTTTAAACATTACATCAATCCTTCAACAATCCTTCATTTTTTTATAATCTTTTCTGATTTCAATCCACAGTCATAATACAGAAAAATTTAAAGTTGTGGTCTTTATGCTATGCATAAAAAGGCTTAAAGGATTTCATTGGCTGTGACGTACTTTTGGCACATCTGAGATTACAAACTGTGCTATAGAAATAAAGTAATTTTTTTTCTGTGAAGAAGTAAAAGTGCAATTGTGGATTCCGTAGGATAATTTAGATAAATGTGTGGATATTTGACTGATCCTGCGTTGTTTAATTTTTGTTGTAGGCTAACGTTGCAGCCTGTGACATGGCAACAGCCTGTTCAAGTAACAATCAAAATGGAAGATCACAGTTGCATGTAACTGGTATGTAGTTCTTTTAATTTCATGATACTTTGCTTGAAACTACAAGCTTTTTATGAAGAAACAAACCATCTCGCAATTTGTTCACAGTTGTTTAAAATCCAGAGTGCATATGTGATAACTAATTTCCAATCTGGCATGTTGTTCCAAAACCGTTGTTCCAAATGCTGCGTGTCGGAAAATGGCTAAATAATAGTAACTGATCCTAAATTGTAGGAACCAGGTCAGGGAAAATAAATATTAACATGCAATTTTTGACTTGCTTTCTTTTTAAAAAGTCGAATCATAATCGTAATGAAAATGTCATATGCATAGTGTTGATTGGTAGGGGTTTGGGAAACTGGATGTAATATCCGAAGGGAAGAGTAAGGTACGCAAAGAATTGGCAAGACAGCTAGTAATAGATAAAGAAATATAAATTATTATTTGGGACCAGAATAAGAGTGAATGTGCTAAAATCTGTGTATGTAGAGTTTGTGTGGAATGCACAGATTATGGTCAATGAAGTTGCTGAGCTTCGGGCACAGATGGCTTAATGGTGAATATGATGTCAAGCTGATTTATGGAAACCTGGCTCAAAAAGGAGAAAGATTGTAATTAAAATATTTAGATTCCAATGTGTTAAGGAAGGAATGGAGCATATTAGTGGAATTGATCACAGAAAATATTACAGTGCTAGTGAGTGAAAATGTCCTCAGAAGATGAAGGTCGGAGCTTTATTTGGTTAGTGCTGTAATGGTATTGTTACACTTGTAGGTGTATTTTGTTGGCCACTCACTAGAAGAACCAAATTTGGAAGGAAAGTACAGACAGATACAAAATCCATGTGATTTGTTATAAAGGGATTCAAATTGTTGCAGTATATTCTGAGATAGTAATGGAGAGTTCCTGTAACTGTGGTTAAGGATTTTTTTCAGATTAGTGCTGCTTGACCAATTTAGGAAGGAGATGTTGTTTTGTCTGGTTTAGACAATGAGGTGAAGTCAAGTGGATTATGTGTTAGTAGAACATTTAGGAGAACATTTTGTTCATAGAATCATTGTGTTTAAGTTTGCTCCTCACTCTTTTCCACTACAATCCAGGATAAAAATAACTAGAGGAGAGCCAGTACTGTTTGGGCAAGAAGGGATCTGGGACACTTAAATTGGAGTCGAAGGTTGAAAGATTAATAGAACTGTTGGTAACTTTTAAAGAGGACATGGTTTTGAGTATAATTGAACTGTATTCCAGCAAGGGGGCAAGGTGGAAAAAGCAAACCCAGTACTCCTTGGACGATTAGAGATGAAGAGAATTAGAGGAAGTAGAAAAAGGATATGTATGATGGATGTCAGATGGATAATGCTGTGAAAACCAGACAGAATGTAGGAAGTTGAGAGGGGAGGTGAAAAAAGAAATTAGAAGCAAAAAGATTGAGAGATGAGACAGGCAGTTATCGTCAGTGAATCTGGATGTCCTCTAAAGGAGTTGGGCTGACTGGGGACTAAAAAGGGTAATTTGTGCATGGAGGTAGTGGCCATTGTCTGAAAGCTACCAAATGAGTACTTTGCCTCTACTTTTTGCCAAGATAAATGGTGCTGTCAAAATCAAAAGTGAAAACAGGAGGTAGGAGAGACACTGGATAGGCTGAAAAAAATTTCAGGAGGAATAAAAAGGCAGGCCATACTTGAATTTAGTAAGTCACCAGGACCTGAGCAGATACATTCAAGGATTCTGAGAAAAGCAGAAATTGCAGAGATACGAGACAGAATCTTCCAATCCTCCTTAGATATGGAGTGAAGCCAGAATACTGGAGAATTGCAAGTGTTCTTGTGTTCAAAAGGAGTTGGTATAAGCCAGTTAGTTTAGCCTTGGCAATGGGAAACCTTTTACAAGACAGTCCAGCATTGGGTGAATTGAGGAAGACCAGTGTGAATTTGTGGAAGAGCGATTGCATTTAACTGAATTGCCTGAGGCTTTTTTGATAAAGTAGTAAAAAGGGTTGATGAGGGTGATTAATGTAGTGTACATGTATTTGATAAAGTGCCATTTAATAGGCTTGTCAACCCCAAGGAATAAAAGGAACAAAGGCAGAATAGATATAAAGATCATGGAATAGCAAGAAAGAGAACACTTGTGAATGGGTGTTTTTCAAACTGTAGCACCACAGGGGTTAGTGTTACTGTTCTGGTTTTCTTGATCTCTATTAATGACATTGACTTTAGTTTACAGGGCAAAATTTATAGATAACGTAAGATTTGGAAGTGTTGTGAATTGTAAGAAGGATAATGACAGACCTAATGGGCATAGGATGGTGGAGTTAGCAGAGACAAAGGGGAAATTAAATTTAATGCAGAAATGTGTGGCAATTAACTTTGGCCACAAAGAATGAGGAGATGCAGTTCTAAAGCAAGTGCAGAAAAGAGTGGGGTGTGGTCGGGAGCGGGCGGTGGAGATGGCAATACATGTACGTGAATTGTTAATGGTAGCGTAGAGCTTAAGAAAATGATTAATAAGGCACACAGGGTCCTAAAGTTTCTAAATAGAGGCAGAGAATACAAAACCAAAAGAATTTCAAGTAGAGTTTATGAAACACTGGATCAACTTTAGTTGAAGTATTATGCTGAATTTTGGGGAACACACTTTTTAGGAGGAGGTGTGAAAGCATTAGAGGAGACGCTGAAAAGATTTGCAACATTAGTTCCAGGGATGAGGGACCTCCGTGATCTGGATGGCCTGGAGATGCTGAGCCATTATCATTTGAGAAGAGTAGACTGAGAGAAGATTTGATAGAAACATTCAAAATCAAGAGGCATTTAGACTGAAAAGTTTAGGATAAACCATTCCCATTGACAGATGGGTTGAAAATCAACGAACACTGATTTCATGTGACTGGCAAAAGAATCAAAGAAGACACGAAGCAATGCAGTTTTATGCAGTGAGTCGTTTTGGATTTGGATTCACTGCCAAAAAGTGTGGCAAAGTAAGGCAAAACTAAAACATGCTTTTTAAAAGCATTTTGGGTAATTATGTGAAAACGTGCAGGGAAAGCGGGACACAATGGGACTAACTTCCTCTTGCAGAGGATCGACACAACATGACACACTGAATTGCTGCCTCCTTTAATTTAAAAAAAATTGATACTTTCAAATAACCTAATGGATCTCCTGTGATGACATTTATGGTTAGCTTGGAATCTGTTTTGCAGTTTAGGGTGTTTACTGTAGTGCTACTATGTCAGTCAGATTTTGCTTTCGCAACTGGAGTTTTTTTTTTGATACTTCCAATCTGATTATTATGTGACGTAGGTTGTCCTGACATTGTAGCTCTGCAGCAACAGTCTCAAATGTCTGAGTAAGTCATTCAACAGTACTGAATTTCACTTGGATCAACTAATATGTTTTCAAAGATAGTAGGAACTGCAGATGCTGGAGAATCTGAGATAACAGGGTGTAGAGTTGGATGAACACAGCAGGCCAAGCAGCCTTCCTGCTCCTCTGATGCTGCTTGGCCTGCTGTGTTCATCCAGCTCTACACCCTGTTATCTCTAATATGTTTTCAAGACAGGCAAATATAATTTATCCTTCGATGTCACTGGGTCAAAATCCTTGAATTTCCTCCCTATCAGCGTTGTGAGCATAGCTGCGCTAAATGGACTATAGTTGTTCAAGAAGGCAACTCACTACCACCTTATTAAGAGCACCTAGCTGTGGTCAATACCCAGCCAGTGAAGCCCATAGTCCCCAAATGAATAAAAATAAGTATTAGCCAGTGCTGCAGGCGTATTTCCTCCATTATTCTTTGAAGTAGGGCCGCGGGATCCTTTACATCATGCCAAGCAAGTGGATGGAGCCTTGATTTAATAGCTCATCCAAAATACTCCCTCAGTACTGCGCTAGAGCAGTCTTGGATTGGAAGTATTGTGACAGCCCTCAGCTTTGACCAACTTTTTTTTCAACACTTCGTTTTTGACCCTTTTCATATTGGCAAGAAGTCAGTCAATCACATTTTACTACATGCTTTGTGTAATCTAAAAATGTAATCAAGTGACTTATGCACAATGTGGATTTCAGGAGTTTTCTTTTTGTGCTAATTAAAGTCAGGATCTGTTTCCGAGTTCTGTATTTTTTTCATTCGCCTTTTGTCAAATATCCAGTGTTTAGCAGAGCACTGTCAAAAAACTAGAATAATCTGCCTTTGTTTTAATACCCCTGAATTCCAGCGGCCTGTCTTTCACTAATGTAAATATTATACCTCCCATATTATTATACTAAGTTATGATCCCATTACAAAATATATCTTACATATCAGTTATAAATGGGCAAAGATTTTTTGATCTCATTTTGTTTTAAATAATGTATTCCATGAAGTTTGTGGGATGAATTTGAACTTGATTTTGTGCATGATAAGAAAGTATGCCAACCTGTTCCTCCATCCTTATCCCTGGTCAACTAGGCTTAAAATGAATTGCATTCAGAAAATCGGGGAGTAAATAATAGTGTCAGTCAGTCATTCTTTTTAACTAACTGTCCTCCCAAATAAAGCCCTTAATTATTTTTGTTCATTATTAAAAGAGTGTATGTAACATTGCTTGGCTATCTTTCACATCAAAAATCAGAATTTTTTGGCCTTTGCAATATTCGCACAAAATAGTTTTTGTTCTCTAAGTTAGTTTAAACATGATCCCATCTAGATTTTTGGCTTGTGTTGCTACAATTAAAATGGCATGCTGTTCTGCTGACAGAGTAGTGCTCTCAAAATCTATAGAAAGAGAAACATTCCCAGAGTAAGTGATTGAATTAGACAGTTTTTGCCTAATTAAAAATTGTTTCTGCGTACTCTAATTAAAGAAGTATTATGTGAGCAATCGGAAAGTCTAAGCAAAAAAAAAAAAAAATTGCGCAAGTGTGCTCACTTTCCCTTATTGTCAGAGTTTCTCCTATTGAATGTTTGAAACATGATATTATCAATCACTGATCTGGAAGCCTATTTAACATATCCTTATTTAGTGACAAAACAAGCATAGTTAGGCCCCCAGTGCTTTTATCATTGCTGTTATAAGTATTTAGTTATGAATGGAACTGGTTCTGAACAATGCATGTTATAGACAGGACTGCAGTGACAACAAGAGTTCCCACCTACAAATGCAGTGGGTAAAATAACTTCTTTCAGCAGCACTAGAAAGTGATGAAAAGAGAAAAGGAATGTGCAAATAGATATTCGATCAAAAATGGGTTTGTTTTATTCATTGATGGGATGTTGACTTCACAGGCTGGTCCAGCATTTATTACACATTCTTATTTAACCTTGAGAAGGTGGTGGTGAGCTGCTTCCTTGAAGTACTGTAGTCCATTTGGTGTAGGTACCCCCACAATGCTATTGGAAGGGAACTCCAGGACTTTGACCCAGCAACGTTGAAGAAATGGTAATATATTTTCAAGTCAGGGTGGTGAGTGGTTTGGAGGGAACTTGCAGGTAGTAGTGTTTTTATTTATCTGGTGCCAGTGTCCTTCGAGAAGGTAGTGGTCATGAGTTTAGAAGATTCTGTCTAACGAACCTTGGAGAATTTCCGTCGTGTATCTTGTCAATGGTGCATGTTGCTGCTGCCGTGTGTTGGTTGTGGTGCATGTGAATTGGTGCCAGTCAAGCAAGTAGTTTTGTCCTGGATGGTTTCAAGCTTGTATGTTGTTGGATCTGCACTCTTCCAGATCAAGTGAGTATTTCATAGGACTCCTGGCTTGTGCCTAATTGATGGTGGACAGGCTGTGGGGAGTCAGGAGGTGAATTAATTGCTGTATGTGTTGCAGCCCCATCGTTGAAATGGTTAGTTTTGTTCAGTTTCTGGTCGATGGTCACCAGGCTGCCACTCTATCCCTCGTTGGTCATCAGATACTTAGCAATGGTAATGTTTTTGAATGTCCAGGAGTGACAATTAGAAATTGTCTTGTTGGAGATCATCATTGTCTGGCACTTGTGTATATTACCTGCCATCAGCGTTCCCTCTAACTTTCATTCTGTCTGTGTGGTTTTCTGAGATCTTTGCAGAGCCAAAAGCCAATGCTGCAATCAGCATTACGACGTCAGTCACTGCACACACAACTTTGGAGTGGATGTGCACGCATGTGGCTTAGAGGGAACATTGTTTGCAATTTGTCTAGTTATTACGCAGGCCTTCCTGAATTTGGCCACAAATTACTTCAATGTTTGAGGATTTGTGAATAATGCTGAACATTGTGCAATCATCTGTTACTATCCCCATTTTTGATCTTACAATGGAGAGAAGTTCATTGATGAAGCAGCTGCAAATGGTTGGACCGAGGACCTGACCATGAGGAACCAATGCAGAGAAAAGATGACTGACTTCCAACAGTCAGGGCCATATCCCTTTTGAGCCAGGTATGACCCTAACCCGTGGAGAGTTACTGATTCCCAATGAATTGAGTTACAAGGGCATCTTGATGTCACACTTGGTCAAATGTAGCCTTGATGCCAAAAGCAGTCAGTCTTATCACCCCCCTAGAGTTCCGCTCTTTTGTCCATGTTTAAACTGCAGTTGTAATGAGGTCAGGAGATGCGTGGCCCTGGTTAAATCCAAACTGAGTATTAGTGAGCAGGTTATTGCTAAACTAGCGCTGCTTTATAGCACTGTTGATGATCTCCCCACACTTTCATCACTTAACTGATGAGTAAGAGTAGGCTGATGGGCTGGTGATTGGCAGGAATCAATCCATCCTGCTTTTTTAAAAATTGTATATGATGCATCTGGGCAATTTTCCACTTTGTCTGGTAAAGGCCAGTGTTGTGGCCGTATTGGAAGAACTTGGCTAAGGCACAGCAAGTTCTGGAGCACGTGTCTTCACTGCTATTGCTGGTGTCTTGTCAGGACCAATAGCCATGGCAGTATCCTTTGACTTCATGTGGAGTGAATAGAATTGGCTGAAGATGGGTGCCTGCGCTGGGACCGCCAGAAGAGGCCAAGATTGATCATCCACTCAGCACTTCTGTCTGAAGATTCTTAGAAATGTCTTTTGCACTGATATCCCGGTCTCTCCCATCGTTGGTGATGTTTGTGGAACTGCTTCTTCCAGTGAATTGTTTAATTGCCTGTCACCTTGATTAGTTGTGGCAAGCTTGCCGAGCTTTGATTCTGTTCGTTATGGAATCATTTAATCCTATCTCTTACCACTTATACCAGTTAGCATGCACGTAGTCCTGTGTTGCACTCCATTTTTAGATATGCCTGATGCTGCTCCTGCCATGTCCTCCTGCACTCTTCTTTGAACCAAAGGTGATTCTGTGGCTTCATTGTTTGATAGATTGGGACATATGCCAGGCCATGAGATTGCAGATTGTGTTGGAGATCAGTTCTGTTTTTGGTGATGGCTCACAGCACTTCATGGTTGTGCAGTCATGATTTGCTCAATCTAATTGATATCTGTCCCATTCAGCATGGTAGTAGAGCCATGTAACACAAGGGAGGGCATCCTTAATGTGAAGATGTGACTTCCACACTGTCAGGAGTCTATGATTTTGCTGTTGTGGACTGGTGCTTTAGCGCATTCAGATTGTCACTAATTAAGTCAATTGTGTTTTTAGCTCATTCACCACCTGCTTCAGACCAAGTTTAGTAGCTATGTCTTTTGTAACGGACATTGGGGTCCCTCACCCAGTGTATATTTTGTGCCTTTGCTACCTTCAGTGCTTCCTCCTCCAAAATGGAGGAATACGAATTCAGCAGCTAGTTGTGCAGGGAAGGTGTTCCGATACTTAGCATCAGGTGAAACATGGGCAAGGAAACTGAAACTTGGAGTCTGGAGTCACTGCTGAGCATGCCCAGGAGCAACTGCCTCCTGACTGTATGCCACTTGTGCTGCTACTTCTGCTTGATAGGACAGGATAGAACCTAACATTGTGTTGTCTGGAATATTGTCCAGCGGTTATAATTTCATGAGTATGACTGTGTTGGGTTGTTGCTTGACTTGACTGTGGGACAGGTCTCCTAATTTTGACACCAGATCCCAACATGAGTTAAGGAGGACTCTGCAGGGTTGACGGGGCTGAGTTTGCCATTGTTACTTCCAGTATCTTGACAGGACCAGGTTGCCCACCCAATTCCATTTTTATTTTTATTTGAGATTTCTTTGTCTGTTTGAGACAACTTAAATGAATTGCTCAGCCATTTAAAAGGGCAGTCAAGATAACCGACATTTCTCTGGGTTGGAGTCATGTTTAGGCCAGACCTGGTAAGGATACTAATGAAACAGATGGAGTTTTATGACAGTTAACAGTGTTGTCATAGCTGTCATTAGACCTTTAAATCCAAATGTAAAAAAAACCTCAAATTCCACAATTTGCCATGTTGTCATTTGAACCCAGGTCCCCAGAGCATTACTTCGGTTTCTGGATTACAACCAAAGTACCACTATTCCTATCACCTGTGCTTCTGCTCTTGCCCCTTCTCATCACTCTCAACAGCATGATCAGTCCCCCTTGTCCTCACTCTTCATCCCACCACCCTCTGCATTGAAAGGATCATTTTCAGACATTTCAGACTACTGCAGCTGAATGCCATCACCAAACACATCTTCCCATCGTGCCAAACATCGCACACATATGCAGGCAAGTTCCCTCTGGGACACCCTAGTCCATTCATCGGCTACTAAAGTTTCCTCCCCCCGTGCCCACCACCCCCCCCCACCACCAATCCCGCTTTCCAAAGCACCTTCCCATGTAACTGCAGAAGGTGTAACACCTGTACGTTCACCATGTGCATGGTCACCATCTAAGGGCATAATGGATCTTTCCAGGTGAAGCAACGTTTCACCTGTACCTCCCCCAGTTTTGTGTATTGTATTCTGTGCACCCAATGTAGTCTACTCTACATTTTGAGAAACCAAACACAGACCGGGTGACCACTTTACAGAACACTGCTGGTCTGTGCGCAAGCATGACCATGACTTTCCTGTAGCGGGTCATTTTAAGAGTCCTGCTCGCATACCTACATTTCTGTCGTTGGCATGCTGCAGTGCTCCAGTGAATCACAGTGCAAACCAGAGGAACAACATCTCATCTTTAGACTCGACACTTTATAGCCTAATGGACTTAATATTGAGTTCAACACCTTCAAATTGTGAACCGACTCCTATTTCTTCCCTTTCTTTTAGCTTTACTTACATTCTCTGTCACGATGTCTTCTTTCCCTTCCCCCACGCCAGTGGTTCTGTCTGCTCTTTCAATTCTGGCATTTGGACACCATTGTTCTGTTGTTCTTCCATTCCCATCGCTTAACCTGAATTATCAACATCCTTTCTCCTGCAGTCCTCGACACGCACCATCCCCCCCCGCACTATCGCGTAAATGCTGCCCCCTCCACACTTCACTTCAGCTCTGAGGATGAGTTATCTGGACTCAAAAAGTTAGCTTGCTGTTTCTTCATGGATGCTATCTGACCTGCTGTGATCTCCAGTATTTGTTTTCAGTGCCGATTCCAACATCTGCATCAATTTGCTCTTCCACTATGCCCCATTCAGCTGGATGATCAGGTGGAGGCATAAAGTGGAAACATTGAAACACCACCACATTCCAGTCACACATCATTATGACCTGGAACTATATTTCTGCTCCTTCACTGTTGCGTCAAAACCCAGGAACTCCCTTCCTGACAGTACAGTGGGCATACCTACACCCTAAGGCTGTTCACCACCTTGAGGGCAGTTAGAAATGCTGACCTAGTTAGGAATACTTGCATACCATAAATGAGTTTTTTTAAAACAATAAACTGAAGAGGAAACAAGAGCCATCTTATAATCTAGGGTGAAAGAGTGCCTCATGAAATAATTTAGGAGGGAACTGAAAATTTTCCCAAATAAATCTGCCATATTAATTGAAACCCAAGTTTTGAGTTGAGAATTTCACTAGCTCACTTGATGAATTGGGTATGTGTTTGTGACTGATTCATTAGGGGAATTATCATATGAAATTGTCTTTGTGAAATGGCAGGGAAGTATATACCTGTACCAGGGAGAACTTTATTCAAAATCGGTAAATGGCAAAGGAATATGTAAGAATGATTTTTTTTTTTGTAGCAAGTTTTGTTTTACAGATGTTATGGTCTAATTCAATTTGTTGAAAATTTTTTTTATTTTAACATAAATAGGTCACTAAATGTGACATAGAAAAAGTAACAAACGTGCCAGACAATTACTATTGAAATTCGTAAATTTTGTGAAGAACTAAGTTCTGAAGAAGGGACACTGGACCTAAAACTTTAACTGTTTCTTTCCACATGTACTGCCAGACCTGCTGAGTTTCTCTGGATATTTCTGTTTCTGATCTTACTATTGGTGATGGGTAATTTTAGATGAGTGAAAAATGGACCATTTGATTAGCAAACGTTGGTCCAAACCTGGACTCTCTTCCCTAAATGGCTAAAATGCTGTTCCAGATTAACTATCACATTGTCTCCACTATATTTATATCTCCTAGTAATTTTATGTTAAGCTTGTCTTGGGGTAAAATAGAACACCTAAATTGTAAACTCTCTCATTCAACAATATACAGCTAATGTGTCGAGTTTTTGGTGGAGATTAAAACCAGTGGCTCTTCGCAACCCACAATATTCAAAATAAGACAAAGTGGAAGGCATATTTCAAGAACTGAAAAGTAAACAAAAAATTCAATCTAATTTAAATTTAATTTAGATAAATGTGAACTGCTCCATTTTGGAAAGGCAAATCAGGGCAGGATTTACTCACTTAATGGTATGGTCCTGGGAGTGTTGCTGAACAAAGAGACCTTGGAGTGCAGGTTCAGAGTTCCTTGAAAGTGAAGTTGCGGGTAGAAAGGAGTGAAAAAGGTGTTTGGTGTGCTTGTCTTTATTGATCAGTGCATTGAGTATAGGATTTGGGAGGTCATGTTGCAGCTGTACAGGACATTGGTCAGGCCAGTTTTGAAATACTTCATGCAGTTCTGGTGTTTCTGCTAAAGGAAGGATTTTGTGAAGCTTGAAAGGGTTAAGAAAAGATTTACAAGGATGTTGCCAGGGTTGGAGGATTTGAGCAACAGGGAGAGGCTGAATAGGGTAGGGCTATCTTCCCTAGAGCGTTAGAGGCTGAGAGCTGATTTTATAAAATCATGAGGAGCATGGAAAGGGGAAATAGGATTAAGGTGAGAGAGGAAAGATATAAAAGGGACTTGAGGGACAAATTTTTCACGCAGAGGTTGGTTTGTGTATGGAGTGAGCTGCCAGAGGAAGTGGTGGAGGCTGGTACAATTGTAACATTTAGAAGGGTATATGAGTAGGAAGAGTTTGGAGGGATATGGGTGAAATGTTGGCAAATAGGACAAGATTTATTTAGGATATCTGGTCAGAATGGACTAGTTGGACTGAAGGCCCTGTTTCCCTACTGTACATCTCTATGACTCTTATGTGTAAATGCTGGAAATGTAAAGTAAAATCCGTTTGCTGAACAAACTGCAGGCCTGCCAGCATCTGTAGAGAGAAGAAAAAAAACTCTGGTTAACTTCTTGTTTTTTTTTGGTTCCTCTCCATAGATACTGTCTGACCTTTATTTTTCTCCAGGATTCTTTTTTATTTCAAAAAAATCAATCGCACTAGTTTTAGCCAAAGGGATAAATGATTGGAATAATCTGCCACTTGAGATAGAACCAAAAGTATTTGGTTATGAAAACACAGTTAATGATCATAATGTGATTTAGCACTTTTATTTTTCTTAATCCTTCTTGGGTCCTTACACTTAGTGACTTTCTCACATCAAGCAAGATAATCAAATCTTTTATAAATCAGTGTGTCCCCAAATTTCCCTGTTTTAAGTCATTCTGCTTTAATGTTGACCAGTTAATGTGGCATGTATTTGAGTCTACTGTGTGGAAATTGTTCTAATATTTTGTGCCAGGCCTGACCCAGTCTCTGCTTTTTTTTGTATTGTCTTCCATTCCCTGACATACCCCACCATTGCTGATATTCTTGGTTGCTGCTGACCTTTCCACTCGCTGGCTTTCTGTTGCTGCTGACCATCCCACTTGCTGATCCTCCCAGTTGTCGTTGACCTTCCCACTCACCTCTTCTCTAGCATACAGCTTATCTCTGCATCCCTGCAACTGCTTTTAACTACCTCTGCCTGTTTATCTTATAACCCCTTATTTGGCACGAGGCTTTGAGAGGGAAGTGATGGGCCAAATAGTTGACAAGAGGAATGTTAGGAGCACAATTAGCAGTAATTGGAAGGGTTTGGAACAAGAGACACAGTGAACTGAAGGGTCAGGGACTGGGAGATGCAGTACGCCAGAGAGCTAGGAAGTAGGAAAGGAGATGAGTAAAAAGTTAGCGTTTTCTTTTGTATTTTTAAACTTAAATTAACACTTATTTCAATGGTGATTTGCATAGCTTTGATTTAAAGTTACACTTTTCAGGCATGCAAGGATTTATAGTTATTGTTATCACTAGAACAGTGTCAATGATTTTGAATGTATATCTAATATTTTGAAACTTTAATTGCGGAAAGATATTTATATGATGGATGAAAATAATGTACATGTATAACAGCTGCTTTAAAATGAAATAAGGAACTGTTTTAGTGACATTGAACTGACTTTTTTTTACTTATAGAACTTTTCCATTGGTCTGTATTATCAAATATTTAAATATGATATAGTCTAAATAGGATTTGTTTAGAGCAGTTTCTATTCCATCGACTGGGGGGTGTAAGAGATTTTCATAATTGTACTTACTTAAATTTATACCACAATTTTACTTAATAGTTGCTTCTGCAAAACTAAAAAGAAGAAAGAATTGGTTTGGAACTGCAATCTATGTGGAATTATCAGCAGACGGAGAACTAAAGAAATCTGCAAAGTCACATAGTTCTTCCAATCCAAAATGGGATGAGCACTTAACAATGTAAGCAAAATTATGAAATGAATAATTAACCTTCTATGGTATTTCAATTTGTACAAATGTGAATATAATTTCTTGAGAACATGTTCCTAACCAATCTCTAAATTGCACTGTGGCTCTGTGGAACTGCGAGCACAGGAACAGGTGGAAGCTATTTAGTCTGTTGAGCCTGTCCCATGACTGATGGAAAAATTCCATTGCTTTGCGTTTGTGCGAAGACAATATAATTCAAAATTATGTTCAAAAGCCCAAACAACATTTTATTTCTTTTGTGCTGGCTTTGAATCAAGGTTCTTTTCTCATGAAGCTATTTCGATATCGGCTAAATTTTTGAATTTCCGCAACCAGCATTATTAGAAACAGAATTTTGGTTTCTCCTGTCCTGTGCCAATCTTCAAATATCCAACTCAGGGAAAGCAACAGTACAGTCTAAAGATAGATTGAGGGAGATCCATGGTAGAATAAATGTAGGTGGTCAATACAGTGAGCTTGATGAGCTCTTGTTCTGAACTTAATGTTCTTATGCAGATTTCCTAGTTTTCGGCATGGCTTTTTTTTTGGTTTTCTACAATGAATAAAATGCTACTGAGTAGAAGACATCTAATCTCATGCTGTAAAACCTTATTAAAATAAGTTCATTTTCAACCTCACTAATTCATAACAATCAAACTGTCCTATTTAGCAGTCTCCACCAGCTACGTCTTCATAGTCAACATGTCACTTTAAAATATTTCCAGAGGACATACATCCTTCAAGTACTCCAGGAGTCTTTACTTTGTTATTATAAATGTTTAATGCAGCCATTGTGCAAACAAATGGGATTTCAGAATAATCATGAATTAAGATATTATGAAATTAATTCTGTCACACAAACATGCAAGTTACAAAACCTAAACTTTTTTCCTGTTTGCAGGAATGTAACACCACACACCAAATTGGACTTTAAGATCTGGAGCCATCATACGTTAAAATCCGATGCTTTACTAGGGAAAGCCACTTTAGACATCAGCCAAGCTTTGGAATCGCACAACAGAAAATGTAAGTTTTACAGTTAACTTAAGCACACCCATTCTGATGGACTACTGAAACTCATTTACCTCATAGTAGGGATGTTGCAGGAGGCAACTATTCATGTAAGCAGTCTAGCATCAGCTACTGTTGCATCTTCTTCAAATGTCTGATTGTTGCGTCTTTTACATTCTCCTTTTGATGGCCCTTCATTCATAGTTGTGTTTTGAGCTTTCTTGTCCCAGCACTCCCCACTTTCCATTCTGGAATCTTATCTAACATCTCTGTTTTGTAACTTCTTTTTCCTCCTGTATAAGTTTCTATAAAACCCACCTCCTAGCTTTTGTACACGTTTTGATCACCCGTACTAATTTATCCATTGCTCGCTCAATGTCCTTTTTATTTCTTGGTTTTCTGTAAAGTAGTTTGGCATTTTGGTGCTGAAACAAGGTCGAGGGGTCGAATGGTGTACTCCTGTTCCTTGTTCATATGTTTCTGTTATTCTGTGTTAATTGAACAGCGGATATAAGTTATTGCTTTTATTCTTAACTTTGTCATTGTTTTGATTATTTCTAGATAAAGGCTGAAACTTAACTGTTATCTTCTGAATGCCCTTTGTAACAACATCGTTTCTATAACAAGAAATAAGATGTTTTATAATTCTGATTACACAGTTAAGTTACTGTTGCTGTGTGTTCATAAACAACAACAAGTATTTTGTTTTAAAATGCGCCCTTTGTGTTTGAACAGTGGAGAATGTTAAAGAAGTATTGAAGCTAACATTAGAAAATAAGAATGGGACGGTGCAAACTGGGGACTTGACTGTATTCCTTGATGGTATGACAGTGGATGAAGAATCTGTACCCAATGGCACTGCATCAGCAACCAGTAAGTAACACTCCCACCTAGTCTGCTGACTAGTGTGATAAATGTTTCGTACACTTGCTTTAAAATAGTTTTCCAGAAATTGTTAAAAGTATATCTATTTAACCAAATACTTTTGCACAGAAGTTCAGCAGAATGGAGATGCCATCCATGTAAATGGTGATGAAACATCCTCAAGGGCTAGAACAAGGTATGTAAAAAAGAAATTGTTACTTGAAATATTGCTAGAAAGTTCCTAACAGAGACAAGTTCTCTTTAAATGTCATTTTGGGTATGAAATAAAGCACTGCAGAAACATATGTCGGGAAATCTGGAGTAAGGTATGTGCTATTTGATGTAACTGAACATTAAATAAGAAGCAGTTGATGCTACAGTGCAAATGTACAAAATATACATTGACCATTCATGTTGAATAATTAGCATATTATGTCACAACCAATGCATACCAGTAGTATTGCTAATGAACCAGTAATCCAGAGGATGAGTAGAATGCTTCGGGGACATGGGTCCAAATCCCATTTGAGCTGCTGGTGGAATTCAAATTCAATTAATGAGGTCTGGAATTGAAGGCCAGTCTCTAATATAGACTGTGAAACTGCCGTCAATTGATGCAAAAATCCCGTTTTATTCACTTATCTTTAGGGACTTTGTTTGGAATAGGAAATAGCCATCTTTTTCTAATCTGATTTCCAGATCCTCCACAATGTGAGTGACTCTTAACTTCCCTCTGAAATGGCTAGTAAACCAGTTATCTCAAGGGCAGTTAGAAAGGGGCAACAAACGTTGGCCTTGCCAGTGATTCTTACATCCAATTAAGGAATAAAGAAAAGAAAGTAATCTGGAAAAGACCCTAATCTTTCTCAAATGTTTGTAGCTATTATGTTTTAAAAAAAGGTTTAAGAAATGCCTTCTAAATAAGGATCGGCCTAAAAGTTTGAAACTAGAAGTAGATTTTTTGATTTCTATATTTAGTTCAGTTGTGAACAGGTGTGTGGGGAAGAGTTTATCTAGCTATTTCGTAGACAAAACATAAGCAAGGTTGAACTCGAAATTCACAACAACATAGACTAAGTCAAACCAAGCTATTGCAAGAGTTGTTTAGCAAACGGATAGACAAAATATGATCAGTGAGCCATGAATGGACGGAAAATGTAGTTTTCAAATATTTTTAAGGCTGAGGTAGGTAGATCGCTGAGTAGTGAGAGAATGAAAGGTTATTGAAAATGGATGAAAATGCAGAGTAATCAGTTCAGCCATGATCTCATTGAATGGCTGAGCAGGCTCAAGGTGCCTAAAACCTACTTCAGTTCCCGGTTCCCAATTCCCAATGTTCATACGTTTGTCAATCCTCATAAGACCATAAAACAGAAGAGAAAAACTCAGCCATTTGGCCCATCAGGTTTTTTTTGCCATTCGATCATGGCTAATATATTACTGTACCCTGTTCTCCTGCCTAATCCTTTTGCCAATCAAAAAGTTATCTATTTCTGTCTTAAATACACTAAATGAATTGACCTCCACAGCCCTCTGTGGCAATGAGTTTCGTAGCAATGCCTCAGAAATTCAATTCTAAAGAACTGTCCCTTCATTCTGAGGCTGTGACCTCAGGTCCTTGACTCTCCTACTAGTGGAAACCTCTCCACGCCACTGTATCCAAGCCTCGCATTATTCTGTAAGTTTCAGCCAGATGACCCCTCATACTTCTAAGCTCCAATGTGTACAGACTCAGAGTCCTCAACAACTCCTCATGACAAGCCTTCAATCCCGTGATCATTCCTGTAAACCTCCTGTAAAACCCCCTTCAATACCAGCACATCCTACCATAGATATAGGGCCCAAAACTGCTCTCAACATTCCAAATGCAGTTTGACCAAAGCCTTTAACAGCCTCAGCAGTACACCTCTGCTCTTGTATTCTAACCCTCATGAAATGAGTGCTCACATGCATTTTCCTTCCACAACGGCCACTTGAATCTTCACCTTAAGAGAATACCAAACCAGGAATCCCAATCCCTTTGTGCTTCAGATTTTCAAAACCTTTCCCTGTTTAGGAAATGGTTTTCGCCTCTAATCTTGGTGCATAACTTCCCACTTTCCCACGTTTTATTTCATCTGTTACTTCTTTGCCCACTCTCCTAGCCTGTCCAAGTTCTGCTACAGCCTCCCTGCTAGCTCAACACTACCTTTCCCTCCACTTATCTTTGTTATCTGCAAACTTAGCAACAATGCCCTCAGTTCCTTTTGTCCAGGTGGTTAACCTATAATGTGAATATTGTGGTCTGAACATGGTCCCCTTGGAACTGTATTCATCACTGGCTGCTATCCTGAAAAGACCCCTTTATTCCTAGTCTCTGCCTGTCAATTCAAATTGCTTGTTTGAACAGAATTATATCCACTTGTCCTTTTTCAAGAGTGCTTAGGACCAGTAAATTACTTTTTGATTTGATGTATTATTATGTATATCTAGGTGCAGTGGAAAGTTTTTTGTTTTGCTTGTAGTACAAGCAGAGCATATCATACAAAGTGCATAGGGTAATAGAACAGACCAAAAAAAATGTTACGGCTGCAGAGAAGGTGCACAGAGAGCCAGATCAACATTAAAATTTGAGCGGTCCATTCAGAAATCTAGTTACAGCAGTGTAGAAACTGTTCTTGAATCTATTTGTGTGTATATTTTGTTTATTATAGTTCCATTTTGGACTCAAAGGGTAGATCAGTACTTTGTTGATAGTATGAAACTAAATACAGTGGATGTCCAAAGACATTTGGGAGTTCAGGTGCATAGATCTTTAAAATTAATGAACAGGTGCAGAAAATAATCAAGAAAGCTAATGGAATGCTGGCCTTTGCATCGAGAAGACTGGTGTATAAGGATGCAGAAGTTATGTTGCAGTTATACAAAACCCTGGTTAAACCTCATTTGGAGTACTGTAAGCAGATCTGGGCACCACACCTTAGGAAGGACATATTGGCCTTTCTGAAAGTCCAAATATAGTACATTGACTGGCTCCCCCTTGTCAACTCCACCAGTTACATTTCTGTAGAATTCCAACAGACTTGTCAAACATGACTTCCCCTTCAAACATCCGTCCTGACTCATCTGATCCTGCCACTGCTTTCTAAATGCTCTGTCTATCCCTTTAAGTATTTTGTAGGTTTCAATGAGATCACTTCAGGGGTTTCAATGAGATCACCTCGGTGGCTCAGTGGTTAGCACTGCTGCCTCACAGCGCCAGGGACCCAGGTTTGATTCCAGCCTCGGGTGACTGTCTGTGTGGAGTTTGCACGTTCTCCCTGTGTCTGCGTGGGTTTCCTCCGGGTGCTCCGGTTTCCTCCCACAGTCCAAAGATGTGCAAGTTAGGTGGATTGGCCATGCTAAATTGCCCATAGTGTTCAGGGATGTGTAGATTAGGTGGGTGGGATGCTCTGAGGTTTGGTGTGGACTTGTTGGGCCGAAGGGCCTGTTTCCACACTGTAGGGATTATATTCTATGAAATCCTTGTCAATGGATTCGAGAATTTTTCCCACTACCGATGTTAGGCTCACCGGTCTGTAATTCCCTGTTTGCTCTCTACCTCCCTTTTTGAATTTTGGAGTGATATTAGCCACCCTCCAATCTGGAGGGACTGTTCCAGAGTCTGTAGAGTTCTGGAAGATGACCACCAATGTGTCCACTATTTCTAGAGCAGCTACTTTAAGTACTCTGGGATGTAGGTTATCAGGTACTGGAGATTTATTGCCCTTCAAGCCCTACAATTTTTCCAGCACCATTTCTCTACTAATATTGATCTCCCTCAGTTCTTGCATCTAAAGACTAAATCTTGCATCCTCCAACAATTCTGATATCTGATTTGTGTCCTCTTTTGTGAAGACAGAAACAAAGTATATATTCAGTTCCTTGGCCATGTCTTTGACCCCTGTTAGACATTCCCCCGTTTCTGTCTGTAAGTGACCTACATTTGTCTTTACCAATCTTTTTTCTCTTCACGTTCCTATAGAAACTCTTAGCGTTAGTCTTTATGTTACCTGCAAGCTTGCTTTCATGCTCTATTTTCCCCTTCTTAATCAATCCCTTGGCCCTTCTTTGCTGAATTCTAATCTGCTCCCATGATCTCATTAAATAGCAGAGCAGGCTCGAGGGGTTGAATAGCCAAATCCCATTCCCTATGTTACTGTGTTGAATGTACTTGATTAGCGAGCTTCCACAGCCCTCTAAGTTCCTCCTCATCTCAGTCCAAAATGGCTTGCCACTTATTCTGAGACTGTCCCAACCACCACCCCAGCCCCCCACCACTTCTTAGTTCTATGTTCCCTCTACTATCCAGCCAAGGGAAACATCTTTTCTATATCCACCTGGTACAGCCCTTTTAAGAATTTTGTAAGTTTCAAGGAGTTTAGCTCTCATTCTTCTAAACCCCAGAGCATACAGACTCATTCTATTCAATTGCATCTCATTGACTATACACTAATTAGCTATTGCATTGTGTATAGAGGTACCTTAGGTTCTGCCGCTTTCCCTGACTGTAAGGCTTACCAATCAGACTCTAAGTTGAATTATCCTACCAGAGCATGGTGAAATAATAACAGGTTCAGAAGAAAAAAATTGGCCATAATTCCCATTGTTGTTCAGTATTGACTCACTGTGTTCAAAGTGTTCACATTTGTATTTTGGATGAGGACCAGCTTAGACATGACTATAGTCACTTTCCTTGGATAGATAGCACACATAATGGAACTTTATATTGTGCTCCCTTCAGAAAGGGGGAAAAATATCAGCAGAGAAGAGGATTTCCTGTATAGAAGATTTTTGAGTATAAGAATAAAGAGCTGGCCCTTTGGACCGTTGATCCCGCTCTGTCATTAATAAGATCGCGGAAGATTTAACTGCTCATTAGGGAAAAATCTCCTATGAATCACAATTTAATCAGGTATCTTCACCAACAGCAGTGCAATCTGTTAGCTTCTGATGTGCTAACTTGAAATTCTGTTTTCAAGATCTAACACCGAAACCTCCAACTGTGCAGATAGTCCATCAACAAGTTCTTCACGGCAATCTGCTGCTAGTTCTCCAATTGTGAATGGAGAGAGTAATCGTTCTCCTTGTCATTTAGCTGCCAGGCCTAAAAGCACAACAGCGCCAAAAAGCTTCACCACTGAAGGCTCCAGCAGTACTGGTAAGAGTTTGTGGGTGGTTTGATAAATATCGAGAGAGACATGCATTTATGTAGTGCCTGTCACAATTCCAGGTTGTCTTAAGCACTTTACAACCAATTACATATTTTTGAAGTGTCATCACTGTATTAATATAGGAAACCTAGCAGCCATTTTGCAAGCAACAAGATTTCACTAACAGCTATGAGATCAAGATGCACTGCTGTCATGATTGAGTGAGTGATTCAGATCTGTAATGCCTGAGAATATGGTGGAGTCAGATTGTGATTCTCAATAAGGAACTAGATAAAAGTCTGAGGAGAAAAAAATTGAGTACTGTGGAGGAATGACCTGAGGAGTCTGGCTTGGTTGATGTGCTCTTGAAAGACCTGGCATGAACCCAGTAGGCTGGATGGCCTCTTCCTGAGCTATAATTATCCTATAATTAAGTTTATTGATTCAAATGGTTGAGGGGTCAGTGTCAGTAGTTAGTTACTTTGTGCCAGAAGGTAGGATATCTGAAGCAGAGGATATCAGGAAGCAGTTGTAAATGGCCAAAACATGTAAGTTTGTACTAGTTGAAGATCCAATCCACTTTTACCTACTTGTACAATCATCTAGAACAATGAATGGGCAAGATGAAGATTACAGCAGCAATAGGGTATATTAGGAGGCCTGAAAGATAAGTAATGACATTGATAGAAAGAAGTAATGAGAAGTACAGAAATACTCAATCAAAATTAATTTTAGGTATTTGTACTTGACTGATTCAGGAAGTGTGCTTAAGGTACACATTTTCTAATGTAAGAGTGCTAACATTTTTAGCACTTTGCAGAAGTAGTGCCAACTTCAATAGTTTACACCAGATTCTAAAAAAACAAATGGAAGGTCGGGGGTGGGGAGATTTTGAAGCTTGTGAAGTCCACATTGAGACCATTGGGCTGCAG
>JAHRHZ010000075.1:7935455-7964058 GCA_024137785.1 Ginglymostoma cirratum | reverse complement strand
TGCCTCCCTAACCTGTCTGTCCTTCCCACCTATCCCCTCCTCCCACCTCAAGCCCCACGCCCATCTCCTACCTACCAACCTCATTCCGCCCCCTTGACCTGTCTGTCCTCCCTGGACTGACCTATCTCCTCCCTAACTCCCCACCTACACTCACCTTTACTGGCTCCATCGCCGCCTCTTTGACCTGTCTGTCTCCTCTCCATCTATCTTCTCCTCTATCCATCTTCTATCCGCCTCCCCCTCTCTCCCTATTTATTTCAGAACCTCCTTCCCCTCCCCCATTTCTGAAGCAGGGTCTAGGCCCAAAACGTCAGTCTTCCTGCTCCTCTGATGCTGCCTGGCCTGCTGTGTTCATCCAGCTCTACACCTTGTTATACCAAACTGTTCTACTGTTTTCTGACACTTGGCCCATAACCTTGTAAATCTTAACATTGCAGTTACACAGCTAAACTCTTTTGTAAATGCTATCATGGTTTCTACCTTTATTAGAGACAGCGTGTTCCAGATTCCCACCACCCTCTGAGTCAAAAAAAAGGCCGCATCTCCTGTAAACCTCCTGTTCCTTAGCTTAAACCTATGCCTTTTGGCCATTTTTTTGGACCACCAAGGGGAGAATTTCTTTCCTTTCTAATCGCTCTAAATCCCTCGCAGCTTTTCTATGCTTCGCTCTCTGCTGCAAGGAAAACAACCTTGTCGATCCAATCTCTCTTCATGACTAAATCTCTCCAACCCAGGCAACATCCTGGTAAATCTCTTCACCCTCTCCAGTACAATCCCTCCAATAATGTAGACTCCATCATCTTCAGAAAACAAAAGCACATGATTTTAAATGGATAGGAGGCAAACTAGTGAGTAGTAGAAAGATACTTTTCTGACTGGAGAGAAGTATGCAGTGAGGTCTTCCAGAGGCAGTGTTAAGACTCTTATTTTTCTTAATGTACAGAACTGTCCTCAGTTTGGGTGTGAGGAGTGCAGTTGTGGAGAGGGTACAAGGGATGATTACCTGGGTGATATTAGGAATGAGTGAGTTCACTTCGTGGAGAAGTTGAAAACGTGGATTGTGCTTTTAAAAGCAAAGAAGCTTAAGAGAAAACAATAGAGGCATTCAAAATTTGAAGGTTTTTGCTTTTAAACAATAAAGGTAAAACTGTCACCTCTGGCAAGAAGCATGGGGCTGGATGAACACAGCAGGTCAAGCAGTTCTGATGAAGGGTCTAGGCCCGAAACGTCAAGTTTTCCTGCTCCTATGATGCTGCTTGACCTGCTGTGTTCATCCAGCCCCATGCTTGTTATCTCAGATTCTCCAGCATCTGCAGTACCTTTTACCTCTGGCAAGAGGTTGGTGTAATTTCTTAACTTGGACAGAGGATAGGCTAGCCAACAGAAGGCAGAGCTTTGGGATCAGTAGATTTTCAGAGGATTCAGTCCTTGGGGTCCCAGTTATTTACAGCCTACATTAATGACTTAGATCCTTGGGTGGAAGGTACTGGAACCAAATTTGCAAATGATATTAAAACAGATGGGACAGTAAGTTGCAATAAAGAAGTGAGAAATTTACAAATGGATAGGCGAGGTGAATGGGCCAAAATTTGGCAGAAGGAGTTTAACATAGATGTGTCAGATTATTGGTTTTGATCAGAAGAATGGAAAAGAAACTCACTATCTATGTGGAGAGAAAGTTCAAAGTGCTTTGGTACAGAGGGATTGGGTCTCCTCTAGCATGAATCACAAAACAAATATGTAGGTACAGCAGGTAATAAAAAAGGCAGATGGAATTTTGTGACATTTATTACTAAAGGAATAGCGTATAGAATTAGAGAAATGGTGTTGCAATTCACAAAGCATTAATGAGATCATAGCTGGAGTATTGCATGCAGTTTTGGTCCCCTTACTTAAGGAGGGATGTAATTGTATTGGAGGCTTTTCAAGAGAGATTTGCTAGAGTGAATCCATAGGTGAGGGTTTTGTTTTTATGAAGAGAAATTGAGCAATTTAGTCCAACACTGTCTGAAGTTTAGAAGAATAGAAGGAGATCTAATTGAGATGTACAAGATGTTAAAGGAGATTGACAAATTGGAGAGGATGTTTTCTCTTGTGGGAAATCTAGAATAAAAGGTCAAGTACTTTAGATGGGTCAGT
This sequence comes from Ginglymostoma cirratum, assembly GCA_024137785.1. Classification (NCBI taxonomy): domain Eukaryota; kingdom Metazoa; phylum Chordata; class Chondrichthyes; order Orectolobiformes; family Ginglymostomatidae; genus Ginglymostoma; species Ginglymostoma cirratum. The sequence goes on along the minus strand of JAHRHZ010000075.1, from coordinate 7,961,919 downwards.
TTTTGTCCAATGTGTGCAGGAGGGTTTCCTGATGCAGTATGTACATAGGCCAACAAGAGGTGAGGCAACATTGGATCTGGTACTGGGTAATGAACCAGGCCAGGTGTTAGAATTGGAGATAGTGATAGTGAACACAATTCAGTTATGTTTACTTTAGCGATGGAAAGGGATAGGTATACATCACAGGGTAAGAGTTATAGCTGGGGAAAGGCAATTATGTGGCGATTAGGCAAGATTTAGGACGCATAGGATGGGGAAGGAAACTGCAAGGGCTGGCCACAATTGAAATGTGGAGCTTGTTCAAGGAACAGCTACAGTGTGTCCTTGATAAGTATGTACCTGTCAGGCAGGGAGGAAGTGGTCGAGCAAGGGAACCGTGGTTTACTAAAGAAGTTGAATCTCATGTCAAGAGGAAGAAGGAGGCTTATGTAAAGATGAGGCGTGAAGGCTCAGCTAGGGTGCTTGAGTGTGACAAGTTAGCCAGGAAGGATCTAAAGAGAGAGCTAAGAATAGCCAGGAGGGCACATGAGAAGTCTTTGGCAGGTAGAATCAAGGAAAACCCTAAAGCTTTCTGTAGGTATGTCAGGAATGAAAAAATGACCAGAATAAGATTAGGGCCAGTCAAGAACAGTAGTGGGAAGTTGTGCGTGGAGTCTGAAGAGATAGGAGAGGCGCTAAATGAATATTTTTCGTCAGTATTCACACATGAAAAAGGCAATGTTGTCGAGGAGCATGCTGAGATACAGGCTATTAGACTAGACAGGATTGAAGTTCACAAGGAGGAGGTGTTAGCAATTCTGGAAAGTGTGAGAATAGATAAGTACCCTGGCCCGGATGGGATTTATCCTAGGATTCTCTGGGGAGCTAGGGAGGAGATTGCAGAGCCTTTGGCTTTGGTCTTTGTCATCATTGTCTACTGGAATAGTTCCAGAAGACTGGAGGATAGCAAATGTTGTCCCCTTGTTCAAGAGGGGGAGTAGAGACAACTCTGGTAATTATAGACCAGTGAGCCTTACTTCGGTTGTGGGTAAAGTGTTGGAAAGGATTATAAGAAATAGGATTTATAATCATCTAGAAAGGAATAATTTGATTAGGGATAGTCAACACGGATTTGTAAAGGGTAGGTCGTGCCTCACAAACCTTATTGACTTCTTTGAGAAGGTGACCAAACTGGTGGATGTGGTGTGTATGGATTTCAGTAAAGTGTTTGATAAGGTTCCCCACGGTAGGCTATTGCAGAAAATACGGAGGCATGGGATTGAGGGTGATTTAGTAGTTTGCATCAGAAATTGGCTAGCTGTAAGAAGACAGAGGGTGGTGGTTGATGGGAAATGTTCATCCTGGAGTTCAATTACTAGTGGTGTACCGCAAGGATCTGTTTTGGAGCCACTGCTGTTTGTCATTTTTATAAATGACCTGGATGAGGGCGTAGAAGGATGGGTTAGTAAATTTGCGGATGACACTAAAGTCGGTGGAGTTGTGGATGGTGCTGAAGGATGTTGCAGGTTACAGAGGGACATAGATAAGCTGCAGAGCTGGGCTGAGAGGTGGCAAATGGAGTTTAATGCGGAAAAGTGTGAGGTGATTCACTTTGGAAGGAGTAACAGGAATACAGAGTACAGGGCTAATGGTAAGGTTCTTGGTAGTGTGGATGAGCAGAGAGATCTCGGTGTCCATGCGCACTGATCCCTGAAAGTTGCCACCCAGGTTGATAGGGTTATTAGGAAGGCATATACAGTGTGTTGGGTTTTATTGATAGAGGGAATGAGTTTCGGAGCCGTGAGGTCATGTTGCAGCTGTACGAAACTCTAGTGCGGCCGTCCTTGGAGTATTGCATGCAGTTCTGGTCGCTGCATTATAGGAAGGATGTGGAAGCATTTGAAAGGGTGCAGAGGAGATTTACCAGGATGTTGCCTGGTATGGAGGGAAGGTCTTATGAGGAAAGGCTGAGGGACTTGAGGCTGTTTTCGTTAGAGGGAAGGTTAAGAGGTGACTTAATAGAGACATAGAAGATGATCAGAGAATTAGATAGGGTGGACAGTGAGAGCCTTTTACCTTGGATGGTGATAGCTAGCACGAGGGGACATAGCTTTAAATTGAGGGGTGATGGATATAGGACAGATGTCAGAGGTGGGTTCTTTACTCAGAGAGTAGTAAAGGCGTGGAATGCCCTGCCTGCAATAGTAGTAGACTTGCCAACTTTAAGGCCATTTAAATGGTCATTAGATAAACATATGGATGATAAGGGAATAGTGTAGGTTAGATGGGCCTCCGATTTGGTTTCACAGGTTGGTGCAACATCAAGGGCTGAAGGGCCTGTACTACGCTGTTATGTTCTATGTCACAGTTTTAGGATAAGATGTAGCAGATTTAAATTAGAGATGAGAAGTTACTTCTCTCAGGATTGCGAATCAGTGGAACCCATTTCCCCAATGGTTGGGGGGGGATTGTTAAGTAAATTTAAGGAGGAGATAGACAGATTTTTAATTAGTAATGGGTTGAAGAGAGATGAGGAATGGAAAGAAAGTGGAATTGAGGCTGAGATGAGATCAACCATGATCGTATAGAATGGCGGAGCAGGCTGGAAGGGCTAAATTGCCTACTGCTCCTATTCTTATGTTCTTAAATTAAGAGATCCTTTCATGCAGAAGGTTAAGATATGAAGCACACTACCTGAAAGAGCGGTAGAATTAAATTCTGCAGGACTTCTCAAGAGCCAGTTGGATATGAACTTGAAAGAGGACTAATCTGTAGATTTGAGGGAAAGGGTAGAATATGGTACAAAATTGAATTGATGTAGGCGTGATAAGCTGATAGGCTTCATTCTCTGCTGTAAACGTTTCTAATTCTGTTTTAAGTTTTTGAGAAATCAGTTTTTTTCAATAATGGTGACATGTTCAGTATAATATTAGGATTTGTTTTCACACCATGCTGTTTTAGGGAGATGATGGCCTAGTGGTGTTATTGCTAGACTATTACTCCAGCAAGATTCCGGTCATGTTCTGGGGACCCAAGTTTGAATCCCACCATGGCAGATGGTAAAATGTGAATTCGAAAAAAATCTGGAATTAGGAGTCTAATGGAGACAATGAAATTGTTGTCGATTGTTGTTAAAAACCCATCTGGATCACGAATGGCCTTTTGAGAAGGAAATTTGTCATCACTATCTGGTCTGGCCAAAATGTGATTCCAGATCTAAACAATGAAATTGACTTTTAACTGCTCTCTGGGCAGTTGGAATGGGCAATAATGGTCCAGCCAATGAAACCTTCTTCAAGCTTGACAAGTCTTGGATGCATCAGACTTCCTGGTCCTGTTTGCGTAATTTTTGTCTGTTGTTTTTGGAGGGTTCTACGTTCAAAATCTACACAATATTATTTAATGGTATCTCAAAAGAATGTTTGTATGAAAAGTCAGTAATTATCAACTTCTGTTATAGATTGGTTTCACAGGTCGGCGCAACATTGAGGGCCGAAGGGCCTGTACTGCGCTGTAATATTCTATAATACTATATAATACTATTATGGATGAAATGTAATTTTACTTTCACAGTGCAAAAGGCCCACAAATTGCCTATGAACGCAGTTTTCGGTGGAAGTTAGCACATTTCCGGTATTTGTGTCAGGTAAATTTTCTTTCTCCTCCACACTAATTTATTCTTAATCCTAAACTTTTACATATCTCTAATCACTGAAGTAAATTGTTCAAAAATTGAGTAAAAGTAATTTTTGCATGTAAAAGTTGAGGATTCAGTTTAATATGATTCACTTTGTTCTTTCAGTCTAATGCGTTGCCCAGCCATGTAAAGATCACTGTATCTAGACAGACTTTATTTGAAGACTCCTTTCAGCAAGTAAGTAGCTCCTCAAATATCTGAAGTTGAAGTACTTATTAAAAACTTGAAATAAAAACTTAAGGTATCACTTTTTTAGCTGAAATTTCACAGGATTTTAAAGAAAATATGTTTAGTCTTTCTAACTATGCAATCATGTTTCACTGTATACAAATTTATGTTTGTGTGTTCAGGATGAGAAAATTTCATCACATGAGTCCTTCAGTTGATCTGCTGCTTGAGCTTTAACAATCATGTTGCATCATTACTGGCTAGAGGCTAAAAAGAAACGTAACTGAATTCCATAGGATATCTGTTTACACAATGGGAGAATTTACACGCACTCTATCTTGAGATGCATCTCACTTATCTAAATCCAAATAGTTTAGAAAGAGGATGGAAAGTGCCTAGGCAGGCAGCGTTATTGCTGCTTGTGGCTTCTGTCATTTTACTTGGATCACCATAATGCCAGCAGATTGTCCTTCTGCATCTCCTCCTGAGAGCCATTGAAGCTTCTTCCAGTCTTGCCGTGTCAAAGTTTCTTGCCACTGCATCATTTCACCTGGTCTTGGGCTTTCCTCTTCTCCTCCTACCTGGTAGTCCCTATTTCATCGCTGTATTTCCACACCCATCCCCGTCCCCTTCCCCGAACCCACCTGGCCTGCACATCTTTCAACTGTGACAGGAAACCGGAGAACCTGGTGGAAACTCTCACAGACACAGGGAAAACGTGCAAACTCCATACAGTCACCCAAGGCTGGAATCGAACCTGGGTCCCTTGGCCCTGAGGCAGCTGTGCTGACCACTGAGCCACCATGCCACCCTAAAGCCTGGTGCACTCGTGTGCATGGGCGCAGGCAGAAGCTAGTAAAATGACTGCAAGCTACTTTTGCAGTCATCAGAATCAATTTAACTGAGAAATGAGACTCCACAAGCCCAGACTTAACAAAATGCTTTACTGATTTCAGTTTTGTGATGTTAGTTTAAAAAAAAATTGTGCTTTGTCTTTTAAAGGGTTACCACTTAAACTATGAATAGCCAAAGTATCTGGTGGAGCAGCATGGCTGGTAGGATTGAGAAACATAGGAACAGGAGTAGGCCATTCAGCCTGTTGTCTGCTGCAACATTCATTGAGATCATGGCTGATCTGTGGCCCTGCTCCATTTTCCTGCCTTTGGCTCACATCCCTGAATACGTTTGCTCCAAAAACAGGATTCAAGTCGAAAGGCTTTGTCAGAGGGAGGTCGTACCTAACAAATTTGATTGAATTTTTTGAGGAGGGGACCGGATGAGGGTAGTGCAGTGGATGTAGTTTGTGAGATTTTAAGCAAAGTCTTTGGCAAGGCCCTACATGGGAGACTGATAGAGAAGGTAAAAGCACATGGGATTTTGGGTAATTTGGTAAGTTGTATCCAAAATCGGCTTCATGGAAGGAGTCAGAGGGTGGGGATAGAAGACTGCTTGTGTGATTGAAGGCCAGTGTCCAGTGGGATACCACAGGAATCAGTGCAGTGTCCCTTATTCTTTGCTTATGTATAAACACTATAGATGAGAAGGTGGAAGGAATGGTAAATAAGTTTGCAGATGACATAAAGATTGTCCAGGTGGTTAATAATCAAGAAGACTGCCTAAGGTTACAGGAGGATGTGATGGCTTGGGTAGGTGAGTGGCACTTAGAATTTAACTGTGAGGAGTGTGAGGTGATGGACTTTGAGTCCTCCCTTGACTTGTTACTTTTTTCAATGAATGATAGGACACGGGGAAGCTCAGAGGAATCATGAGGTGCTTGTCCACAAATCGTAGAAGGCACGTTAATAGTTCTGAAGGCACATGGGACCCTTGCCACCTTCAGTCATGGCATAGATTTTAACAGCAGGGAGGTTATGTTGGAGTTGTACAGGAATTTGGTTAAGCCTCAGCTGGAGTACTGTGCGGTTCTGGACAGTGCAATTTAGGAACAATGTGATTGTACTGGAGGGGGTACAGAGGGGATTCACCAGCATGTTGCCTGGGATTGGTCATTTTTGCTTTGAAGAGAGACTTGAGAACTCTGGTCGTTTTCTTCAGAGCAAAGAAGTCTGAGGAGGGATCTGATTCAGGTATGTTAGATTATGAGTGGGATTGAAAGGGTGAATAGAATGCAGCTCTTCCCCTTCCTTGAAGAGTCAAAAACAAGAGGACATAATTTCAAAGTGAAAGGCAGGAGGTTTAGAGAGATTTTGAGGTAAATTTTTTTTTTTTTTTTTTTTTTATTTTAACCCAGATTTCCACCAGCATCTTGAATGCACTGCCCAGGAGGCAAAAACCCCTCAACTTTTTAAAAGTATTTGGATGAGCAGTTGAAATGTCATAACATTCAAGGCTGTGGGCCAAATACTGAAAAGTGAGGCTAGTGTAGGTTGAGTGGTTTAGTCAGTGTAAGCTCTCCCTCCGTCGCGCGCGCGCTCTCCCTCCGTCTCGCTCTCCTAATGGAGTAGTCTACTAGAGAGAGAAGGTGCACTCATCCAACTTCTGTCGTAGCAGTAGGTATGATTTATGGCCCTAAAGATCTGCTCCTAGCAATCTTGTCAATTATATTAGAATTATGTGCCACTAAAGACCACCAGTACTGACCGTGATGATTTATTCAAGTCACATATTATTTTCTAGCCCTGTTGGTGCACGTCTGCCAAAGTTAGTGGTGGTGCACTGGAAAGGCTGTGGAATTTCTGATCCGATACTTCAATTTCAGTGGACTTGACCATTGTTCCTCATAGAAGAATACAATTTTGAGCTGTATACTTTCACATTTCTTGAGAAATGAAAAACAAAATGTTACTAAAAATGATTTTTTTTTAAAACAGATCATGGCCTTAAAACCGTATGACCTTCGAAGGCGATTATATGTAATATTTAGAGGAGAGGAGGGATTGGATTACGGTGGATTAGCCAGGTAAAACACCTTTGCAGTGGTTTGCAAATAAAGGTCTTAATTTCAAGTTGTGGAGATGCTGGCGTTGAACTGGCATGGGCAATGTCAGAAATCACAACACCAGATTATAGTCCAAAAGGTTTATTTGAAAACACAAGCTTTTGGAGCGAGCCCCTTGATCAGATGAAGTGTGAAACAAGCACACAGAGCACAGAATTTATCAGTAAAACATCAAAGGGTCACGCGTTGATGAGGATGTATGAAACAAACCTAAGATGCCGTTAAATCTTTAATCAGTTAGAAAGTTTTAATTAATGTGTATATATAAATCACTGAATTTCTTTCAAGTCTCTGTCCTGAGAGAACTAAAGGTTTTCAGTGTAGAGAATAGGTGACATTTTAGGTCAGACAATGCATGCCAGGTGTGAGGCCTTGTTTACAATCTGTTTATTTTGGTTTGGAGTCAGTTTGGTTTTATTTCTAAAGTAGGAATTTATAAAATGCCGCATTGACTACTGTCTATAAATTGTGTGCTCTTTGAGCAAAGTAGAATGTATCTGCAAATACAAATTCACCTCAGATTTGTGTGTGTGTGTGCAAGGCGGGTGTTTGGTGGGGGAGTGAGAAGAGAGGGAGTGTGTGTGTGGGGGCTGGGGGGTTTGGTGGTGGGAAGCGAGGGGGCGTGTGTGTGTGTGTGGGGGGGGGGGGGGGGGGGGGGGGGGGGGCGGCACCTTTAGTGTGATATGAGCCCAGGACGCTGGTTGTGGCCCTCCCTACCAGACTTGGCTATCAGCCTCTGCTCGGGGACTTCATGTTGTGCATCCCGATTTCTGCCTTTGAGTACGTTTACACAAAGATCTGAGGCCAAATGTAATTTCAAGTCATATTAGATAAAACGAAGCACTTAGTAAGAAACTTTGGTGATACTATCTCTAAAAATCTTAATTTGCCAGGTTACATTTGAATATATATCTGTAGAACTAATTCATTATTTGTGTGAAGACTCCTTGGAGTTTAAAAACATTTACTGCACGACAAAAGGCATTCGACCCACCATGCCTGCTTTGACTGTTTGAAAGAGCTGCCCAATATAGTCCCAGACTTCACCATTTCCAAATAACCCTACAAATTAGTTGTTTTCAGGTGCATTTTCTTTCATGCAGTGTATTCCTGACCTTAATAACCTAGGTGGTGGGAGTTGGATCTCATTTTCCCTCTAGTTCCTTCACAAATAATTATAAATCTTTGATCTCTGGCTACTGACTAACTGGAGACTTATCTCTGCCCATTGTGCTTTCCACTGCATATAAGGAGAACAATTCCAGCTTTTTCAATCTTGCCACATAACTGGCCTCTGTTAACGAGGTGCATCCCTCTTCCCTGTTTTGAACAGGGCGATAATACTTGAAATTCTCCCGTTCTTTTGAGCCACTTGCATGCCCAAGGACATTTGAATGATTGAGGTCACAGTTATGTTATCTCCATCGCAGTCTGTCGCAACAATCTGGGGTGGATCCGATCTGTACATTCTTATGACCTACCCATAACTTCTGTAGTGTATAAAGATTTGTCTTTTTTTTTAATGTTGTGAGGTTAGTTCAAATCATTGAGTCTGCTAAATGATTTCACAAAGAAGCATTTATTTTGAGTGGATTGGATTTTGTTAATATTGCAGATTTGGTTGCAGTAGGTTGACCAAGCTTGTCTAAAGACAAAATAGGTTATTACAAAAGCAAAAGGCTTTTAAATCTAAAATAAATAGATTAGTATCCTGTGTGCAGAGAGAAAAAAGTAAATAATTCAGTTTGAATATTCGTCAGAACCCAGAATCTTGTCAAAGCCCATTGACCTAAAATGTTAACTTTGTTTCACTTTCTGCAGATACTACCAGACCTGAGTGTTTTCAGCATTTTTCTAACAAGTTATTGTTATTCTTGCAATTTAAGAACTGTTTTATCTATTAGCTTTCAAACTTGTAGAAATTCCATCTTTATAATGTAGAAGGACGTGGAATATTGAGTTTTTAATTATCAAGTGATGGATGGTATGTTTTAATAGCTATATTTAATTTTCTTTGCACAGAGAATGGTTTTTTCTGCTATCCCATGAGGTGTTAAATCCAATGTATTGTCTTTTTGAATATGCTGGCAAGAGCAACTATTGTTTGCAGATAAATCCAGCATCCACGATAAATCCAGATCACCTATCATATTTTTGTTTCATTGGACGATTTATTGCAATGGTGAGTAGATAGTTACTTAAATGTTAATTTAAAGTTCTGCGGGTTTGTGGATAATATGAGCTTTAGATCCCTCAGAGCATTCTTTTTGTTATGGGAATTAATCTAAAATGAAATATTGTTTTGAATATTACAATTTGCATTCCACAATTTTGTGCATTAAAGTACAGGCGTTTACTTTCACAAATTTAAGTATTAGCATACTGAGTGTGATTGCAAATAGTTTCTAATCTTAGGTTGGATGTCTACACAAAATATGAACCAAAGTGAGACATGTTTTTGAAAATCTGAAGCCTAGTCCCTAAGCTACAACTTTGCATGCCATCTGACACACAGTTTCAGCAATATCAGCAGAGTAATAGTGCTATACCCGTGAAACAGTTTGTTAAGGAAAATCTTAAAAATCTCAGGGAATGGGGACACTCCATGTATTTACTCCACTTTCCCAAATAGGTGTCCTAAGAGAGTTGGGGAGGGCCAGGTTTTAATCAGTGCTTTTTATGAAATTAAACAGTAGGAGAGGTGCCGCAGAAAATATTTCATTTGTTTGTAATTTAAACTAAGGTGAGCAATTAGATAAAAACTTGAAAAAATTATGCTAAATTGATGAAATGCATAAGCTATAATTTATTCTTGCTGTCTCTGTGGAAGAGGGTAGAGCTAGCAGGATATGCCACAATACTAGGGCCCGTAAGGTAGGCACGCTTGAAAAGATATGTGTAAGAGGACGGTAGATCCTGTTCTCTGTGGCCCCAGCTGGCATCTCTAAAGGTTGTATTGTCCAACTTGTTAAGATGACCAGATGAATGAGTTGCTGGCTCAGGATTTGTCTCTGCTTGTGATTTGCTCTTGCTTCTGAAATTTGCTTACTTTCAATGGACACCACTAGGTTTTGTTTCGTATGATTTCTCCCAAATATCACAAACCTGGGGCAATCTTCTCCCAGGACTTGAAAGCTCTTTAGTAAAGCCTTTAATGTTCTTGTAGTGTTTCCTTTTTATCACAAGACCACACCCTCGACTTGACCTGTTCTTTCAAGGTTCACTTTGCTAAGTGAATTTCAGGCGCTCTGATTATGTGACCAGTCAAACCCCATTGTGACTGTCCAAGTATGGTGTTTGGTGAAGCTTGGGATGTCAACTTGGGTGAGTACCTCTGTGTCTGGTATTTTGTCCTGCCATCTGACTTTCAGAAACTTCCATAAGTAGATCAACTGAAAATGATTGAACTTCTTGTCATGATGTTGGTACACAGACCACGTCTTGGATGCGCAGTGCAGAATGAGCAGGACTTTTGCTTTATACACTTTTAGATAGGCAGACCTGCATCTCTTCATTGCTCGACTGATGTTCAAAGACAATGCTTGCTTTGATAATTCTTACGTGTGTTTGATCATTAATGTAGACAGTTTAAGAGATTGTGCTGTCCACTGCTGTGACAGAATCTGCTTATAGACTGAAAACTGAAATTGAGAAAGGGCTTTTCTGGGACATTATTTCAGTTTACTTTGTGATGGTTGTAAGGCAGAAGTCATTGAATGTATGCTGTATTGCATGTCTGACTTTAATTGGCAGCAGAAAATTGCAAAGTATGTGCTTTGAGACCTTGGTTTTTGCCTGGAATTATCTCACATTGGGTAGGTTCTTGTCGGTTGATATTTAATAATTCCAGGATCACCATCGTGAAAGGCCATGGAGCACAGAATGCTGAAGAGAATTAGCATTTGTGTAGAGCTCCATGTAACTTCATTGGTGATTGTGAATAGGTCAGAAGACTTAATATTATTCAGAATACCAGATTGGCTGACTAATAGGAAACAGAAAGGATTAATGGATAATTTTTGGGCTGAAGGAAAGTTTTAGTGGAGTGTCCTAGAGACTGGTATTGGGACCCCTATTTTTACTGATCTGTATTAATGAGCTAGCTTTTGGAAAATGCAAGACAATTTCAAAGTTTGTGGGCAGTACAAAACTTGGTAGCATTCTTAATTGTAAAGAAAACAGTGTGGAACTTCAAAGTACGTTGATAAGTTGGTAGAGTAGGCAATAAAATGTGAAGTAATACATCCTGATAGAAAGGACCTGGATGGACAGTACAAAATAAAGGGTATTACTTTAAAGGATGCACAGGAGCAGAAAGAGCTGGGTGTATAAGTGCACAAATGATTAAAGGTGGCAGCACAGGTGAAGAAAGCTGTTAGTGAAGCATGCAGTATCCTTTTCTTTATTAATAGAGACATAGAGTACCAGACTGGAAGTTATACTAGACCTATAAAAGTCATTGGTTAGATATCAGCACAGTATTGTGCACGTTTCTGAGCATCAAACTTTAGGAAGGATGTGAATACGATGGTTTCAGGTGTAAGAAATCTCAGTTACGATGCGAGAACTTTGGAGATGTGGCGGGATATTAGTAATTTCACTGGACTGGTAATCCAGAGCCCCAGGCTAATGTTTGCGGGGGGCATGGTTTTGAAACCAACCATGGGAGATGATGTAATTTTAATTCATCATAAAATGTAGAATTAAAAACAGTGGTCTAATCGTGACCATGTAACCAATGTCATGAAAATCCATCTAGTCCGTGAATATCTTTTTAGAGAAGGAAATCTGCTCTCCTTACCTGGTCTGGCTTCCATGAGACTCCAGACTGACAACAATATGGTTGAATCTCAACTGCCATCTGAAATGCCTCCAGACCGCTAATGAGTTCAAGGACAACCAGGGATGGGCAACAAATGCTGGGCTTTGATAGTGATGTCGTCATACTGTACAAGAATAAAGAAAAAAAAATGTTTGGACTGATTTCCTTGGAGAGGAGAAAGCTAAGGGTAAGTTTGAGTAGAGTTTTCAAAATTGAGACGTCAGGAGGGAGTACACATACTGTCTGGAAGTGTAGTGGAGGTAGGTTCAGTTGAGGTAATCAAGAGGAAATGTGATGATTATTTGTATGCTTACGGAAGAATGGTCCTGATGCTAATTTGCAGACCCTATGCAGGTACAATGGGTTGAACAGCCTCCTTCTGCACTGTAATAATTCTGTGAGCAATATTGACCTCTTCAACACTGAGGTTTAGTGATGGAAAGGTAAAAAGACAGATTACTTACTACTATAATATTGCTTCCTGATTTTGTGATTTGGATAGGACTGAAGTTCATCTGCTGTCTGATTTACCCAAGTGTCTTTTCTCTCTTGAGCATTGGACAGTCCTCTGGAGGATGCATAATAATTATATTTGTCAACTGAGGAAAATTCTGTAGATGTGATGGTATTCCTCCAGTTGTTTCCAGATGACCTAACTGTTGTCATCAAATGAATCTTGATTGTAAGAGGTGCTGCTAAGTAACATTAGAGTGCGCTACGTTCCTGACACTATGCAGTCATCTTCATTGTAGTGAGTACCCGTTTTTTGCAGTGCACAGAAAATGTTCAGATTTCTTAGATTGCTTCATACCTTTTGAGGCATGGAGATGCTTAATTTAGTGTAGTATTTGAGTTTTCCATTTACAGGAGGGACCATCTTACATATGAAATGTCAAGCTGAGACTTCTGTACTGCTGGAAGAAGAATAGGGGAGTTCTTCCAGAGTACTGGGGCCCTCACCCAACATTACTGAAACAGATTATTGTGCCATTTAACGCAATGCGCTTTGAGAGACTTGCTCTGTGCAAATTGGTTGCTGTGTTTCTCTATCTACTTCAAAAGGAGTTTTCTTGCTGCAAATTGTTTTAGAAAATCCTGAGGTCATGAAAGGCGATGCATTAATGCAAAGTCTTTCTTTAAAGTGATTTCCCAATGCCAGTAATTGTCTTCCTTCCACCTCTCCCTAAGGTACAGCGCGAGCATTGTAAAATAGTAGACCAGCAATCATGAATTAATTTGGCTTCTCTCCAGCATTGATTTTGGCAGAGATGGTGACTTTCCACACAAGTATATTTAAATGTATAGGGTTCTTTTAAAATTGTAGCTCCGTTGAGAACTTAGATATGGAGGCTAACAAAAGTCCCTGAAAGTGATTAAACACTTTACTTAAGCACGCACTGGTAGTGGAGTGAGGTTCATTTTGCAGCAACTTTCACCAGGGCAGCATAGTTTTAATTTGACTCTTCCATTATGTGGCAGCATTGTAAGTAAGCAAATGACGGAAGCAGTTACTGCAGTACAGATGATTGATCACTTAATGAAGTCAACTGACGTGGCCCACAGGTGTCGTGGAGATTAATTCTGCTCGGTGGAGAAGACGGAGCCAACAGTAGTGAGCGTCAGTTTGAGGCCTAGTTGTCTGTCAATTTCTCCAATCTGTCAGGAGCGGAATTCTTGTTAATCTGTCATGCAAGGTCATTGAAGTTTGACCAGATTTGTATATGCACACGTTTTGTACATATAAAATTGACTTTGCAGATATTAAAATCCTGTTATTTCTTTCAGTTGCTTAAAAACAATATTTTGTTGCAATGTTCCATTTTCTGTTGAAGTTTAACAATTTGTGAAAATAAATTTTATTTCAGTATCAGTGTAAGTAAGATCATTTTAGAAAAATTGTGCAGCAAAGATGGTACAAATAGATTCATTATAAATGAAGAAAACCTCTGGACAGATTCCAGAGAGGTATATTTTAATTTATTTGTAGTGCTTGCAGGAATCTAGAAGAATTTATCAAAGGCCATGAATAAGTGCTGCCCTTAGAAAATTGAGCAAGGAAACTAACTGCAGTGTTGCTAATGTTTTGAGGTGTAAAGTATGGAACACGATGATGTAATAGCTCAGTGGTTCTACAAACTACATTATCATTTGTTAAATTCATTCTTTACCCAGCAACCAACCAAACTGACAGCCTGGCAAAGAGAAAATAAATAGCGGGAGGGGATAACTGGGAATCCTTGGGTACAGGTTCAAACAGTCGGTGGGGGTATGAAGATTGAACATTGCAGGTGGAGTGGAGAAATTCAGGTATCAGCTCTGAGGTGGAAGAGTTGGCACTGGAGAGAGAGAGAAGCACAGTACTTGGGACAGGGAAGAAGGCTGTAATCAGTAAAGGCAAGTTTGAGAAGTTCCTTGACTGACTGGCTGAGACAGATCTTGCACCATTTAGTCCACAGGGAGTCAGAGTCTTACAGCATAGATTCAGACCCTTTGGCCCACCATATCTATGCTAGCTGTGGAAAAGGTGGTTACTATCTCCTTTCCATTACTGGGTTTCCTGACCCATGGGAAACCTGTAGAAAAGTGAGTTTTAAATCAGGATCTCAAATGCAGTGTTTGATCCTAATCTAGTTTTGTTAATGATGAATTCACCTCCCTGAATACTTAAATGTTCCAAAATCCATTGATATAAATGTGGCATTGGATGTGGGTATGCTATTGGTTTGGGTCAGACTTCTTATTTCCCCATTATTGGGGTTAATATTAAAGTCCTATACCTCTGTCTGAGGACTTATCAGCACACACCATCTCCAGAAGTCAAAAATTGATTGAGAAACTAATTTTTTACAAAAGTAGGTTGACTTGATACTAACTTTTTACCTGATTAGACTAGTGTGGTCATTTGCTGTTCTGCATTTTAATAGTTACCGTATAACATGTTATTACTACTTTTATCAAGCAACTCAAAGTAAAATTGTGTTTTTCCATAGGCTCTTTTCCATGGAAAATTTATTGACACTGGATTCTCGTTACCATTCTACAAGCGTATGCTGAACAAGAAGCTCACAATTAAGGATTTAGAATCTATTGACCCTGAATTTTACAATTCCCTTATTTGGATTAGGTATGTAGTATTAGAATACTATTTTAAGTAAATTAATATTTTAATTTGGCCTCAGTAACTAGCTAAGTGTAAATCATTCACTTTGGCTGAAATTGCTAAGTTTGTCTTAGAATTTAGCAACTTGAAAATAGATTACCTATGGCTTTTAAATCTTTGAATTGATCGAAATAAAAAATGAAGTTGCTGGTAAAGTTCAGATTAGGTGACATTCTCCAGGCTGCTGCCACTGTCAAATTATAATGACTTGCTGGCCATTACACATGAATGTCTTCGTCTCTTCTATTTCCCTATATGCAGTTAGTATCAAACCCTCTAACTGTAGTTTCCTTTGAGGACAAAGAGAATTTTGGGAATTAACCATTTGGTGAAGTCACGAATGTGAATCGTAAGACCATAAAATGTCGGAGTGGAAATAGGCCATTTGGCCCATCGAGTCTCCTCTGCCATTCACTGTGATCATGGCTGATCTGATGATACTCAACATAGGAACAAATTATCAATGCCCAAATATGCTCTGCCATTAGATTAGACATTACAACTACCTCCTAAAAATAAATGACTGAGCAGCCCACTCAATTTAGAACAAAATCATGCCTAGAGTTCTCAAAGGAGCAAGTGAGGTGAGGACCCCCGAGACAGGCAGTTGCATGACCTAATGAAAACATCATGGAAGCAGAGCAGTCTGAGACTCTGAAACAGTGCAAGAGGGGAATTGTACTGTGAGGAGCTTTAGTTGGCTTTTACTTTGTTACAAGGGACGAAGCTGCTTGGAGAGAACTTTAGCTTTCAGAACTTGAGCAGAGTTTGAGCTGGTGCAGCCAAACGCGTTGTATAGAATCGTAGAATTCCTACAGTGTGGAAACGGGCCCTTCGGCCCAACACGTCCGCACCGAACTACAGAGCTTCCCACCCAGACCCAGACCCATCCCCCTATAACCCACCTAATCTACACGCCCCTGAACACTATGGGCAATTTAGAATGGCCAACCCACCTAGCCTCCACATCTTTGGACTGTGGGAGGAAACTGAAGCACACGGAGGAAACCCACGCAGACACGGGGAGAATGTACAAACTCCACCCGAGGATGGAATCGTAATTGTGTTCATTTGGGAAAACTGCCATTCCGTAACTTTAAAAACTATTTATTCCAATCAGAATTGCACGTCCATCAGTTTTGCCCTCTTCTGGAGGAGGGCATTGGAACCAGTTCTGGGACCAGTACAAGATTAATGGTCTACACTTGAACAGGATAGGGTAAATACATTTGCAGGGGAATTTGTTGGTGTTGTGGGTGAGGGTATAAACTAGATTCGCAGAGAAATGAGAACTTGAGGGAAAATTCAGAACAAGGAACTGGAAGCAGAAACTAAATGAATGATTGTGAAAGACAAAGGAAGTAGACATTTTTTTTAAAATGTACAGCACAAAATTGGTACTGTTAAAAGATATATATGTAAATAGGAGGAGTATGGCCAATAAAGACCAGCTGAGGGCATGAATGGACAGATCGAACCATTGTTGTGATGGAAATTTGAGTCACAGGACAAGGAAGGCAACACAATGACCCTGGATTATAGCGTTTTCGGGCATGAAAAGAAAGTGGATAAAAAGTGTGATAAGTGGAGCACTTATAAATTAATGAATCCACCACAGCTTCAGGGAGGGTAATGTAAGGATAAGGAAGGGTAAATGAAGCATCAAATAAGGCCATATGGATTAAGCTCAGAAATAAAAAGATGACCGCCACTATAGATCTTGAAATAGTGGGAAAGAGAGAAACAAACATGGAGGCCAATTTCTGACAGCAAGAATAACAAGGCAGTAATAGTTGGGGTTTCAACTACAGAGGACACACCATACTCGAACTACATTCAGGGGAACTTTTTTAAAACTCGTATACACCAAGCCTGATGAAAGCACAATTCCAGGTTTAAGTTTAGAAAATGAAGCTGGGTTGGTGGATGAAATATCAATGGGTGACCATTTTGGAGATAGTGATCATAATGCAGTTAGTACTTAGCATCATTATGAAGAGAGCAACAAGTAAAAGTTCTAAATTGGAAAATGCAATGCTTTAGGAAGTTTAAAGACGAATAGGATGTAAAGTGATGAAGTAAAAACAGAAATTAGGAAGCCAAATGAGTAATGATCTGGCAGCAGTAGAGAGGTTGCAACTACTTGAAAGAAAGTCAGTGGCATATCAATGGGAGGCATTTAGAAGCAAGATTCCACGGGTACAGTCTAGAGATATTCCCAAAAAAACAGTGCTCTGATTATTCTGAAGCATATGAAGTAAAATAAAGCAGAAAAAAGCTACAGTCTCAGAAAATCTAACATTTAGCAAGCATAGAGGAGCAGAAGAAGTGCAGTAATGAAGTCAGAAAGGAAATTAGGAAAGCGAACAGAAGATACAAAAAAAGTATTGCCTGGTCAAAATAAGGAAAATAGAAAGATGTTTTATTATGTTATGTCATTATGTGAAGAACAAGGGAATGACAAGAAATGGGTTATACTTCATAATTTGTGGGTTAATAAAGATGTGATCAGTGTTCTAAATAAGTAGTTTTTAATTGTTTTCATTAGAGAAGAATAGTGCAGACACTTTACTTGAAGAGGAGGACTATGAAATATCAAATAAAATGAACAAAGTAAGAAAGTATGTACTGGATGCACTGACCCTCATGAATGTGGATAAATAATCAGAACTGGATGAATTATATCCTCGGCTATTGAGGAAGCCAGGAGTGAAATAGCTGATGTTCAGGATCATTTTCCAATTCTCGCTAGATATCAGGGGTATTTTAGGTGAGGTAGCAGAGCATTGGATGTCTGCAAATGTTGTACCATTATTCAAAAAAGTGACTGGCCTACTCCTTGCAAATCTGACCTCCATGGTAGGCGAATTACTAGAATCAATGTTGAGAGATAGGATTAACTGTTATTTGGAGGGACTTGGTTTAATCAGTCGTAATCAGCATGGTTTGATTAAGGCAGCTTACTAACTGTATTGAATTTTTTGAGGAAGCAACAAAGAGGGTTGATCATGGTAGTGCAGTGGATGTTTACTATACAAGAGCAGAGGTATAATGGATGAAATAACCTATTTCTGAGCTGTAACTTCCCTGTCGTTCTATAATTCTTCAAGTTTGTACTGGTACTAGCACAGTCTGGTGAAATTGACCAAACCGGCGCAGCTGGTGGTGGATCTCAAATTTCCCCAAGCTTTAATGCTGGTTGAGAAATCATTGCGCCCACAAAGTAAACCATATGGCCTATTGAAATTGTTCCTTCAATATTTCAACTCATTATGTCAACATCTGACTGTATCTCAAATTTTCTGAATTCCTTTAAGTCTACTACTTTACCTTGTTTATAATTGAAAGTGTTTAACTTTTCCAAAAATGTTTTTCCTAAGATAGCGTTTAAAAAAATTTATTCATGCTCTTAAATTATATTGAATTTAGTTTAATTTAAGTTAATTTTCTGTGTTGATGTTATGCTATTTAATTATACATACAAAATGAAACTGTAGGATTTTATAGTCTTGAAGGACCAAATTATTCCTTGCATCTTTGCTGTGTGGAAGAGCTATCCACTTAAACCTATTCTCTTTCTGTCTCCTATCTTCCTTTAAATATTTTCTATTTGATAGATTCTACTTTATTTTTAGTAGCTTTTATGGATTTACTTTCATCACTTTGATGAAAAAGATCAAATTATCTTCTGCATTAAAAAAGGTCTTGCAATCTGTCTGCTAGTTCTTTTTGTAATCATTTCATTAACCAGTGGAAATAATTGTTCTTGATTTCTATTTATCATCATTTTTTGAGTATCTCTGGGATGAAATCCTTCTTGATATCGTCTTCTAGTGACATAACTTCCAGTTTCATGACGTGCATCGTAATTAAGGCTCCTCATCTCCAGCATTTTCTTAGTGAATCTCTTCTACATCACATCTTCCGTATGTGTCTATTTAATCTGCCCATTCTTCTAAGCTGTCGGTGATTCCATAAGTTTACTTAGTCTTTACTCCTAACAATGAAGTATATTTTGTTATCTATATTTTTGTATACCTTATGTCCACACTCAGATGGAGAAGAGAAATAGTCTAATTCTTCACACCATCCCCCTTGGCAAGCAGGTGTGAGCAGAGCGAAGCAGCTGTATATCCAATGATGTTTACCAGAGGTCTGAACGGTTTTTATGGTTGGGTCTAATTGGTAGAATGCCAGAGTAAGCGTACTGATGAGCAGCTTGCCAATTATTGTACTCTCGGCTTACTCTACATGAGCAGCAATTTGATTGAACTAACTGAAACTGATCATAAATGCTGTTTCTGTATGTTTGCTTTAGTGTCACATAAAGCAATTTACATTTTTATCTGATGTTTGTATAACCAAGTTGTTTTTGACTGCCAAGAGACTTTGAAGAGGTGGACGTATAAAAGGCATAAAAGTGCAGTTTGGATCCTAAAGAGGTTGCAATAGTTTAACTATTGTCAGACTCCTGGATTACACTTTTCTAAAGGTCAATTATGGGCCATTTAAGTTAACTCCCCTTTAAAATTAAAATGTTCAACTCGCACTTTTTGATTAGAGCACCTGAACCTAAGCACTATCCGTGGCAGACTTGAATCAGTGATACTGAAAGTCCTCCAATTCCTGCCAGAAGCCCTGCTTAGAATTATCCTTAAATCAATAAAATTATTTTAAACTTTGTCTCCTAATAAGGTTTACTTGACGCTACTATGGGGATTACCATTTCAAATACCAGTGAAAATTGTGTGTCAGCTACGGCTCTGTTCATTCTCCCTTCTGGACCGCACAGTCTCGCATAAAAACCAAGCTGTCACTCCATACTGTACTGAAGGAACACTTGACTGTTGGAGTTGCTATTTTTCAGATGAGACATTAAACCAAGGCCTGATTTCCCGTTCATGTTGATGTAAAAAGATGGCATTGTTTTGAGGAAAAGAAGGGGAGTTTATTCTTGGTATCCCAGAAAATATCTATCCTTCAATCAACACCACAAATGAAAAATAATTATCTGATCGTTATCACCTTGTAAATGACATTTTCTTTTTTTAAAAAAATGCTGTTGTCAGTTCACAAATGTTAGTCTGTGATAAGGACAAACTTGAAGCAAAAATAGAACAGTTTCCAATAATAATCAACAAATTTCTTTTTACAAATTTAATAGTGCACTGTCTATTCATATTACAATTTAGTGAAGAAAACAAGTTTTTTTTTTATTATTGCTAGTTTCGTCTGTGACACAAAAAACAAGGAGTATCAAAAATGAAGATTTTGGATTAGACCATTTTCTGAGGCTCCATGATTAGAAATGTATGTTGTATCTTCACCTTAGTGCTTTCACAAACTTTTCTCCCCCCTGTTCAAATTCAGCGCAGCAGTGTTGGGTATCGAAACCACTTGGGTAACAAGCCTGTTTAATGACTGTTGTGAAGAAGGGTCACTCGACCCGAAGCATTAACTCTGATTTTTTTTCCTTCACAGATGCTGCCGGATCTCCTGAGCTTTTTCAGCAACTTCTGTTTTTGTTCCTGATTTACAGCATCCACGGTTCTTTTGGTTTTTATTCTGTTTAATGACTTGTTTGGGGCCATTTTGCAGCTCCTCAACCACTGAAATCCACTTACTCAGTGTAGTAAACTTTCTAATCTGTATGGTCGAGCACATTCACCCATTGAAGATGGGTGATCTGCAAGATCAAAAGCAGCGTCTTATACTGTGTTTAATTAAATCGTTGATTGACATGTGATTTTTGCATAATGCTATTAAATAATTTCTTGCAGGGACAACAATATTGAAGAATGTGGTCTAGAAATGTATTTTGCCGTTGACATGGAAATTTTAGGAAAAGTTACCTCCCATGAACTGAAACAAGGAGGATCAAACATCTTAGTGACAGAGGAAAATAAAGAAGAATACATTGGGTAAAACAATTTTTTAAGCAAACGTATCTATAACAACATGTTAAAAATTTCTCATCTGCTTGCAGTTCCTTTCGGTTTTCATCATTCTAAGTACCAACTTTTATTTTTAGAATGCATTTTCCCATATAAGCCTATACTTCCACCGGTAGCAGCCTTTGCAGCACTTCAGTTTTGCATCTCGTGGGTCCCCGTTCTCCACCACACAGACATTCCTGTATCCTGACTACTTCTACCTCTTTGCTTTTCCTGTTTAACCATATTAGTATGTTTGAAAGAAATAAAAACAGGGGCAAAATGAGGCTTGATTCCTTTATTCACTTGACATCTGGAAATGCTTTATCTGAAGATGATAGTTAGCACAACTCTGCTTTGCAAAACTGTCAAAAATCAACAGGATTGTTCCAAAACGGTAATGTATAGTATAAAGCAACATACACAACCAAACTCAGTGGTAACAAAGTGCACTATTAACAAGATGCACGACAGCAACTCACTAAGGCTTACACAAATGCACAATCCAAGCCCGCAACCTGTACTACCTAGAAGGGATAAATTCAGATGGGAGCACCACCGCCACCTGTAAGATTCACTCCAAGTTCCATGCCGTTCTGATTTATTTCATCATTCCATCATTCCATCATTTTTGCTGGGACAAAATTAGCTGTTGGTCTTGCCAGTGCTACTTGTATCCCATGAATAAGTTAAAAGTTGCAGAAAAGTTAATTAGTTTATGATGTAGACGTAGAAATGTGATGTTAAAGACACAACATTCACAATTATTCAGTCTAGACTTTTTCTGATTGTTTAGAGTTAATAAGTGTTATTCTTTCTTATTTCATTGAATTTCCCACGTAAATATGTGGAACAGTATGTAATGTTGCTGAGTGTAAACAAATTTAAAAATGGATCTGACCGAATATCTGTCTACTTCCAGCCCCCAATCTCTCCCTCATTTGTTTTTTTAAAAAATTCTGAATTTTCTGCTGGCTATTGTTCTCAGTACGTTTAATATCCTCAGAATTCAAATACTTACTTGGTGTATTACTTAATTGAGCTATACAGCAAACAGTTTTGTTGTACATAAGGGTAACTATTTAAACAAATAGTATTTTTGTGTAGTTACTTTAAAGCATGCCCTCTGCTTTTTCAGTCTCATGGCAGAATGGCGATTTTCACGTGGGGTGGAAGATCAAACCAGAGCATTTTTAGATGGCTTCAATGAGGTAGTGCCTCTACAGTGGCTCCAGTACTTTGATGAAAAAGAGCTTGAGGTGAGACTGTTGCTATTAAATTTCTCCAAATAATAAAGCTGTAAGAAAGAATTTAGTCTATTTTAGAACTTTACAGTCATGCATACGTGACCTATCTGTTCTATTATTTTATTGTGTGTAATTTCTTGGTTTATCAGACCTGAGTTTTACTTGTACTTTGATTATCATACTTATATTTAAATGTTTTAAATTTGAGTGTACTTAGAGATTCAGAGTTCTGATAGAGGCAATTAAGTTCTTATATCTGTGCTGATCATTTGGCTAAGCTATCTAATCAATTCTGTACCTCTACCCATTTTCTATTTCACTGCATTCCTTTCTGGCCTATTTGTGCTCCTGAGACCTATGTTTTTAACTCATAAGTTTTTCATCACTTTGCCTCTATGTGATTTGTCAATCAACCTATATCTGTGCCCTCTGGTTGGCAAATACTTGGTTACTGGAAACATTATCTTCTATGTTCTATGAAACTAATAGGTATTTTGAACGTCATTATTAAATCTTCTTTATCTGTTCCTGCTCTTGGAAACAATCTCGGCTTCCTCAGGCTGTCCTCATAACTGAATTGCCTTTGCCCAGTACCCTTCTCTTTCGTCCATTTTGTACCATCTTTGTAGCATTGAAATCTTTCCAAAAGAGATTTCAGAATGAACGCAACAATTCGACTGAAGCCAAAGGAGTGTTTTATATGATTCAAAACTTGCTTGTTGCTGTCTTCAACGTCTCTCTTAATAAACACGTTTATTTTGCATAGTTCTCAATTTTCAATGGCACCTTCAAAGAATTGTGTAATTTAATTTATAATGCTATTTCTCAATCTTCCCATTAAAATGTTTCCCTTCGATCTTTATTCTGTTTAATTTCATGCATATTGAATCTGCCCATTTCACTAATGAATATCATCTTGTAATCTATTACCATCGTCCTAACTTTACTACACCTCTTCAGTTCTGTGTCAGCTATATATTTTGAAATTATACAGAGTACCCAATTTGTTAATAAGGAACAAAAGAACAGTTGTCTGATTGCCAAATACTCAGGAACATTACCACATACTTCTGTAGTTTGAAAAATGGTCTTTTAGTACAACATTGTGCTTCTCTCCTACTCAAAATTTTTAAAGGAATGGACAGAGTAGGTGTAAAAAGAATACAGCCTCAGAATAAAAGGCAAGTCATTTAAGACTAAGGTGAAGAATTTCTTCGATCAGAGGTGGTGAATCTTTGAAATTTTGTGCCCCGAGAGCTTAGTCATTACGTATGTTTAAAAACAGAAATGAATTTTCAATTATTTAATGATCATTAGACTAAGTAGCTGAAGTCGGCCATTTAGCCCGTCAAGTCTGCTCTAGTCTTCAATGAGATCATAGTAATCCTAAGTTCCACTTTCCTGCCTTTTCGCCGTAAGGATTCCCTTACTGATTTAAAAATCTGTCTGTATCAACTTTGAATGTATTAGTTAACCAATCCTCTATTAATACTAATATACTAATCCAAAAATCATGGGCTTTTAATTTAATAAGTAGCCTAACACATACTTTATCAATTGCCTTCTGAAATTCCTGTGAAGAATCATCTTTGATTTCCCCCCACCTATCATAACCAATTTGCCAAAACGTTTCCAATCTTAATTGTGCTGCTGTTTTGGCTGTACTTACAACATAATAGTGTTTAATTTGGAGATTTACCTGACACTCATGATTACTTGTTGTTTTGTTGTGATGCTTATTTGTGGAGTAAAACCTTATTGTCTTTTTCTACAGGTTATGCTTTGCGGCATGCAGGAGGTAGATCTTACTGACTGGCAGAGGAATACAGTCTACCGCCATTACACCAGAAATAGCAAACAAATCATTTGGTTCTGGCAGGTATGGATCACAGAATTATTAAAAGTGTTAAATATCAATTTTGAACTAAACTGCAATAATTCTAAACAAAATTAATTTTGCAGGCATCTTTTATGAGGCTGGTCTGCTGTATTCTCGTGGTCATGATAGAGCTCATGTATGGGTTATTTCCATATAGTTGGTGGAGTTGGTATAGTTTGAAGCATTATGGAAGTTCCTAATTTGAGAACTTTAAAAATCCTGTCACACAGGAACAGTGCCCCTACTGTGACAATCTGAACCATATATACAGTAATTAGGACAAATAGGTTGACCATATGTATATAGACCTGCAATAATAATTATGAAAAATATTCCACATGCAACACTACACAGTAAATAATTGATTCAGTCCCTCCTATTCTACTGATTTGTTGATCACAACTGTAATGCCTAAGAGAAGATTTATTGGTCTCCCTATTGACCAGAAAACAAGTTTCTTCAAAATTTTCTAGTTTATGCCATTTCTTTGTCGGTGATATTTATTCCTAGGAACTTGAAGCTCTTGCCCATCTCTACCTCACTGCCATTGATACAGACAGGGGCATGTCCTCCACTCTGCACCTTGAAGTTGATGGCCAGCTCTTCTGTTTTGCTGACATTGACGGAGAAATTGTTGTCTTCACACCATGCCATGAAGCGCTCCATCTCATGCTTCCACTCTGTCTCATTGTTGTTTAAGATCTGACGAACTACAGTGATGTCATTAGCAAAAATTTATAAATGGAGTTAGAGCTGAATTCGGCCACGCAGTCATGAGCGTATGAGGAATATAGTAAGGGGCTGAGTATGGAGCCTTGTGGGGCACTGGTGTTGAGGGAAGGAAGGAAATTAGAAGCAAAATTGATAAATTTTTCCAATTCCAGATGAGAGAGGCAAGCAGCACGAATGATATCATTAATGTACTGGAGAAAGAGTTGTGGGGAAGGACCAGAGTAGGATTGGAACAAGGAATGTTCCACAAGCCCCACAAAGGAAATAGGCATGACTGGAGCCCATGTGGGTACCTATGGCCACACTTTTGACCTGAAAAAAGTGAGAGGAGTTAAAGGAGAAGTTGTTTAAAGTGAGAACAAGCTTGGCCAGGCAGAGGAGGGTGGTGGTGGTGGTTGTGGTGATGGGAATTGTTCAGGCCTTCTTTCCAGAAAGAAACAGAGCCCCAGGACCATCCTAATGCAATTAAAAAAGCTTGCTTATTGGCGACCATGTATATTTGGTTCACTAATAGACCTTAGGGAAGGAAATATCTTTTATGTTAACATGGTTTACCCATACTTGCCTTCTGACAATTAGGGCAATAAATGCTGGCTGAATCAACAATGTTCACATCCATAGGATTGGATCATCTGATATTTGGTCAGTGTTTAGCAAATGAACCAGATAAGGGGACCCAGAGAGCAGGAGAGCAACAGCTGAAGCACTTGCAGTTGTGCAACGGATTTAAGGTTCTATCAGCTTGTCTGGATGAGTGTGAGGACGGCAAGGTGGATCAGCTAACTAACAATGGCTCCATAGTAGGACAAGCTTCTCAAGATGGGGGACTAAGAAGGAATCTAAATGTAATTGGGGACAGTGCAGTGAGGGGGATTGACTCCATTCCCTGAGGCAAAGAATGAAGACCCAGATGGTTGTGTTGTCTGCCCAGTGCCAAGGATTGAGACATCTACTCGGGTGGACAGGAAGTTGGAGTGGGAAGATGACATGTTGTGGTTTGTGTAAGTACCAGTGTCATAGAAAAAGGAAGTTCTGTACAGTCAATATGAGGAGCTAGTTGGCAAATTAAAAAGCAGAATCACAAAGGTCATAATCTCAGTAATATTACCCGAGCCACATGCAGATTGGCAGAGGGCAAATCGCGTTTGAGATCAACGTGCAGCTCAAAGACTGGTGAGAGAGAAGTTGGTCCAGGATCGTGGAGCAGTGACACCAGTGCTGAGGAAAGTATAATCTGTACAGCTAGGACAATCTCTATCTGAACCATGCTGGGCCCAGAGCTCCTGACCATCACATAACTGAAGAAGTGGAGAGGATTTTAAACTGAATAGTGGGGGCAAGCGATCCAATGTGAGAATGTGTGTTGAATCAAATCAGGCCAAAATGAAAAGTTTTAATACTGGAATTGATAGTCAGTGACAGGAAGAAATAGAGAATCTGCTCAAAGAATCAACCAACTAGTATAGCTAGAAGTTACAAAGAGAGTAAAAGGATAAAATAAAAACTTTGTATGTCAAGCATATAGCATTCAAAACAAAAGAGAGGAAATGAGAATGCAAATAGGCATGCATGAGTACAATCTGATGGCCATTAAAAAATATAGCTGCAGGATGACATGGTTTGGGACTTGAATCTCAGTGTACAAGAAAATAAGTTTCTTTCAGAAATGGCCCATTTCTGAAGAAGAGTCCCAACCCGAAATGTCAACTTTCCAGCTCCTCCGATGCTGCCTGGCCTGCTGTTCCTCCAGCTCCACACTGTGTTATCTCTGACTCCGGCATCTGCAGTTCTTGCTAGCTCTGATTTGTGCACAAGATATTTTTCCTTAGGTCACCTCTGACCTCTCTCTTTCCCTCTCTCTCTCTCTCTCTCTCTCTCTCTCTCTCTC
>JAHRHZ010000075.1:7900212-7935355 GCA_024137785.1 Ginglymostoma cirratum | reverse complement strand
CCCCCCCCCCCCCCCCCCCCCCCAACCACCCTGCCCCCAGCACCTGGTTATCACAATGCCAAGCATTGGAAATCATGCTTTCTTTACTCTTATCTGAGCTCCGCCTCATATTAAACACCAACTCAAATCCCCTTACAGCCTTTGTTGGTCTGTGGAGAAGAGCCCTAGTTTCTGTACTTCCAGCACACTTTCTGGAAAAGGCCACATTAAATTCCTTCACCTTCCCTCCTCCTTGGATTACTGTTGTGAATTCCACGATGGTGTTAAAGTTTTCCTTATGTCACAAACTTGTCGTCTTAGCTTTCCTTTGTTGCCTATTGGCCTAGCTACCTAAATGATCTAAATTCTCTTGAATCTGAGTAATTGCCCTCTTAACTCTATCGGACTCATTCCCATGTTCTTCCTGCTAATTTTATATCACCTGGAAACTTGGAGAGTTCGCATACCCAAAGCAGTGTACATGATTTACATAATAGTAAGGAATCCTAAGTTAGTGTTGTAGGCAATAGAACGTGCCTGTTTTGTGGAAGATAGTTGTTAGACATTCTGAATTTAGTCTTATAAACCGAGGGTAACAGAACTTTTTTTTTAACCTTTTCATCCCTCCCACACAGAGGACCGGATTTCTATTACATACGTCTCAGGTTTAGAAATTTCCCCGTTTTAGAAGATTCCTCATTTAGATTACTTCTTAACCAGCTTTCAATCCCAGTTATTTAAGAACTACACTTCATACCATGCAGCAGAGCATTTCAGTAATTCAGTAATTTTAACTCCCTGCCAGAGTCTTCAAAGTTGAAGCCACACAGTGCAGATTAAGTCCAATAACTAATTTAGCAGACTAGCAGCTACAGAGCAAGATGACAAATTACAGTGTTATGGCATGCACCCAGAACATCGTAATCAATATCTTGCATAAGAAATAAGAATAGGCCATGTGACCTTTGAATCTGCCATTTTTCCCTTTAAAATTGTTGACTCCCACCACAATTACTTCCATCTCTTAAGACCATAAGAAACAGGAACAGGAGTAGGCTATTCAGTAGATTTGCAGCTGATCTAACATTCCTTGCATCCGCTTTGCTGCTCTTTCCCCATAATCCTTGATAATTGAATTATCTCAACTTTAAATATACACAAGAACTCTGTACCCACAGCTCTCTGTGGCAAGCAGTTCTAAAGACTCAACTCTCAAAAGAAATTCCTCCTCAGCTCAGTTTTTAATTGGCACTCCTTTTTTTCTGAGACCATGCTTTCTGACCCTAGACTCTCCTATATGGGGAAACATCCTCTGAGCATTTATCCTGTCAAGCCTGTTAGAAACCGATGAGATTACCTCTCATTCTTCTAAGGTGCAATGAGTCACAACCTATTTAACCTTTGCTCATAAGACGATCTCTGCATACCAGGAATCATCCTGGTTAACCATCTCTGAGCTGCCTCCAATGAAACAATGTCTTTCCTTAAACAAAAAAAAATCCTTCTTCAGAACTAAGGCTCACTAACCATGAAATGTTAACGGTTTTCTGTCCATAGATGCTGCCAGACCTGCTGAGTTTCTCCAGAAACTTGTTTTTGTTTCACATCTTCAGTATCCACAGTTCTTTATTTTGATGTTTTTCATTGAAATTCAGATATATACTTAGCAAAACAATGAACAGATTTTCGAAAGGTTTTGCTATGATCCAGATGCCCTGGCTTCTCACCGTTTAATCTGTTTTCCAATTTGTTCCAACGTTGGGGCTGTAGATTGTGACCATGGCTCCTTAAAAGCGTTTTGTTTATTTGATGTCCAGATTTCCAGACACCTTTTGATTTATCCATCTACCTTTTAGACTGATCCTGCGTTCTTTTATGGATTTCATGACTGGGAGCCATTCCAGATCTACGTTTCTAGTTTGCTGTAGAAATCTTGCTGTCCTGGGTTTTCCTTCTCTTTCCTTGGCTTCTCCCAGGACACCACCTTGGGTTTTTCCAGAATTTAATAATGTGACTCAAGAGTCCATTACTCACCAAGGTCCAAAACAATAACTTAGGGGGTACACCACTGACAGCTTCTGACCAGAAAAGTACTGTTTTTGTGTCCTGTTTCTAGTTCTTGAGCTCTTTTTGACCAGTATCACACTTCATCCTCCTATTGTTTGACTTTCATACCAAAGCTATTAATCACGGATTTGGTAACTGTCAGATGTCTGCCTTTCCACAGCCTGACTGTCTTCTCAAGGAAGAAAAATTCCAACAGATGAATCAACAAGAACTAGGATTATCAATAGAAAACAAAAGAAAAAGCGTGTGATTGTACAGACAGTTGGCGAGTCAGAAGATTGGACAAAACATTAATTTTTTGGTCATTCTTTGCTTTTTAATGAACAAGGCATAATTAGACTATGAGAGAAAGCTAACCAGGTGTACAGATGGATAGTAAGAGTTTGTATAAATATTTAAAGGAGGAAAGAATTAACAGAGTGAGCATTGGCCCTAGAGAAAGTCTCACTGAACATTCACTAATGGAAAATAAGGAAATAGCAAATGACTTGAACTGATACTTTGCATCTGTCTGCATAAGAGGATACAAGTAACACTTCAGAAGTAAACAGGAAATAAAAGGGAGGGAGCAATTCAGGAAAGTCACCAGGCAAGTGATACTGAGTAAATTGTTGGAGCTGTAGACTGTTGAGTCTCTGGGTCTTGAAGAACTACATCATCTAGTCTCATGCATGGCAGATGCATAAATGTGTGGTTATCTGCTTTGGTAGCAAAAAGAGGCAGGCAGATTATTATCTGAATGGGATAGAGGTGCAACAGGACCTGTGTGACTTTGTACATCAGTTGCTGAAAGTAAACATGCAGGTAGTAAAGATGGCAAATTGTATGTTGGTCTTCAAAGCAGAGATATCTTGCTGCAACAGTACAGGGCATTCATAAGACCTAGAATATTGTCTGTAGTTTTTGTCTCTTTATCTGAAGAAGGATGTTCTGGCTATTGAAGGCATGCAAAGATGGTTTAGCAGACCGATTCCTGGGATGGTAGGACTGACCTATGGGGAGAGACCGGATCGGTTAGAGCTATATTTGCTTTAGTCTCAAAGAATGAGAGGAGAATCTCATAGAAAAAACTACAAAATTCTAACAGGATTAGACAGGGTGGAGGCAGGAGAGATCTGCTGGAAGTCCAGAACATGGTGAGCCTGTGCAATTCTCTGCCACAGGAAACTGTTGAGGCCAAAATAGTGAAGACCTTCAAGAAATATGTAGCTATAGTTCATAGGTCTAAAGGGATTAAAGGTTATGGGAGAACACATGAATAGGGTACTGGGATGGATGATCAGCCACGATCACATTGAACGGTGGACCAGGCTCGAAGGGCCAAATAGTCTACCCCTCATATTTTCTTTGTTTCTACATTTCGTAAAAGTTATCAAATTCTACAGAAACTGCAACAAAGTGAAAGCCCATGGAATAAAAGTGACTAACGGCATGCATAAAAGGCTGAGTGATAGGAAACAACGATTTTAAATTTCAATAGTACAATAAATACAACTCTCTAAACTTTCCTAATAACACGCTGCATCTGCATTCTAACCTTTTGAGATTCATACACGAAACAACCAGATCCTCCAGCATCTCTGAGCTATGAAATCTGACCATTTAAATAATATGCTTCTCTTTTATTCTCCTGGCTAAAATGGACAACTTCACATTGTTCAGCACTTTACTATATGTAACATCTTTGTCCACTCACTCAAACTACTAACTTGTTTTTATAAACTCCCTTGTGTCCTCCTCACAACTTAATTGCCTACCTATCTTTGGGCACCATAACTTTCATTGACACATCTAAATCATTTATGTATTTTGACCAGTTGAGAACCCAGCACTGACCACACTGGCATTCCATTCATTACATATTACCAACCTGAAAAAATATCATTTACACCTATTATTTGCTTCCTATTAGCCAGGCAATTGTCTATCTCTGTCAATGTTACCAACAAATCAAAAGTCTTCTGAAAATCCAAATAAACCATATGCTCTGGTTCCCTCTTGTCAACCCTGCTAGTTACATCCTTGGAAAATTCCAGTGGGTTTTTGCAAGCACAACTTCCTTTTCATAAATATATGCTGCTTCTGTCTGATCCTGACAGTCTGCAAAAAGATTTGAATTTTTAGTTACTAAATGAAAATGACAAAATAGGATTTTGTTTTAAAACTTTTACTGTAACGATGACTAAAGCACTGTCGTCTAAATACTGTTTTCTTTTTGAGGTAACTACTCTTTAGAATACGGAGACGAAGATTCCCCTCTATACTTACGACATGCCAAACTTCCCACAGAATTATAGTCCTTTTCGCAAGCAGTCCACAGTTGCTCCCAGCTTCCAATGGGTTTTCATATCTCTCTTTGACTGAGTAGTAACTTCAGTGGTGATCTGCAGTTGCTTTCTTCCATTTCCATTTAATTTTTTAAAAAAATTAACCACTGGCCATAAAGCCTGTGCTAATGATCTCTCCTCCCTTAGCTATGCCTGGATATGTCTTCCAGAATCCTTAGAAGACTGCAGGATGTGTCTCTTTGACTAGAGACTATCTCCCTCTCCTATCCTCCCATGGTGATTTGCAAAGTCAAGCTGCCTTTTCTCTTTGCTGATCATGAAGATAGGATAAATGCCTGTGATATTGATTTGTAAAGAAAGCATTGCTTTCTTTGCCCTTTTCCCCGTGGCGGTGTGATGTCCCTTATAACTAGATAACTTTTAGCCAGATACATACGCTTAGGGCAAAACATTGGATTCAATAATATGTTAGCTGTCAGACCCTTTTCCATCCGTGTTTACTTTTGTCATTTCTTTTATTGCTTCCCTACGAACTTTCTCTATTCAGCCTAATTAGCTTTCCTTTTACCTCGACTCTGTTTCATCTTAGAAGTGCAACAACTTTCTGGGCTCATTGGAAAACTGCTGTAAACTCAGACTTGGCTGCTGTTGTTTCTAAGTGTAAATATGCACCTGTTCTCAGTAAAGCAACCTAAGCCTTTCTTTGATAGCTAACAGTTGAACCACTTTGTGGATAGCCTGTGGAACAGATCACATGATCCTTCACGTACCTAACCTTAAATATTAAGTCCCAAAACATAATGACCAGAATCTCATGAGATTCAGAGCAATGAAATCTGGACTTAAGTTGCTGTTGGATGACCCTGTGATCTGTACCAGCCCCCATTCACATACCTGGCCTGACTGGAATATCTCTGATTTAACTGTCCACTGCCATCCGAGCACTCAGCCCACCCTCTCACCCAACCTCACTGCAACCAGAATCAGTTCCAGCTAAAATAATACAAATCAGTGAGCAGGCAGTGGAAATACATGCAATATCGATGCTGACAGGAAAATATGGATGCAAAGTCTTTTAAATCTCTCAATTGCAGCATTGTGCTGGTAGGCTTGTTATGTGGCACTATCTCAAATGCCTTTTGGAAATCCATACATACAATCATGAGTGCTCTATTCTTCTGTGCATTAATCTGCTTTTTGGTCTCCATTGGCCCCACCTCTCATTTTCCTACCCTTTTTTTATACATGTGCCTATAGAAAACTTTGGATTCAGTTCTGTGTTAGCTGCCTGACTCTCCTACTTTATTTGTCTCTCCCTTTCTTTTATTGCCTCCCTAAGAACTTTCTCTATTCAGCCTGGTTCTCACTTGTATCATCAACTTGCTATGTGTCATGACCATCTCCAACAAGAGAGAATCTAACCATTGCCACATGACATTACCATCAGTGAATCTACTGGGGGTTACTATTGACCAGAAGATGAACTGGACTAGTCGTACACATGCTGTTACTACAAGAGGAGATCAGAGCCTAGGAATCTTGCAGCAAGTAACTCACCTTCTGAAACCCCAAACCCCTCGCCATCTACAAGCCACAAGTTAGGAGTGTGATGAAAATATTCCACAGTTGCCTGGATGGGTGCAGCTCTAACAACACTTAGAAGTGTTCTTTGATTCTTGGGAGCTCCTCTGATGGATCAAAACTTTTAAAATCTTGGGGGAAAGAAATCTAGGAGAAGCTTCTGCCAAATTGCATGCAAGCCATCCTTCCTGACATCACCTCAGGCCTCCACGATAATATCAATTGCATTCTTGATGTTAAAGCTCTTTCAGAATTGAAGAATGCTGTCCTTATCCCCCTCAGTGGCTGAAATAAGCCTGTTAAATGTGCGCCTTAAATAATAAGCTTTAAAAGCTGCTATTGTGCCCTGGTCCATGGGCTCAAGGAGAGAGGTTGTATTTCGGGTAGAAATAACACTTTGATGTTTTCAGAAAGCTCACCAATGGTGGGAGGATGGCTTGGCGCGTTATCCAGGATGAGGAGAATCTTGAAATCCGCTTCTTTTTCCCCCTGCAATACTTTCTAAAAACATCTTCCAAAACATCAATGAAGTCCGAAAAAAAATTTGCCCCATCATCCAACCTCTTTTGCTTGACCTAAAGTAGACACCCAGAGTAGGCTGAAGGTAACCTTTCAAGGCTCATGGGTTGACAGAGTGGTACATCACCACAGGCCTAAGCTTGAGGTCTCCACTGGCATTGACAACCAGCAGCACATCCTTTGATATATGATTCTTTGCTACCTTAAAGCTTGGAGTATGTACTTCATTCATAGAAATGTAGGTTCTTGATGGCATTTGCTTCCAGAATAAATCTGTCTTATCCAAATTGAAAATTTGATCTAAGTTGTAGCCGCCTTCATCAATTAATTTTTTTTTAACTTTGTGAGAAAATGCTGTTGCATGCTCCTCATCTACACTGGCAGCTTTGCCACATCACTTTGTTATGAAAAGCATCGCAGTTCTTAAAACCAGCAAACCCACCACTGCTAGCACTAAAGGCAGAACATCTGTAGGATTTTCAGCTTTTTTTGTTAGCCTTATCAATTTATGAAGATCTTTCTGTTTTATGGTGAGAAGGGAAGTCCCGTATCGCTTTTTCATTTGATCTCCTATCCATGCACTTAGCCGCTCCATCTCGTCAAGTTCTTTTGTCCGTGACCTCATTGATTTGCTAGCACTCTGACTTGTTCCAGCAAACAGCTTGCTTTAATTGTTTCTGCATTGTCTCTAATGGTGCATAAGGTAGTCTCTTTTATTCCTGTTATGTGAACTACATCACATGTTCTCTCATTATGCTCAAAACTCTTTATAACATCTAGCTTCTCTTCCAGTGTTATAGCCTTTCTTTTACGTTCATCACACGCAATTTTACCACCAGGATGCTTCTTGCTAATATTTCTTGTCACTTTGTCCTCTTATTTTGTGGGTATTAAGCAGAATTTGCAAAACAAAAAACTGGAGTACTGTACTGTCTGTGTGATGATCACATGATGCCAGTACAGAGACTCTCTTGGCGTTAATCCATTGTGCAAGCTCAGCGCAAAGCCTGTGAAGTGCTTGTGATGTCGATGCACACCAATGGAAGTGTTATAGCCAACACAAGTTTGTGTTTTAGAAATAGCGTTCCCCATTCGTTAGTTGCGATATAGCCAATTTGTATTACGGAAACACTTGTTTTAGCAGAATCCCCTGTACCGGAGAAACCTTTGCCCTCTTTATTATTGCTAAGATCATTCAAGTCCTTGTTGCATTCCCAACAGTTGTTGGTTATAGAACATACCCAGTAGAGTAATGGTACCTCAGTTGATTTTATTAGCTTTCTTATTTCTTTGACTTTTTTAGGACAAGCTCTGTCTATAGCACTATAATTTTGTCTTCAGTTAGGTTTGTTAATGCCACAGAAACAGGATCATTTATCTCCCCTCACCCGTCATGGCTTTCTACTGCAGCTCACCAAACTTATTTACCATGCTTCGTGGTTTATTAACTGCGTTCATGTTTTCCCCAGACGGATTTACAATTGCATTCGGGATTTTATTGGGTTAACACTTCCATTATTATAAATAGAGATTTTTTTCAATATCCCAATATCAAAAATGGATTCAAAGTTTTGAAACACATTGCCTTCCAAGTGACTTCAAGTTTTATTTTACAGTTTGTGAAAGAGATGGATAATGAGGTGCGTCTACGATTGATGCAGTTTGTCACAGGTACCTGCCGCTTACCACTGGGAGGATTTGCTGAGCTTCTGGGTAAGCATAACTGGTCAGTAGAATTGTAATTTGAGACTGCGCTGCCATTATGTTACTTCAGCATTTAGTTTCCAAAGCTCTGAATTTGGAGTGTACGCATATTGGGCAGATTTTTAATCAAGTTAAAATAATTTAATGCTCGACTTAGAACTTCATTACAAATGATTTTTTTAAAAATCTGAACAGTTTTAACTAATGTAATTTTGAAACTGGAAACCATAAGAAAGATGGTCATAAACACTTGATCCCTTCCCACACTTGCTGATGATTGAGAGTAAGCTAATTGGATGGTAGTGGGTCACGTTTGTTTGTCCTGTTTTTTGTGGAGAGGACAAGCCTGGGCAGTTTTCACATTTCCAGAAAAACGATAGCTTTGTAATTGTATTAAAATAGCTTGGTTAGGGGAGTAGCTGATACTGGAGCATAAATCTTCAGTGATATTGCTGGAATGTTGTCACAGCTCATGGCCTTTGCAGTATAGGAACTATGAGTAGCAGTAGGCCATTTAGCTCTTTGAGCCTGCTCCATCATTCATTCTGATCCTGGCTGATCCTCTATCTCAGTGCCATGCTTCTGCTTTCTACCTATACCTCTTGATGTGTTTAAAATCTTCCTAATTCCTTCTGAATATATTCAGTAACTTGGCTTCCACAGCCTTCTCTTGTAGAGAATTCCACAGGCTCACTGCTATTCAAGTGAGAAATGTTTCCTCATCTCGGTCCTAAATAGTCAACCCCGTACCCTGAAACTGTATCCCTTGGTTCTAGCCTCCCCAACCAGGGAAGGTATTCTCCCTGAATGTAGTCTGTCCAGCCCTTTTAGAATTTTATGTTTCAATCTGATACCCCCTCATCTTTCTAAACTCGAGAGAATACAGGAACCGATTGAACCAATATTACCTTAGAACAGTTCTTCCGTCCTGGTATCAGCCTAATTAAACACCACTGCACTCCTCCTATGGCAAATATGTCCTTCCTTAGGTAGGGAGACTGAAGCTGCAGTCAGTACCTCAGCTATGGTCTCATCAAGGCCCTGTATAGCTGCAATAAGACATCCTACTTCAGAACTTAAATCCTTTTGCAAGGAAGGCCAATATACCATTCTGTTTTCCTGATTGCTTGCTGTGACTGCCTGTCTGCTTTTATTGACTATTGTGTAAGGACACCTAGATCCCTTTTGTGCCTGCACATTTCCCAATATATCACTGTTGAATTAATACACTTCCTTTCTGTTTTTCACACTTAAGTGTAAAACTTCACATTTAGCCATGTTGTACTACATCTACAACTTGATTGTCCACTCACTCGAATTGTCTAAATCACTTTGACGTCTCCTTGCAGCCTCCTCACAACTCTCAATCCCATCCAGTTTTGTGACATTTTCTGGGTGTTTCTCATTTTCATCAATACAGATTCCTCATCATGATTTGCCAAGCTAATATCCTTCCTCAAATATTACGTTGCTTTATTCTTTACTAACAATGCTACCTCACATCCTTTCTCTTTTTGTCTTTCCTTCCTAAATACCCCTGGATGTTCAGTTTTCCCATCCTGGTAACCCTGCAGCCAATGTCTCTGAAATTGCAAATATCTGGAGTCTTCAGTTGTTTCTTGATGCCTTAAGAGAATGCTTATTTATTTTTAATTCCTGTTTGTTGTTTTCTCAAGTTCTGAATACTCCCATCATCTCTGCCTAATTAGATTGCCTGTGTGGTAACTTTTCTAGATTTTTCTTACTCTATAACCAGCCGTTAGAAAGTGTTTGAAAGTGTACAAAGCTGACTTTTCTTAAATTTTCCTTCCCTCCAATGAATGAATCTGACATTTGGATGCAGATAGTTTTGTATGATCAAGATAAATTGCACTACCAACTTCTGGCCAATTTGGTAAAGACCAGGATGTAGAGTAGAAAGGGAGGGAAATATTGTGATTAGGTGGGCTAGGTAACAGCATTAGGTGAAGATGAAGGGGTTGGTGTAGAAAAGTGAGGAGGATAAGAACAGAATTCCTGGAAATACTCAGTAGGTCTAACAGCATCCATGGTGAAAATAACAAAGTGAAGATTTAAGGTCAAAGACTTTTTATCAGATGGGTTTGGCTAAACATGTCTGAAAGCGTATCAATCTGAAACATTAATTATGTTTCAGTCGACAAAATGTTGTCGGACCTGCTAAATATTTCCACCATTTTTCTGATTTAACAGCACAATCTGTTAGGCAGTGAAGCTCAGCAGTTGAGCAGGGCAATCAAACCTTGGGTAAACTAGTACAGTAAGTGTTAAGGACTTGTGACAAGGAGTTAAAATATTTAAATGTAATGCATTGATGCTTATTAGCCCTCTTAAGTAATTTGGAAAGCCACTCAATTGTCTCACCTGCATCTCTTCAAAAGCAACAAAGAAAGGGGAATTAAACACCCACATCTTAACAATGAGTAAAATAATAGAAGAATTGTCATTTAAAGAAACTGAACTGTTTTCGTGTTTGGAAGTGTTGCACTCTACTTAAAAACACAAACTGAATTATGATACTTAGTTGCCCACTTGTGCCACACTCTGAAAACGTTTTTAACCTTGCATGGCAACATAGCTTCTTGACGAAGCAATAATGGTTTTTGATTATTTCAAACAGGGAGTAATGGTCCTCAGAAGTTTTGCATCGAAAAGGTTGGTAAAGAAACATGGCTCCCCAGAAGTCATACTTGGTGAGTAATGAACAAAATCCTAATAATCAGTTTTATTTATGACAGGAATATGCCCATGATCTTAAGTCAGTACTGTGCATTGTCTGCTTAAAATGTTAAATAATAGGTAACCCCCCAGTCCCTCAGGGAAATGCTTATTACCCTGGAGTAGCCATTTTATTATCTCATTTTCTGTGTTCCAGATTGGGAGCCCAATCTATTGCCACACAAACAAGGAGTAGGAGTAGGCCACTTGGTCCTTTGAGCTTGCTCCGCCATTCAGTATGATCATTGCTGATGTGATTTTAATCTCAACTCTACTGCAAACTCCCAATAATCTTTCAACCCCTTGGTAATCAAGAATGCAAGAGTAGGGAGGTTATGCTTCATTTATACAGGGCATTGGTGAGACTGCATCTAGAGTACTGTATAGCACTGGTCGCCATAGTTACAGAAAGATGGTAATGTATGGAAGCCTTAAAAATATTTAACAACTCTGCATTCACTGTCTTTTGAAGAAGGCAATTCCGAAGACATGAAAATGTTTACTCATTTCTGTTTTAAATGGGCAACGCTTTATTTTAAACTATGATCCCTAATTCTCAGTTCTTCCACAAGAAGAAACATCCTTTCAACATCCACCCTGACAAGTCACCTCTGATTCTTCTAAACTCCACAGGATACAGGCCTAGCCTGACTTCATAACAGAAACTGCTCATTTCAGTAATTAGCCTACTAAGCCTTCTTTGAACTATTTCTAATCTATTAACATTCTTCTGTAACTACAGTGACCTGCAGTATACACAACACTCCAAATGTAGTATCACCAATGCCCTGTATAACTGGAGCACAACCTCCTTGCTCTTGCATTTAATTCTCCTGGCAACAGAATGTAACATATTTGATTAGTTTTCCTGATTACTTGTTATTAGAATTTGAATCCCTATAGTGTGGAAACAGGCCCTTCGGCCCAACAAGTCTACACCGATCCTTGGAGCATCCCACCCAGACCCATCCCCCTATAATCCACACACCTCCTGAACACTATGGGCAATTTAGCATGGCCAATCCACCTAGCCTGCACATCTTTGGACTGTGGGAGGAAACCGGAGCACCCGAAGAACACCCACGCAGACACGGGGAGAATGTGCAAACTCCACACAGACAGTCACCTGAGGCTGGAATCGAACCAGGGTCCCTGGCACTGTGAGGCTGCAGTGCTAACCACTGAGCCACCGTGCCATTGTACTTGCGCACTAACCTTTTGCAATTCGTGCACCAGGAAACCCACATCTCTCAATGTGTCAGCACTGCTGCCTCTCGCTATTTAGATAATGCTTTTTATTTAAATTCTGTCAAAATGGACAATTGCACACCTTCCACATTATACTCCATTTGCAAGATCTCTGCATACCCTATCTATATCCTGTTGTAGGCTCCTTATTTCTTCCCTTCATCCAACATTTATATAAATTGTCAAGGGTTGAGAGCCAAGCACCATCCTCTGTGGCACACCACTCATGACATCCTGTCAGCACTAATATGTTGCTTCCTACATCGTGAACTTTTATTTTCCTAATAACCTTTCATATGCCAGCTTATCAAATGTTGTCTGGAAATATAAATACCATGTACCCGCTGGTTCCCCTTTATCTTCAGCACAAGTTGCTGCTTCAAAGAACTTTTAACTACTTTACCCTCAGTGAGGTCATCAATGCAATACCACATTTCTTCTCAATGCCGCTCCAGCAACTTCACAATCTTGCAAAGTGGCTGTGGTTGTTGGGTCACCTGACTGACCCTTGATGACATCATTTGTGAAGGGTCAATCAGACAGTGACACACAGCTCTACATTTCCAACATATCTATTGACCCCTTCTCAGCCTCCGCAATCACATGGTGAATGATTTAAAATTTTTTCCAAACGTACAGTAGCCAAACTGAGGTTGTTATTTCCCAGTTCTGAACAAGGGTTATTGAACCTGAAGTGTTAACTCTGATTTCTATCCACAGATGCTGCCAGACTGGAGCTTTTCCAACAATTTCTGTTTCTGTTTGTTTTTGTTATTTGTTATTTATTGACACACACGTGCAAGAGAAAGCCATTCAGCTCCTGTAGCCTGCTCCACCATTCTAGATCATGGCTCATCTTCTACCACAACACCTTTATTCCTTCATTATCACCAATAATGAAATTGTTAGAAATCTATCAATGTCTGTGTCTGAAATTATTTAATGACTAGGCTTCCGGCACCCTCGGGTAGAGAATTCTGAAGATTCACCATCTCCTGACTGAAGAAATTCTCCTTGTCTTGTTCAGAGATGATTTCCATGAGTCCCACACCTCACAGCAAGGGGAAAAATATTTCTTTCCGTATCCACACATTCCTCTGAAAATGTTGGAATTTTTGAGATTACCTCTCATTCTTCTAAACTCCAGAGAACATAGGCTCAGTCTCCTCAATCTGTCCTCACAGGACAAGCCCACCCTCCTAGGAATCAGTTTGGTATACCTCTGCTGCACTTCCTGTACAGTTATAATCTTTCCTAAGGGGAGAGTTCAGAATTGCAAGCACTGCCTCCAGTGTGGTCTCACCAGGGTCTACACAATTGAAGTACAACTACTTCACTCCTTTTTATTCAGATCCTTTTATGATAAAGGCTAAAATACCACTTGCCTTCGAGATTGCTTATTACGCCTGTGTACTAGTTTTCAGTGTAATATTAACACCTATGTCCCTTGACCTTAGTACTTTCCAATCTCGCACCATTTAAGAAGTATTGTGCATCTCTCAGAGTAGTTAATGTCACACTCACTCACTTTATATTCCATTTGCTGTGCTCTTGCTGTTTTACTCAGCTGTCTAAATCCCCTTGAGGCTTCTTTGCATTCTCCTCTCAACTCAGATTTCTTTTAAGTTTTGTGTCATGTGCAATCTTGGGATGTTAAATTAGTCCCTAGTCCAAATCATTGACGTAGATTGTGAATAGTTAGGGCCCAACCACTGATCCTTCTGGATCATCCCTGGTCACAGACTGCCAGCCTGTGAGTGACCCATTTATTCCTACTGTTTTCCGCTT
Source organism: Ginglymostoma cirratum (assembly GCA_024137785.1). NCBI lineage: Eukaryota > Metazoa > Chordata > Chondrichthyes > Orectolobiformes > Ginglymostomatidae > Ginglymostoma > Ginglymostoma cirratum. Next base: position 7,921,445 of record JAHRHZ010000075.1, on the reverse strand, counting down.
GTTAACTAATCCTCAATCCCTGCTTGTAGATTACCTCCCAGTCTCAGGACTTTTGTTTATCAGCCTCCTGTACATAGTAACTTTATGAACTCTGTTAGCAACATCCTCAGCAAACTCGGACAGGTCGTCAAACGTGATTTTCCTGTCATAAATTCAAGCTGACTCTGTCCAACCAGGCAATTATTTCCTAAATGTCTAGTATTTGCATCCTTTATCATAGCTAAGTGTCTTCACTATTACCTGTAATTCCCTGTTTTCTCTTTCCGTCTTTTTTAAAACAACTTTCCAATCACAGAAATAATAGTTTTGAAAGATCATCAATGCATCCACTATCAGTGCATCTATCTCTTTCTGCACTCTCTGATAAAGATCATTCAGTCCTGGGGATCTGTCAATTTCCAGTCTCATTAATTTCTGTTTTTTTTAACAATGCTAATTTAACGTGCTTATTTCAGTCCCTGACTCACCGTACGCTTCCATCTTCATTACTTTGCGGACATATCTTGTTGCTTCATCTGTGAAGACAGGCACAAAGTACTTATTTAGCTTCTCTGCCATTTTTCTATCTCCCATCATTTATCCTGCTTCTGCCTGTAATGGACCCACATTTGTCTTTGCTAATCCTTTCATTTTTGCCCACTTACAGAATCTTGTACATTTTTAAAAGTCTCTTGCAAGTTTAAATTCATTTTCTGTTCTCTCTCTTAATTTCTTGGTTCAACTTTGCTGAATTCTAAAATTCTCTCCAACTTCAATTTATAAGCTGCCTCCCTAAATCTAATGTGTCTTCACCTTCTCTTGTTAGCTATATTCTCACATTTTCTGTTGGGTAATTTTCATTTTTCTTTTCATGATCATTCACCACTCCCTACATAGCACAAGTGGGTGTTCCACACGGTTGAGATGCCCGACCATGTCTTAAGCTTACTTTCAACTACAGACATCAAATTAGAGACTGGAAAATAGACAGTAAAATATTCATCAATCAGATCCAATGAATCTTGCTCTTAACAAATTTGATACTTACACTACATACTGACTGGTCAATTTTAAACTTTACTTTGTCATTTTTTAAAAAATGTTGAAATGTGCTGATTCTCACCTTCTGCCTGTGTGAAAGAGCTGAGTGTCCACATATAAGTGAGTGTGACTCCCCCTCTTCCTGCTCACTGGTGGGGGTTGAAACCATAAAATCCTGTTTAGAGATCCATGTCCTATCCTTAATGACTAGCATATACACCTGCCCTTGCCTCACCCTCCCATATTTGGTTTTACAATCTCTATGTTCTCTACTCATTAGCAGTCTATGTCTTATTTTACGTGAAGTCCATCATACAACTGTTCATAATTCACTACAAAAGACTTTTTGGCCCTCAAATCTGTACTAGTTCTTTATAAGAGCAATTCATTTGATCACAATTTCATGATTATTTCTCATCAATGCAATTAATTTTCAAATGATTTATTCCCTTTCCTTTGGAAGGCCACTATTAAAACTGTACCCATCATCTGATATTTCAAATCCTGATCATTTGTTGCATAACTAACTCTTTCCAACACCTAAAGGGTCAAAAAATTTAAGGTGACATGAGGGAAAACTTATTACTCAACAAATGATTAGGATTTGAAGTGTCAGGTGGTGTATATAGTTTTAGTAGTGGCCTTCAGACGGTCAGAGTCTTTCTGATAATCATCCAGCTACTTCACTGTATTTATGTCAAACTAGAAAGGAATAATTTTGAAATGGTTATCTTGCTCATAGTACAAAAGCCTAGTCACATTAGATAACGATGCACACAGCAACCTTTAATATTTTGAAATATCAATCTTCTTATTTTGATTCTTGGCTGCTTCTTGAAGGTGATATGAATGCTTGGGTGGGAACGTGTGGTATACAGTTTATATTTTGGTATTGTCAGACACCACATCAAAGATAAACATATCCACAAGTAAGTTTCATTGCGTTGATATGATTTCCGTTTTCCATGTTTTTAGCTTCTCTAATTTGTTAACTGCTTTGGCTTGCAAGGAAAGACCACTTTCTACAGGAGTTGCATGTAAAATGTAAATCAAGATCCAAGAGATACAGAATAATGCTGGGTCAACTAGTACCAAGAGAAAGAATAGTAATTCTGCAGTAGATTTGCTGGTAACCCTATGTGGTTTGACTGTGATTTATTCAGAACACCAAGAGTGTTTAAATTGAGCTAAATGTTTATTCATTTGTGTGTTGTTTAACAGCTTTAATCGCCTGGACTTACCACCTTACAAAAGCTATGAACAGTTGAAAGAGAAACTGCTTTTTGCAATCGAAGAAACTGAAGGATTTGGGCAGGAATAGAAGCAGCACATGTTCTTGATGACATCAAGAAACTCTTTCCTATCCAACCGTCTACAATTGCACAGATGCCTACTGTTGTATATAAGCTATTTGCCTAGAGAAGTAATTCACTTCTGGAATCCTATAGAACTGAGCTGCTTTCCTTCCTGAATCATTATGCAAATTTGTCTTGAACCATACATAGTATTTTACATACCTGTGTTTTCCCTTAAAATGAGTGTCTTGGAGAAAACAGTTTAGCTGCTTTCTGAAACATGATTTTTTTTTAAAAAAAAAAGCAGGAACAGCTAGAATATCAATGGCTCTAGTTTTATAGAGCTTACTTGAGATTTGGTAGGTGTGCTATTAGGCCCCCTTAGTGTAAGTTGCATCTTCCAGAAGAAAACACATGCCCTATAAATCAGTTTCCACTGATGTAACAAATCTGCCAGGGTTATTTCTCGCATGGCTTTCACTAAAGTATTTAAGGCTTATGCCAAACACACTCAAATATCTAGAATTAATGCTGCTGGCTTATTGAGATCATAGAATGTGTAAATGCTGACATGAGGTTTTCCTTTACTTTCTTGTGTTATTGCTGTTTATGTATGTCTCGTGTATAGCAAACTAAAAAAAAGGAAAGCAAAAGTACTGGGTAGTACCCCAAAATACAAATGTAATTTTATAAACAAGAAGCTAATGTGGACAATTTAAGTAATTATGCAAAATATTACCTCTGCTGCTTTTATGTTCAGCCTTTTACAGTTACATTTAATCAATCAGGAATAAAAATAAATAAATTTTGCACATTGTAAGGAATGTTGTGTAATTGGTTTCCTCATTGCGATGTTATACATGCTTTTTTAATGGCTACTGTGTAAATTGCATTCTATACATAGTTTTTTTTGTCTTTCAAATATAATTTCTAATAGGTCTTCATTCTTGCTAGAAATATCATGATTTATTTTTTTCTCAAATGCAGAAGTTTCAAAACATGTAATAAAATGATTTTAAAATAGTCTCACCAGTATTGAGGGCATTTACTTAATTACATGTAACAAAAATATATTTAAAAATAATTGTGAATTATATGGAACTGCAACTTCTAACACACCGTGCTTCCATGCAGTAAATGGGGAGATATGGACATTTGAAATGTAATGTTTGTAATGCTTTAAATTTAAACATTGTAAATTCCATTAAAGTTTTTAATTTGTAAAAAATTTTGTAAATACTTGTTTGGTTGGTTTTTTTTCAAAAAAAAATTGTTGTAAACAAAAGTGATCAGTTGGTGCCATTACCCAACGCTACTCTAGTAGATCAATATTACCACTATCTTCTGTTGGATGCTCATAATAAAATTCTCTTTTAAACCTGACTAGTAATTGCAGGTAGGAAAATTGAATAATAAAATGACAGTGATTTCTTCCTGACTTTTTCTGTGTATTTATTTTATATTTTTTGTTCTGAAAGCTGTCCTGTCGAATAGTTGGAGATCACATAATGAACTTTAAAATGAATCACCAGTGGTCCCTTCCACTTTATCTCAAGTGTTGGATACATCTTTTCGTAAGTTGTTTTTTGTTGGAAATCTGAGTATTGAAAGTGCATCTCTGCACAAGACAACAAAATAGTGTGATTCTTTTTCTATTGAGGCAACAAGCTGGAGCTGAATCGCTTTGCAATTTTATTTGTCTTTTTTGCTCAGTTATTGACTGCACAGGATATACATGATAGTAACATTTTTATTTGCTTAATGCTATGTCAGGCCTGTACAACTTCATGTAGAATTCTTCTATGATTATAAACAATACCAAAAATCCTTTAAATTTATTGATCTGGGAAATCAATTGACTTATTTTTCAATATTAAACAAAATGTTCACTGGCTGTGTTAATGAACCTGATGGTTCTGAGACAGTGCTCAATGCTGTTTGCTGATCAATTTCAGTAATTCGTTAGCTTCTTTTTGAACCTAAAAAGAGAAGATAACTGATTATCCACAACTTTTGCAAAAAAAAATTCCTACACCAAATGACCAAAGAAAGTGTTTGATCATTAAATATAAGCTTCCTACACAAAACTAATTTAATTTAAATGTTTCAGGACAGTGCACCAAGAAGTAATGTTATAGAAATATGTATAACTTATGCAAATCAATTTAGTCACAAGGTTGTTGAGGGCTGAGCCATTAGATAGTATAGCTCCTAGAGCCAGCATTGAGCTTCACTGTTCACCACAGGAGCGCAATGGATATTTCAACGAAGTAGTGTAAAGCTGTGAACAGAACCGCTCTGGTTCCACAAAGGGGTCAGCCTATCTATATTTGGTCTCCCCATTTATAGCGGTACCATTGTGAACAGCAGACTGAAGTGGAAATAAAATTATTTTCACTTGAAGTATTTGTGGTCTTGGGTCATGAGAAAGGGGTAGGTGGTACATAAGAACTAGGAGCAGGAGTAGGCCATCCAGCTCCACGAGCCTGCCCTGCCATTCAATAAGATCATGGCTGATCTTTTTGAGACTCAGCTGCACTTACCTGCCCGCACACCATAACCCTTAATTCCTTTACTGTACAAAAACTTATCTAGCTTTGCCTTAAACACATTCAGCGAGGTAGCTTCACTGGGCAGAAAATTCCACAGATTCACAACCCTTTGGGTGAAGAAGTTCCTCCTGACCTCAGTCCTACATCTGCTTCCCTTTATTTTGAGGCTATGCCCCCAGTCCCAGTCCTAGTTTCACCCTGCCTCCACCATATCTATTCCCTTCATAATCTTAATGTTTCTACAAGATCTCTCCTCATAATCCAACCCTCTCAACTCTGGAATTAACCGAGTGAATCTCCTCTGTACCCCCTCCAGTGCTAGTATATCCCTTCTCAAGTAAGGAGGCCAAAACTGCACACAGTACTCCAGGTGTGGCCTCACCAGGACCCTATACAGCTACAGCATAGTCTCCCTGTTTTTAAACTCCATCCCTCTAGCAATGACAGACAAAATTCCATTTGCCTTTTTAATTACATGCTGTACCTGCAATCCTACTTTTAGCGATTCATGCACAAGGACACCCAAGTCTCTCTGCACAGCAGCCTGCTGCAATTTTTTTACCATTTAAAACATAGTCCATTTTGCTGTTAATCCTACCAAAATGGATGACCTCACACTTATCAACACTGTACTCCATCTGCCAGACCTTTGCCCACTCACTCAGACTATCAGTGTCTTCTGCACACTTTGCTCTACCACTCATCTTAGTGTCATCTGCAAATTTTGACATACCACACTTAGTCCCCAACTCCAAATCATCTATGTAAATTGTAAACAATTGCAGTCCCAACATTGATCCCTGAGGCACACCACTAGCCAGGGACCGCCAACCAGAAAAACACCCAATTACCCCTACTCTTTGCTTTCTACTCATCAACCAGTCCTCCATCCATGCCAATACATTACCTGTAATACCGTGCAACTTTATCTTATATAGCAGCCTTTGGTGTGGCCCCTTATCAAATGCCTCCTGGAAGTCCAGATACACTACATCCACAGGTTCCCTACTGTCCACCATGCAAGTAATGTCCTCAAAGAATTCCACTAAATTAGTTAAACATTGACCTACCCTTCATGAACCCATGCTGGGTGTTCCCAATGGGAGAATTTGTATCCAGATGTCTTGCTATTTCTTCCTTAATGATAGCTTAACTTCGGTAGTGGGGAAAATGCTTGAATCTAACTGACCTATAGTTACCTGCTTTTTGTCTACTTCCTTTTTAAACAGTGGCGTCACATTGGCTGTTTTCCAATCTGCGGGAACCACCCCAGAGTCTGGTGAATTTTGGTACATAATTACTAGTGCATTTGCTATTTCCCCCATCACCTCTTTTAGTACCCTGGGATGCATTTCATCAGGGCCAGGAGACTTGTCTACCTTTAGCCCCATTAGCTTACCCAGCACTGCCTCCTTACATCTACATTTGCACGGTCCAGTATCCTAAGGAAGGGGGAAGAGGTGTTAGAGGTGACTGAGGAGTGGACTAAAATCACATTGGGGTGGTCTTATAAAAGACATTTCTTGGAAGTCACGTGGCTTAAGTTACTTCCTTGGCCTTGTTTTTTGGAGATCATGCATCTGATTTACAGTTGTCAGCAGTTTTTTCTGCTTTGGATATGGTTTAAAATTCAATTGGGGTGCAGCCTGCTGAGACTGAGAGAAGTTACCCAGCTGGGTAAAGCACTGAAACATATATTGTCCCCAGTGGAGCAACAGTGTACTCTCAAACATTGGCAGTAATACCCGCGAACCACACTCAGTGGAAATCCTCACAAAGAAAAAGGGAAGACATGTCAGAGCACTGGTATGACAAACAGTTATTGGAACAGATGCAATAGAGAAACTGGGAGAATGTAATGGAGTCTTGACAGGAAGCAGAGTGAAAGTAAGTGTAGTTGAGGTAGCTGTGGCAGTCCAACATTAATAAATAGCGTACCTTCAGAAACAAAAACTTAAGTCAGATACACAACAGGTAAAAGTGAGGGAAGGATGCAAATTGGAAACAAAGTCAATGAAATTTTCCAGTTCATGGTGGGAATAAGGAGGCAGCATCAATAGTCAGCAATGTATCAAAAAAAAAAAGATGGAGAGAGGCATAACTTGGGGCCCAGGCAGATATCTGCAACCATGGTTTTTATTTGCAGGACAGATTCAGCCACAAGCAAGGGGTTGCTGGTGACTGGGGTCTGATTAGGCCTCTAAGACTATTCCGATGGTGAATGAAAGTGTGGAAAGATTGGGCATTCATATTGAAGAGGAAACAGGGCCTACAAATTGAAACCTGTTGCAGTGATGTAGAATGTCAAAAGAGAGTGTACGAGGGGAGGAACAATACAGTCAAAATAGGAAGAAATAAGTGGGCCAAAACAGACTAAAACAATGAGTCAACCAGGACAATCGTATTATTGGATGCTAGGGAGAATGTAGAAGTACACAGTTAAGAGTTAAAGTACATTGAGATTGGAAGCATTAGAAAGAAGACCTCCAGGAGAGATGAAGGGAAGATTATAGTGTATAGTTATGTCACTGGACATGAACCCATTTCCCCAGAGCATTAGCTTGGGCCTTCTGATTAAAGAACATTTTGCAAAGGTCGAAACACTGAATTATCATTTGCATAATCTAGTGTTTTGATATTGATGCTGTTCAGTGTGACGGTATACTTTCCATTATAGAATTAACTGTGTTGGTTGAACTAGTTATAGGGTTGACACCCCATCAGTGAATAAGCAAGATTCGGCTTTACGGCAGAAATGTCACAACACAATCATAAAGACCAAAAAACAGGCTACAAAGTAGGATCAAGAATGAACTTAAGACTCTAATCAGTGATGAGAGGCATTTTTCTTGAAGGGTTATGTTAGTGAGATTTTTTGGCACAATCTACATGTTTGGATAAGGTCTGTCACTTGAGCTTTCTGCAATTATGTAAAATAGGTGTGCTGGGAAAGCCTGTGGCTCGGCTTGATGAAATTGGATCCTCAAAGCAATCACTGTCTTGAAAGTACTGTGGAAAAACAGTTTGCTTTGATAGAGACACTAATATTTCTTTCTTGTATTTTTTCATGTATTGGCACTATTTTTCACATTCTGCAACCTAGTACAGTGATGAGATTCCGATAATTACATTAACATTTCTATTCTTTCAGATTTCGGAAATAAGCTAATAATGTCTTCCCAGTTGCAGCTACTTACTTTACCTAGGCTGAGACTAAGCAAAATTAATTGTATCCCATCAGTAACAAAAGTATTTGGAAGTAAGATAAAATTGCATGAATGGGCTTACCTGCTTGTCTTCTTCATTACGTGCTGGATAGTCTCTTGCTTTGGTCAGCCATAACAGAGCCAGCTTCTCATTTTTTAATTTCAGGTAAGTTTTACCCACCATTAGTAAGTTTTTACTGTAGAAATTTGGATCAGCTGGAAGCAAAACACACACTAAACTTAAAGAGCACACTTTAAAGAGCAATTTATGGTTCTCTACTCATGCCCCATTGTATAAAACAAACATTAGTGACAAAATCATGAATGCTCACTTTTTGGTCTGTATTCAGTTATCTTGCAAACTTTGACATTATGCTGATTTAAACACTATGAAAGTAATGGGTATAGTACCAATGATATAATTTTCAAAGCTTAATACAAGTTGCAAATAAAACACATTTATTATGCAGTATTTAATAGTGTGCCCACATCCAATTTTGTACAACTGAATGAATTAGGCTTGTTGAGCTCCTACCTTGCTCAGCCTTGTTAAAATATTGGAGAGCCTGAAACAAAAAAGACTCTATTTTAGTATCTTATATAATGTACTTCAATCGGTAACATTTGCACCACACAAATGCCAGGCAATAATCATTTCCCCTTGACAATATAATGGCATTACCATTGCTGAATCCTCCACCAACAACCTCCTTGGGGTTACCATCATCCAGATGTTACACTGGACTGTACTTAAAAATACTACAAGTATAAGAGAACGCTGCAAGAAGTAACTCCCCTCGCAACCTCTAAAGACCCTGCACCATCAACAAGGCACACATCAATAGACTGGAATACTTCCTTGGATGAAATGCAGCTCTAAACACGAAGTTCAGCAGGTTGAAATATGTTGGCATCCCATCTGCCATTTTAGACGTTCACTCCTTTCACTGTCAAAGCAGTGTATCAGTTCCGTACTATTACACAAAATGCACTGCAGTAACTTATTCCTTTGACAACACCTTCCAAAACTGCAATCTCTACCTGCTGGAGGACAAGGGCAACAGATGAAAGGGAATACCACCACCTGCAAGTTCCCTTGCAAGTTATATACCATCCCAACTTGAAACTACATCACGGTTCTTTCAAAGTCACTGGGTCAGAAACTTGGAACTTTCTTTGCACCATTGATGTAACTACATTAGATGAATTGCTGCATTTCAAGAAAGCAGTTCACCACCATCTTATTGATGGTAGTTAGGAATGAGCAGCAAATGCCGGTCTTTTAAATGACATCCCATTTAAAAGAAATTGCAAAATATGAAAAGTCAGCAATGGATTCAATATTTCTAATAGAAACATTGTAAAAACAGAGACAGATTAGCACTTCTGTGGAATGACAAAAATATTTTTAATCATTAATCTATAAAGTGTCTTTCATGGCTCTGTCATCCTAAAGTATTTTGTTACCAACAAAGGACCCTTAAGAAACAACAGCAGCTAATTTACACACAGTAAGATCACACAAGTAGAACTTCAGTTGGGACTAAATAATTCATTTTCAGTGATGTTGGTTCAGTCATTAAAAATCGGCCAGGCCATTGAAGAGAATTCCCCAATTCATCTTCAAATTAACAGCATGAGAACTTTTACACCTACTTAACAGTGGACAGATTCTTGTTTAACATTTTATCATACAGTGTATTATTTCCTCAGTACTTCCCTAGTGGGCTGGTCTAGACTTTGTGTTTAAATCTCTGGAGTGAGTCTCAACTTTTGACTCAGGCGAGACTGCTACCAACTGAGCCATGACTGACGAATGAGGAGTCACCTTAAAGCCCATGCTTTAAGGGTCAAGAAAGACACATTGATAAAGTCATTGATGGCTTCCATTCCTAAATGCAACAGAAAGCCAATTTTAAACAAACACTGCTCATCAGATGTTGACATTATGCAATATGTAATGAAAACGCTTTGCTTCAGCACACCACCGCTGCATTACTTTATCTGCTATGTTGTACTGATTAATCCCAAATCCATCCGTCTTACGACTATTTTCCCTGTGGTCATTGCTATTCCTTGAATGTAGCTTGGGCTTTAATTAGGACCATGACCCAACAGAAAATATTTAAAATGAACATTGAAATTCTCAGATTTGATCTGATCTGGTCAAATACTTGCGTTATTACTGTGTATAAATTAGCTGTTACTTCTCATGAATTCTTTGTTGGTTACAAAATACTTTAAGATGTCATGGAGTCATGAAAGACAATTTATAGATTAATGACTAAACTGTTTTTGTCATTCTAGAGAAGTGTTAAGCTGTCTCTGCCATTTTGATGCTTCCACTAAAAATGCTGAACACATTCACCCCACATTTCTTTTCAATAGAGGCTGTTTTACTGTATTGATCATGTGGCACAGTGGGTAGTGTTCCTCTCTTTAAGCCTGAGCTTTGGGTTCAAGTCCCACTCCAGGATATGAAGGACACAGAAGGTGCATTCATGACATGGCTAAACAGGTAATTATCAACTTTTAAATTTTTCCAATCACAATGGCAGGCAGTAAGAGCAGAAGAGTGTCCTTTTCAGCCATGCTTGATGCGGATTATAGACCCTCAAGATATAACCTCTGGTGACAGACTAGTGTCCTGTTTCAGAAGAAACTAGTAGCCACATAAACATAGATAAACACAGGCAAGCATGTGGTTGGTGAAATTTAAATCAGGCAAGTGTCAAATGTTACATTTTGGATGGAAGGACTGAAAATATATGAAAAAATTGGTACTAAATAGTACCAATTTAAATGTGATGGTGGAGCAAGGAGAGTTAGGGGTGAATGGCCACAATTCTTAGAGGGTGGCAAGACATGTTTGAGCAGATGATTAGAAACTGATACTCAATTTCTGTTGTTGTTAGTAGAAGCACAGAACATAATACCAGAAAACTTACGTCTTTATAAAATAATTGTCGTCAGCTGGAGCACCCTGTTGAATTTTGGGTACCACTTTGAGAACCACATCAAGTTTACAGGGAGAAGAAAACTAGCAGCACAGGTGGGCCATGTGTCGTTCAATAGAATCATGGCTGATACAATGTGGAATTTACTCCAATTTCCTCTCTGTCCTCCATAACCCTGGAATCCCCTGTAACCCAGCACCGTCTCCGTAGCTAGCTGGGGGAGAGAATTCCAAACACTAACAACACTTTAAAAGAGGGAATTCCTCCTCATCTCAAACAGGAGAACTCTTATTTTGAAACCATGCCCCAGTTCTCAACTTATCCACTGTGGGAGGTATACTCTCAACCCCTAAGGATCTTATGTGTTTCAATAAGATAACTACTCGTGCTTCTAAAATCCAGTGAGTACAGGCCCAAATATTAATTTATTAGAATGATACCAGGGATACAGATTTTGGTTATGTGGGACAGAGTGGGGAAGCTGGGATTGCTCTTCTTAAAGTAGAGAAGGTTCAGAGGAAATTAAATCAGAGGTCATCAAAAACATGAATGTATTGGACACAGTAGGAAAATTGTTTCCAGTGGCTTAAGCACTTGTAAATAAGGGCCACAGATTTAAGATAATCAGCAAAAGAAGAAGAAGTGATGTGAGGAAACTTTTTTAATAAAACATTGTGAGTTGTCGTGATTTAGTATCTAACAAAGTTAGGGAAGCTGTTTCAGTGGTAACCTTCAGAAGGCTAACTACTTGAAGGAAAAGTTCTGTGCAGCTACGGAGAAGGAACAAGCAAGTGGATTCATAAACGTGCTCCACCAAACAGCCAGCAAAGGAATAATAAGCCAAATGTCATCCTCCTGTGCTTTATCATTCTGCAATTTCATCTTTACAAACCCTGATTACGGATTCTCCTGTAAGTGAAAATAACTTTTCTACATTTGCCCAACCAAACCTCATCATAATTTTCAAGACACCAGTTCATCTCAGTTTCCTTTCCTCTACAGAGAAGAGATCCAACCTGTCCTATTTTTTCCTAACAGTAAAATACACATTTATCCCCAAGAAAACAATGATGGAAAAGTTTGCAGAAACTTTAAGTTGGAGATGAAGATATTCTCTTAAACTTTGTTATTACTTTGAGTACCTAAAGCACAAAATAAGCTCAATGATTTAAGAAGACAAAACTGATCATCAACATTTGTAAGAAGTTTAAAGATTAGCATTGACTTAAGGGAGTAAGCCAATGGACAACAAAATGACGAAGCTTTAAGTGTTTTTGAACCAGGAGAACAAGAGCTTACAATGCTTCTGTTGACACAAAATAACATAGGAAATACAGACTGCTCTGAGTCCAAGCTCTTGTTCAGCAGTGATTGGGAAAGGACTGAGAAGGAACAACTTAATTAAGGGCTGTAAGTTTCTAGAATATGAGTGCAATTTGAATTATTTTTCCTTCGGCAAATATAAATGTGGCCTGAATTAGCAGAGGCCATTATAAGCAGCAGCAGAAAGCACAACAGCACAGAGGTGGAATGAAGAAATCATGTGCACAATGCCTTCCCATTTCTGTAATCCTAACCTCAGCTCTGTCACAATAAAGAAAGAACACTCAGAATACCACTAGATATTTTATCCATTAATATCATTTTCAGAGCATTACATTGTTCTTATCTGGGTCACAGGATGTGGGTGTCACTGGCTAGGCCAGCATTTATTGCCATTAAGTAGTCTGGGAACAGCATTCCACTGTATTTGTAACTCAAAAGGAGCAAAATTTGAAGGAAACATAAGCTGTAACCAAAAGGGAATTTTTGCAAAAGACCATTTCAAATAAATGTTTGCAATTTCACACTGACCTGCAAAAAATACTGAGTTATTATATTTAAATTACCTCTTCATAAGAGGAGCTTGGTGGGGTGGCAAAGAACATAGCAGCTATTTTCTGTTGGACCCAGGGCAATTCTGCAAATGTAAAACACCTTGAGAGAAATAAATGAGAATGAATAAAACTTTCAACTACATCTCTGTAATATGATGGATCATGACACCATCCTTGATTTGACACCATTAATGGGGTACAAACAGTCTTCAATTTGCTTGTTGTCCAGTACAATATCAAATGTAACAACAGTGATGTAGAATCAGAGTCAATGCAGGTCAATATATTTTAACTGCTTCTCTCCCAACCCAAGTTGCAGAATACTTCACTGATTACACTCAATAGCAGAGTTATCCATTAGTATTCAGCAGACTGATCTATCAATTTCTAACTAGATTGGTGCACTGAAGGTAATTGCAAATAAAACAAGAGATGAAACAATTTAACTCAGTCATATGCTCTTTAACAGAAGATACAACAACATTTTTAAAAGCAGCAATGTGAGATATTTGAGATTCCATTGTTTAAATTTATAAAGGTATTAAAATTCATCAATGTTAGACTAAGTCTCAGTAAATAGAACTGCCCAAAATGATAAAGTTCCTACCATAATCCCATTAAATGAATTGATGTTGCATCTTTGGGATTAAGCTCAATAGCTTTCTGAAAGACAAGAGAAGTTTTTCAAATAACTTCCTATCATCAAGATTTTATTTCTTCTATTTATAAAAGTGTATTTCAGAAAGTCACCACAGAAGAAGTGACCTTTGGTTTTATTGAAAGCTGTTTCTCAATTTAATCTGCAGTTTACAGAATCACAGAATTGTTACAGCACAGAAAGAGCCCATTTGGTCCTTCACGTCTGCACTAGCTTACTAAATAAACAATTTTTCCAAATGCCATTCTCCCACTTTCTCCCTGTCACTCTGTACATTCTTCCTTTCCAGATGACAATCTAATTCCCACTTCTCCTGCTTCATATTCTACAGCTAAATCTGCATCCTCCTTTCACCTAATTTAGGAGACATTAAGTTCTAATTACTGTCCATTCTCTAACCCAAATTATCCTGAAAATGGCATTTACTGTCAGGGTGCAAAGGCCACGGAACGTTGGCCCACACCTATTATTCTTTAACTCAGCTCACCAATGGACATGCATCGGATCACAAGTGATAAAACAAACACAGAAATTGCTGGAGAAATTCAGCAGGTCTGCAGCATTTGTGGACAGAAAGCAGAGTTAACGTTTCAAATCTAGTCATCCTTCTTCAGACATAAACTTTTCCTTTCCAAACTTGTGAAGTTCTTAATTAAACCACACACACACCAATTCTGCATTCCTCTTCTAGTTCTAAATACTTTGTATCTAGAAATATTGAGCTACCAAATCAATTGAAGTCATGTTTCTGTCAACAATACGCCATTTCCCTTCAGATTTCTTATTCTTATGTTTTATGTATTTACAGCTAAACAATGCAATGCTAAGCCACTCATATTACTCAAAGGCTTTCCCTTTTTATTTTCCTCCACTTTCTTTTATTCTCCCTTTTTAAATTAGCTTTTTAAACTATTTTGACACTTCACAGCATTTATTCCTAATTCCTTCCCAAGTTACCCCTAATTAGGTTTCTCAATCTTACCTTTACTAACAGCAGAATGACTTTTTATGAAACGAAAACCATGTAAATAAATGCACTGATATTGTAAAATTTCACATTTACCTGAAAATGTTCTTTAATGACATAAGCATTTGCAATTTTAGCCTTGATACCCTCGTAGTCTCCAACATCACTGATGCATATAGCATACCACTGCAGAGATTGAAAGAAAATTAAGATCACAAGCAGGTAGAAACTTTAAAACGAGAACATGGCAAATAAATATGCATTACCTTATGAGCTGCAAAGCTCAATTCATTTTTCTCCAGCGCTTTTCCAGCAAAATCCAAAGCCTCATATGTCAGCTGTTTCTTCTTTTCCACAGAAGTGCTTTCCAACTGTGCCAAATCTCGTGATGCACGAGCTAGGCGCCACAGAAGCTCACCATTTGTACTAGATAAAATAAGGAATTCAACTTGTCTATTTTAAACAAACAAGTTTCCTTCTTTCAACATTTTTTTTCCTTATGACTTTAATTCAGGATCATATGCTAAATGGGAAAACCCAAATTAACTATTCTGAGGCCAACACTAATGTTGCATCTCAATACAGTACATGGACTTGGGTTAAGTTGGCCCACAATCAAAAGACATTGGATGAACGTTGAAAGACAACATAAAATAGGGGGTGCAGGAGCAGCCAGACCTGGGTGTATATGTGCACAGATCATTGAAGGTAGTAGGACAGGCGGAGAACAGTTTATAAGGCATACAATTATTAATAGGGGCATACAATTTAACAGCAAGGAGGTGATATTCAACTTATTCAAGACACTTGTCAGATTTCAGCTTGATTGTTAAGCAGTATGGGCACCACGTTATAAGAAAGATGTGAATGCATTGGAGAGACTAAAGACGCAATTTACAAGATCAGTTCCATGAATTAGAAACTTCAATTATGAGTATAGTTTGAGGAAATTGGGGTGTCCTCCAAGGAGAGAAGACTGAGAGGTGATTTGATAATGTTTTCAAAATCATGAGCAGACTGGCCAGAGTAGATAGGGAGAAGCTGTTCCCACACGGAGAAGAAACAATGAGAGGGGGAAGAATTAAAGTGATGTGCAAACAAAGTAAGAGGAAAACTTTTCACACAGTGCGTAGTTAGGTTATTGAATGCACTGCCTGGAAATGTGGTGAAGAGAGGTTCAGTTAAGGCACTCAAGAGGTCATTGGTTGATAGTTTAGATAGAAATGGTGTGCTGCAGTAGGAGAAGAGGCAGGAGATTGGCACTAATTAATAAAATCGAGTAATCAAAATTATTTGAACATTCTTGTGTCTAAAGCAGCTACTGTGAAATCACCTTTATCATTCTCATTAACAAATTATTACTTTGTATACTAAACTGTATAATACTACATGTCTAGAACAATTAAATCCTTCTTGAAAATTTGGTGTACAGTTTAAAGTTAAAAAAAAATTCAACTGACTTATACAGTCCAATACATTGCAGTAGTCCTTTGTGTGGGAATTATAAATGAAATAGCATTCACAAAGATACTCAATTTGGATTTTTTTGAGTTTTCTAAATGCAGAATAAATGCTGTACCACTTGAATAAATGACTTCTGATTATATGAGAAACAAAAACAGAAATTACTGGAAAATCTCAGCAGGTCTGGCAAAACTGGGGTTCTGAAGAAGGGTCACTGCATCCAAAACGTTAATTCTGATTTCTCTCCACAGACGCTGCCAGACTACTGAGCTTTTCCAACAATTACTGTTTTTGCTTCAGATTTCCACCATTCGCGGTTCTTTTGGTTGTCTAAGAACATATGTACGGCTTATAAATACACAGCTAATACTAGGCTTTAAGGATATAAGAACAAACAAATCTGAATAAGTAATCTAATCCAGCCAGGTCCCTTCAGAATTCTGACTACTTTTCATTTTGCTGTACTCGTGTTCTTGCAAATTCACAGATTAATCCCAATTCTTTCCAAAAGCGTCAAATAGATCAGCATAGATTTTGAAATAATAACAAAATCTTTGAAATTCTTGCCAGTTCTGCAGACTCTGTGATAAAAGAATGGGAATTAACTTTTCAGGTTGATGGACTTTTATCAGAACTGGGAAAAGTTAGAGGTGCAATAGATTTTAAGCAAACAAAGGTGAATGACGGTGGAAAAGGAATAAAATGTGTGTGACGCAGTGGAAGATAGCAGCTATTAAATGGTAAATGGGTTGATATTGCAAGGAAAGTAGGAATGGTAATGGAACAATGAAAAAACAATGCAAGTGTCTAGAAGGGCTGCATATGGCATGATTATAACAGTTTCTGTCCAAAAGAAAACATTAAAAAGCAAAAACCTGCAAAGAAAAAGAAAGCGAGGGCAGTGGTTATAATTTGAAATTGTAATTCCTATTTGTGAATCCAAAAGTCTATAAAATGCCAAATTGACAGATAAGATACTGCTCCTCAAATTTAAACTGAGCTTCACTGGAACAGTGTAAGAGGTTGAGGTCAGAATGGGAGCAAGATGGAGAATTAACATGACAGGCAAATGAAAGTTTTTTGTTTACTCATTCATGGGAAGTAGGCTGTCCTGATTGGGTCAGGATTTACTGCCCACCCCTAATTGCCCTGAAGAAGGTGATGGTGAACTGCCTTCTCGAGCCACTGCAGTCCAATTGGTATAGATAGACCCACAACACCATTTGGGAGAAAGTTGCAGAATTTTGATCTAGCAACACAGAAGAAACAGTGATATATTTCCAAATCAGGGTGTACGTGGTTTGAAGGGGAATTTGCAAGTGGTGGTGTTCCCAGTGCATCTGCTGCTTTTGTGCTCCGAGATAGCAGTGATTACAGGTTTAAAGATAGTGACTAAAGAGCCTTAGTGAATGTGTACAGTGCATCTTGTAAATTATGCACATTGTTGCTACTGTATGTCTGTAGTGGAGGGAGTGAATCAACATTGTGGATGTGGTGCCAATCAACAAAGCTGCTTTGTCTTGAATGGTATCAAACTTATTGAGCATTGTTGGAGCTGCACTCATCATATGAGAAGTATTGTGTCACAATCCTGACTTGTACCTTGTGGACAGGCTTTAGGGAGTCAGGGGATGATTTATTTGCTGTCGACTTCCTAGCCTCTAACATGCTCTTGTAGCCACTGTGTTTGTACAGTGGATAGTCTAGTGCAGTTATTGGTCAATGGTAAGTCCTAGGACATTGAGATACATCCTGTTTGCCTGTTCCTGCGCACAAAATGGGTTGGCAGCTGCAGTGAAAGGGGTCAGTGAGCTCCAGATTGTAGTATTGAGGTGCTGAACTGCATTGAAAGTTAGTGCCATGATGATGTAGTGAGGCTTGCTAATGCTAACCTCCATGATGGAGGGTATGTGCAATTGCTGCCCATGAAGCATGTCCTGAGGTGATGAGAAATGCTAGCTGTGGAGCTGCCTGGTACCTGTTTAGAGTTTATGTCAGGAATTGTCCCCACTGCCTGGGGAAATAGAAACCTGCTTAGAAATGAGGCTAGATTAGGTAATAATGAGATGTTAATGCGTGCAAATGGGCCTCTTGCAGCTCAAAACTGAGATTCTCATCTTGCTGAAAAAGCCTTGCATGGAAAATCTACCCTTTTCTTCCCCAGCATCAACACTCTCATTTTCCAATCTTGCAATATTTTCCTAACTGACTCACTATTGCCCACTTTGTTCAAGGGCTGGGAAATTTCGAATGATCAACTCTTTCTCCCCACAGATGCTGTTAGACTTGTTAAGCATTACCAGTATTTTTCTTGTACATCTGCAATATTCTGTTTTAGTATCAAAATTAGTTTTACTTTGTACTTACATGTGCCAAGAGTCATCAACTGTCAACGTGAAAATGTTATTTTTCAAAAGCATTCACCCTCCTATTGCAACGAGGTCAACAAAAATTTACCTCTCATAATAACCCACTGACAATAATTAACTCAAATTTATGCATACAACTTGGACTTAAAGTCATTGCAGATAATTAACACAGAAGTTTAATTTGCGCTGAAAATATCCATGGGTGATTAAAACGCATCACTAAAGCATACTTGATTTGCTTCTGCTTAACAGTAAGTGATCCCTCAGCTACCATTTATTCTTTGAGAATTCAAGTTATTAATGGCATTCCACGGGTTATAAGTTCAGTTTAAAGAAACATTAGGCAGGGGACAACGAATGGCATTCAATCAACACAGCTTAATATTTCCAGTACAATTTTGTTGATATATTACCTGTTCTTGTGGTCAATAAGGAGGTGATAAAGTTTTTCCACTTCTCCAGTGCCATAAAGATAGTCAGCCCGGTCTATAATTTCTTCCACTGGAAATCCAAAAAATAATTGCTATCACACAAAACATTGACATACATGTAACAATCAAAATTTGCAGATATTTCCAGGAACATTATGCATTTTATCAACTCGCAAGACAGAGAAACTCTTGAGTGGTAAAGCAATTCTGTAGGTTAGTAAAATCTAAGCAATTTTAAGGACAAACGTAATTGAGTTTTTTGAAGCAGAATTGTTTACTTGGATTTTAGTAAAGCTTTTGACAAGGTTCCGCATGGTAGACTAATTAGTAAAGTTAGGTCACAAGGGATTCAGGGTGAGCTTGCCAATTGGATACATAATAGACTTAATGGCAGGAGACAGCTTTTTGGACTGGAGCCCTGTCACTAGCAATGTTCCACAGGGATCAGTTCAGGTCATTGTACATTGAGCTTCGTAAGTGGCTCAATACTGTAATACCTGCCCAAGAGTCACAGCACCGCAAAAGACTACCGATGGTTCCTCACTTTGCTAAGATAGCAATAACGATTAGGATAGACATGTCACTGGAATATTGGAGGCTTATTAGATTTCACTTGTGTAGAAAAAAATCCCATGCGAAATACAGAATCTTGACTTTTTAAAAAGGTCTACACATAAAATATTCTTTGTTCTACGTAATATTGTGAAAGTAAAAGGTTATATTGAACGTGCTAATTTACTAACATTAATGTGCTTTTCAACCTCACTCAGTTTATCCTATCTGTTTCCCTGGTTGCATGGATGTGAAACCTAATGTTATACCCATTATCACCAACATGAAAATAGCATCACATCATGAAATATTTTTCTTCAAAATAACATACTGTATGGCAAGAAAGTTATGCTAACCTGCTCAATTTAAACATTATTTAATGTGGTATCTGAAAGGTGATGCACAAGCAGCATTGAATTACAACCCATACTCCATTAATGGAAATCAAGTTCCGCTAATCCCAAGGTTGTCACAGAATTCAAAATTTTATCAAAGTGAACAAAATTCCCCAATTCTTCCCATGAAATCACAGAATGTGTAACATCTATCTATTTCCTTCCTCCCTCCTTATATCCAAGGACGCAGACATACTGTACTCTCAGTTCACAATGTGCTCCCCTCCACATTGGGGAGACAAATGCAGACTGCGTGACTGTTTTGCAGAACACCTAAATTCTGTCTGTAAAAATGACCCTGAGCTTCCAGTTGCTTGCCACTTCAACGCACCACCATTTTCCCTGGCTAACATTACTGTCGCAGGCTTGCTGCAGCACTCTAGCAAGGCCCAATGCAAGCTTGAAGAACAACTTCTCGTTTTTCACTCGGGAACTCTACGGGCTCTGCTCCAGAGGTGTGAAAAAAATCTCTGAACATGTTGATTAGAAATTATCCTACTAATTTAGAAGAGACTCTTGTGGCACAGGGGTAATGTCCCTACTTCTGAGCCAGGAGGCTCAGGTTCAAGTTCCACCTGCTCCAAAGATGTGTGATAGAATTAGAAAATTTGATTAGAAAATTAGGGATTAACAATAAATGCTGGCCCAGACAGAAACAGCCACATCCAGAGAACATACAACTCCAACCTCAGTGGGTGATAAAAATAAAAGCAAAATACTTCAGATGCTGGATTTCTGAAATATAAACAGAAGATGCTGGAAAAACTTAGTAGATTTGGCAGCATCTTTGGAGATAGAAAAAAAATTAACATTTCAAGTCTAAATTGACTAGTCTTTGGAACTGAGGTTCAGGTTCATTGGGCTCCAAAGAAAAGTCATCTCAGACTTGAAATGTTACGTTTGTTTCTTTCGGTACATCTCCTCCACATCCTTTCTTCTCTACAGCCTCTGAATCAGCTGCTGCTTTTATTGCAAAAGCTGACTCATTTATACTGGTCTAACATTTACTGACTTATCATAATCAGATAAAGACCAAAAAAATCCAATGCAGGAAGTGAAAGGCATTTTTCAATGTGATGAATTGCTTCTCGATTAAGAACAACGATAAAAACTCCAGAACTGCATCACAATTAAAGAATTTATGTAGCAATCCTGAACATAGAAAGATCAATAATTTCTCTTCCTTCTCCTTCTAATTTGCCCAGAAAGGCAGTGGAATGACACATTACAAACTTTAGATTCTCAGTATTTCCCACAGCTATAGCTGACAAATGTATTTTAGGTTCATGTATTTCCATTTCTAACCAACAGATGGCAGTATTGCAGCACTAGTCAAATTGCTGTCTTCAGAAAAAAGGCAAATAGGGAATCTAGAGATAGTAGGAGCTGCAGATGCTGGAGAATCTGAGATAACAAGGTGTAGAGCTGGATGAACACAGCAGGCCAAGCAGCATCAGAGGAGCAGGAAGGCTGACGTTCTGGGCCTAGAC
>JAHRHZ010000075.1:7882874-7899812 GCA_024137785.1 Ginglymostoma cirratum | reverse complement strand
CTCCTCTGATGCTGCTTGGCCTGCTGTATTCATCCAGCTCTACACCAAACAGGGAATCTATAACAGATCAAAGGGCATTTGTGGCAGAGTGGTAGTGTCCCTACTCCTGGACCAGTACGTGTGAGTTCAGATCTCACCTGCCCTGGAGACGTGTGTCATAACATGTCCAAACAAACTAATAAAAAAAACTTCAGAATATCAGGTCCTCAAGGCCATCCTACATAGTCATGTTGCAATTTATACGGCTGTGATCCCAGTCACGTTTTCCCCCCCTACCACCTCCAAAACAGAGATATAGCTACCCACTCCCAACGCCACCACACCAATTTCTTGGGGGAGACAAAATAAAAGAAAATCCAATGACTAATGTAGGGAGAAAATGATAAATTCTTTACCAACCCTTAAAGCCAGACAACAAGCTTATGGCACTACAATGACTGGGAGTTATCTCCCCTAAGTGCCAACCTACCTTCTATAAAGACCACTCTCAAGAACTCATCCAGCTTTCTGTTAAATGATTGCAGAAAATTCGAAATCACTGCACAAGCCGGCAACACGTTCCAAAGAACGACGACTCTCTGTGAAAATAAATAATCTCCTGACAAATAATCTAGTTCTATACCTAAATTCTAGACCTAAGCTGATTGTTAACCTATCTACCTCAGACAGTCTATCCATGCAGGGCAAATACATTGCTTTTATTGAAATTTAAAATCATTGTCAAATCTCATTGAAGTTTTTGTACTGTCAAAGTCTAAGTTCTCTAAGATATAAATGATAAAGGCTTTAAGATAAGGATCAACTGAGTGAGCAGCCAGCCAACACAATTCAAATTTAGTGACTAAAGACCCAAAAACAAACAAAATCTTGAGGTAATTATAGAAGTGCAAGGCCATTCTTGATTCTTTTATCCTGAATGATATTCTTTCCCTTCCCCCCAACAAAATAGAATATAATTGTTGCTGTAAAGATTCCAAAATGTTAAGTAAATTTCATGACTTTACCTGAATGTGCACAAAAATCATTCTTTGAATGAACTTCCTGTTATCAGTTCTAAAATTACACTTAAAAGTAAATTAAAATAGTCCACCACAGATGCTGAATGACAATTTATTTACAAGCATTTTGTTTGTCCCATTTCACCTAGAAATGGGGATTTAATTGATTTTAGTAATCCCTAAATTTAAACATATGGATTGGAACATGGTTGAGACCCACAAACATCAGTCTCCATAATGAAAAAAAAATTGTACAAATTCAAATTATTTATTAGCACTACTGTCATTCAGTAAATTGGAGATGGAGCATCGTTTACGGTAGAGCTCACTGCAAACAGTACATTTTAGTGCAAAGTCAATTTTTCAGTAAACAGGATTTAAACAGCAATGCGTTTGTTGCCACTATAAATGCAGGAGGCACTCTCACAGCTCTTGCAGTCGTGGTCCTTTTGACATCACAGTTTGGCGGCCCAGAACTTGTGTAATGGCTTCCTACATCAAATTTATCTCATGAACCAGCCCTACAGTCCTGAAATAATTACAAAATTGTTGACCCAATGGAGCACTCAGCAAGAGCCCACAGTCCTCACCGCACAATTCCAGAACCATATGGCAAGTCAGGCAGGTCAGCCACCAGTGACGGGGATGGGTTTGGCCAGTGGGATGGCCAAAACTGAGGAAGTGCAAACCAGGATGACAGGCAACAAGGGTGGGGACAGCCAACATGACAAGAATGGATAGTGAGTGGCCAACTGGTTGGCCAGTGATGGGGGGAGCAGCCAATGGGATGGCTGGCAACAGGGAGGGATGGCCAGTGACGAGGAGGCAGCCAGTAACGGTAAGAATGAACAGTGGGGTAGTGGAAACAAGGATACAGCCACCATTGATGAGCATGGACAGAGGTGGCTGGCAAGAAGGGGGCAGGCAGCAGATCTGAAAGTGTGAAGGAGCAACAACAGGCATACACTGTTTCGAATCCCAGCGCAGCATGGAGGCAGGAGATAAAGCAAGTAAACAATATAAGTTACCTACAGATTGTATTTTTATTTAATAAGTCTTTGCAAGCTACAACGAACAACTGCTTGTTCATCGTCTGCAAGGCTCAATTCGGGTGTGTGATGGGTAATCTCCACTTGCCAGGATAGTAAAACTGCAACAGCTGTGTCAAGAAACTCAACTCCTTCAGGAAGACTGGCCTACTGGCACCCAGTTCAACACCTTAATCGTTCACAAAGTCCACCACTGTGATTTCTGTGTGGACCATCTATATATGGTCTATAGCAAATGATCAGTTCCAACAACACCTCTCAAACCCATATCATCTACCACGAGGGGGACAAAAGCAGTCAATGTTGAGGAACACTACCACCTGCTGTGTTCCCCTCCAAGCCACACCGCATCCTGATGTGAAACTATATCAGTGTTCCTTCCAACAGTCACTGGATCAAAATCCTGGAACTCCCTTCCTAACAGCACAGTGAGTGTTGCTACCCTCCATGAGCTGATGCAGAAGGCAACTCTCCATCCTCTCAAAAACAATTAGGGATAGGCAATAAGGGATGGGTAATAAATGGTGACCCTGCCGATGAAGCCCACATTTTATAATTTAAAAAAACTCCACAACCCTCTAAGATTTCTATGCCCCATAGATTTCAGCCCCATGAGCATTCTTGATTTTAATCACTCCATCATTGTTGACCATGCCTTCAGCTCTCCAAACCCTAAACATGAAATTCCCTCCTGGAATCCTTTCACTTTCTATCTCTTTTTCCTCCTTTAGGACACTCCTGATAGCCTACATCTTTGACCAAGCTGTCGGTCAAACCTAATTCTCCTCTCAAACACCTTGGAACATTTTATAATATCAACATTCCTTCATAAATACAAATTACTGTTATGTAAGAAGAACCCTGAATCGTTACAACTGATTTCTGAAAGCATAATGGTGTCAGCCACAATCCTCAAACTTATTCAAACTAAGTTTTTAAAAGTCATATTCTTGCCTCACTTTGCAAGGTGTGTTGAAACCACATTAAAAATTGAACACCCAGTTTTCAGTCGGGTTATGTTAATTTTCAGTAATGCAGTCACGCTCAACTTTCCTTGTTGGTCAATAAATCTAAGAAGGTTTAGAGATTACAGCACAAGTAGAGGAAGGACTTAGCGCCCTGTAATTAAGAAAGCTGCAACTTAATCTTCTAGCAAAGCTCAACACAAGCGGCAGGAACATCACCTCATCTTCCACCTAGGTACCCTACAGACCTGAGGATTCACATTGAATTTGACCACTTCAGAGTATGAACACCTCCCTCCATGTTTGTTAAACAACACCATGACCCCTGGCCCTGTTTTGAATAGGTTGCTTCCAACATAACCCATTTTAAACTATTCACACATCCCATCTGCACCTATTCAGCGTTTATTTCTTTCCCAGTTTACTATAAGCAACTTTCTTGTCAGTTTCTCCATTTCTCTCTCTTTCTGGGTACTGTCTACATCTATCTGTCTCACTCATTCACACCACTCCCACACCCATCAACTGCATAACTACCACCAGTTCTGACGAAGGGTCACAGCACTCATGACATCAGTTGTGTTTTTCTCTCCACAGACGCTGCCAGGCCTGCTGAGTTTCTCCAGCACTTTCTATTTTTGCTTAGACTCTACACTGGAACACACACACGTTAGAAGTTTCAGGGAAGGTGCTCAAAAATGGATGCTGCCAAACTTCTAGACCATAATTTTGAGCAGGCTGGGCATGGAGAGGGACCAGTCTGTGATTTTGGTAGGATCAAGGTTATATATTATGACACTTAGTCTTTGTTTAGAAACACGGACCTTATGCAAGAAATGATAAAACGTTCAGAATATATTTAGTTCAAGTATTGACTCAAATGTTCAATTAGGCCATACGACCATGAGATATAGGAGAATTAGGCCATTCGGCCCATCGGGTCTGCTCCACCATTCAACATGGCTGATATGTTTCTCAACACCATTCTCTCGTAACCCTTGATACCTTTACTAATCAAGAACGTATTTATCTATGTCTCAAATACACTCAATGACTTGGCCTCCACTGCAATGAGTTCCACAGATCAGCTACCCTCTGGCTGAAGAAATTTCTCTTCATCTCAATTCTAAAGGGTCATACCTTCACTCTGAAGCTGTGAACTCGGGTCTAAGTCTTTCCTACTAGTGCAAACACTTTCTCTATGTCCACTCTATCCAGGCCTCTCAGTATTATTTAAGTTTCAATCAGACCCCCTCATCATTCTAAACTCCTTTTCAGTGCAGACACAAAGTCCTCAACTGCTTCTCAATGATAAGTCCTTCAACTCCAGCGTCATTCTTGTAAATCTCCTCTGGAACCCCTCCAACGCCAGCAGATCCTTCCTTAGATACGGAGCCCAAAACTGCTCATATTCCAGATGCTGTCTGACCAGAACCTTATACAGCCTCAGCAGCACATCTCTGCTCTTGTATTCTAGCCCTCTTGAAATGAATGCTCACACTGCATTTGACTTCATAACAGCTAACTGAACCTGTATGTTAATCATAACAGAATCCTGAACTAAGATTCCTTAGGCCCTTTGAGCTTCAGATTTCTGCAGCCTTTCCCCATTCAGAAAATAGTCTACACCTCTATTCTTCCTACCAAAGTGCATAACTTCACAGTTTGCCATATTGTATTCAACCTGCCACTTCTTTGCCCACTCTCCTAGCCTGTCCAAGTCCTTCTGCAGCGTACTCCCTTGCTCAACACGACTTGTCTATTCACTTATCTTTGTGTCATCTGCAAACTGAGCAGCAATTCACTCAGTTCCTTTGTCCAGATCGTTAATATGTAACAAATGGCTGTAGTCCCGACACTGACCCCTACAGACTTCTACTAGTCACCAGCTGCCATCCTGAAAAAGACTTTATTCCCACTCTCCACCTTCTGCCAGTCAGTTGATTCTCTATCCGTCCCAGTACCTGCCCCTACCACCATACGCTCTTATTTAGTGATCCTCTGTGCAACACCTTGTCAAAAGCTTTCTAGAAATCCAAACAGATCATGTCCACTGACTCTCCTTTATCTAACTTGCTTGTTACCTTCTCAAAGAATTTTAACAGATTTGTCAGGCAAGAAAAAATACATAACATAAATCATTGCCAGTTTGATTTTCTCATTTACAAAATGAGCAGTTACTTCACAGAGAAAATCATGATGAAAATCTCCAATACCAGTTTTACCTTTTTCATCAGCGTGAACTACAAGAAATCTTGGAATGTTTCTGTAAACATCATAACCCAGAAAGGTCAACAATGATAGAGTTAGTCCTCTTCCTAAATTTTTACCACCTCTCAAAACCTAGACATGGAAAAGAAGTGATATGGTTAAACACGATTAAATTTCAAAGTCATAGTAAAAAGTAAATAGAGCTTCATTTTAACATATAAGGTAACTTGCACACCTTATCAAACGAACTTGCTGCCTGGCCTTCGGTGATACAGCTTAGCTGGATATTTCATGCAACAAATGAGCTGCACAAAAGGAACAGAGAAAATTCTATCTCTTGGAGAAAACACTTAATATTTCCAAACAAGGGCAGGATTTATACAATTAATGGTTGGGCCTTGAGTAGTAGTGTAGAACTAGGGGTTCAGGAACATAATTCTTTGAAATCTGTGACACAGGTAAACAGGGTAGTTAAGAAGGCATTTAGCACACTTGCTTTCATTACTCAGACCTTTGAGTATAGGAGTTGGGATGTAATGTTGAGATTATACAGGATGTTGGTGAGACCACTTCTGGAGAACTGTGTGCAGTTCTGGTCACCCTGCTAAACGAAGGATATGATCAAACTGGAGAGGGTTCAGAAAAGATTTACCAGAACGTTGCCAGGAATGAAGGGTTTAAGATATAAAAATAGACTGGAAACTCTGGGACCTTTTTCACTGGAGCGTAGGAGGTTTAGAGATGACCTTATAGATGTTTATAATGGCAGGTGTCTTTTCCCTAGGGTGGGGGGTCCAAAACTCGGGGGCATATTTTTAAGGTAAGAGGAGAAAGCTTTAAAAAGGACATGAGGGGCAATGATTTTACACAGAGAGTAGTTTGTGTGTGGAATGAACTGCCAGAGAAAGTGGTGGATGCAGGTACAGACATTTGAAAGATATTTGGATAAGTTCATGAAGAGGAACAGTTTGGAGGGATATGGGCCAAGTGCAGGCAGGTGGGACTAGTTTAGTTTGGGAACATGGTTGGCATGGACTGGTTAGACCAAAAGATCTGTTTCTGTGTTGTGTGACACTGACTCATAATGGTATTGCAAAGGATAAAAAAAAAAAGATGGGCCAGCCATTGCAACAGCAAACCCAACCATCCAGGACAGTTGCTTACAGCAAGAACCAAATTGTTTTGGCAGTCCACTGATCATAAACAGTAATTTACATGGTACTTCCTTCTCCTCCCCTGAAAGTTTGTTTCATATACACTGGGGACCCTGGTTCTGAATCCATTTTCATTTCTAATTACAATGGATAATAGACCATAAAGTCAGGAATAAATCACAGAGGCATTTTAAAATAGAAGCAAGTGATTTACCAGTTTCCACATTATAAAACAGTAGCAAACCACCTTTTCTTCCACCAGTCATAAATTAAGCGATTGTAAACTGAATTCATAATCAATGATTTTTAAAAATGTTGGACAAATGTATCAGTTTTTACAGAATTATTTGTAGTATTTTAATTGTCAACAAGTAAAATGTCAGTATCCATAATACAGTACATAGTGACAACAAACAGCTTTATTGTTCTATTCCCATCATCACAGCTAAACTGTTTCAATCTTCTGTCTTGCACTCAATCCCCCAACACCTAAATCTCCTCGCCATCTTTTTAGCAACCCCTTCAGACATCTCTCCTAATACCATTCATGGTATCTAAAGTGAAATTTCTTGACGCAGGCTATATTAGAAGACATTACAAAAAGCAACTTCTGTGTCTTACTGGAAATTTCCATATTACATTGAAATTGCAGGGCACTGACCGTAAGACTGTGAGGCACAACAGCAGAATTAAGCCATTTGGCCCATCCAGCCTGCTCTGCCATTCAATCTTGGCTGATGCTTCTCAACCCCATCCTCCTGCTTTCTCCGCATAACCCTCGATCCCCTTCCCAATCAAGTACCTATCTGATGACGAGTCATCTAGACTAAAAACGTTAGCTTGCTGTCTCTATGGATGCTGTCTGACCCGCTGTGATCTCCAGCATTTGTTGTTTTCAGTACCTATCTATTCCTGTCTTAAATATACTCAATGACTTGTCCTCTAAAGTCCCCTTTGGCAAGGAGCTCCACAGGTTAACCATGATACTCCAAATGTGGTCTGACTGGAGCCTTATGCAGCCTCAGCAGTACATCTCTGATCTTGTATTTTAGCTATCTTGAAACAAATGCTAACTTTGCATTTGTCTTCCTAACTGCCAATTGAACTTGCAAGCTAACTTTAAGAGAATCTGAACTAGGACTCCCAAGTCCCTCTGTGCTTCAGATTTCTGCAGCCTTTCTCCTAGGCAGCACCTTGTCAGAGGCGTTCTGGAAATCTAAATAGATCACGTCCACTAGCTCTCCTTTGCCTAACTTGCTCATCATCTTTTCAAAGAGTTACAACCGATTTGCCAGGCATGACCTTTCCTTGACAAAGCCATGTTGACTCTGCCTTATTTTACAATGAACTTCCAAATATTCTGCAATCTCATCCTTAATAATGGTCTGTTAAATCTTACCACTAACCAAAATCAGGCTCACCAGCCTATAGTTTCCTGTCTTCTGCCTCCCTCCCTTCTTAATTGTTGTATTAGCCATTTTCCATTCCTCTGGCTTCTGACAGGCCACCATCAATGCCTCTACAATCTCCTGAACTATCTCCTTCAGAACTCTGAGATGTAGTCCATTTGGTCCGGGTGACTTATCCATCTTCAGACCTTTCAGCTTCCCCAGCACCTTCTCCTTAGTGATGGCCACGACACTCACCTCTGCCCCCGACTCTCCTGAAGTTCTGGTATGCTGCTTTGATATCCAAACATGCAAATTCCTGCAGATACCTTTCATTCACAGAACACTTAAGAGTGGAAACATAAAAGGGTGGACCTGCAGGGCAGAAATCCAACTGGTAAGATGAAAGACAAGAATTTAGGGGCAGGGGTCTTAGTGACAACACGTATTAAGAACTCTGATGAGATGGAGGTTGAAAATATGAGATTTGGAATGAGACTGGAACATATCTGGGGTTACAAACTCTCCAAAACTGTTGAGGAATTTGCCAGGATTGAAGATTAAACTGGGAGATGTAATGTCCACACTGGAGGCTGCAACGTGAAGCTGAACAACACAGAGCTCAGGGTGTCAATTGGAGAGCAGGTAAAGCAAAACGCGCATGCGCTGTCACCGCCACTTGCCCAGCTCTCATCGGGACGGGAGACGGTTAAAGCCACGACCTGAGCCCGATAATAACACATCCACCGGCCGGCAGCCCTGCCACCCACCTGCGCTCTCACCCCGAGCCTAGAAATGCCGGACCACACTCGGCAGCACCCGCTGCGCCCGATCCCTGTGGCTTTAAACATGAACCGGAAAACAGCGCTCCCACCAACGGCCGCCATTGTCGCCGCGGCCGCTGCACACCTCCGTGCAGTGACCGGTAGGGGGCGGTCATAAGGACCTCGGCTGCTCACTAGCGGCCGGTCCCTGTAATAACACCCAGTTCAGATTTCATCGAGGATCGCATTGAGACCAGCGAGTGCTGATTTGTTCCAGGATCACACCGATAGCACCTAGATCTGATTTAATCCAGGATCATACAGAGACCAGTCAATTCTGACTTAATCCAGGATCAGTCTGAGAACATTGAATCCTGATTTTATACAATATCAGACTGAGACCACTCAGTCCTGATTTAATCCAGAATCACACTGACACCACCTGATTTAATCCTGGTCACACTGAGAGTACACAGCCATGATTTAATCCAAGATCAGGCTATAAGCACCCAGTCTTTTTTTTAATTCACTCACAGGATGAGGGCATCGTTGACTAGACCAGCATTTATTGCCCGTCCCTAAGTGCCCAGAGGCAGTTAAGAGTGTCTGGAGTCATGTGTAAGTCAGACAAGGTAAGGATGGCAGTTTCCTTCCCTAAAAACCAGACGTTTCTGATTTCCCCGACAATTGGTTCAAGGTCATCATTAGACTAATAATTCCAGATTTTTTTAATTGAATTCAAATTCCACCATCTGCTGTGACAGGATTCAAACCCCCATTTCCAGAACATTATCTGGGTTTCTGCATTAACAGTCCAGCAATAATACCACCAGGCCATCACCTCTCCCCTTAATCCAGGAGCAGACTGTGAGTACCCAGAAACAAAAACAGAGCAGTTCTGGTAGGACCTGCGGAGAGAAAGTAGCGTTAAGTTTGGGCCAGTGTCCCTTCTCACAGAGTGATGGTAGCTAGGAAATAAACTGAAGACAGAGAGTTGTGGGGGGGGGGAAGGCATGCATGAGTCCAAAGTTCAAGTCTAATCTGCTCCACAGCGGTGTAATAACATCTCTGAATAGATGGATTAGAAAAATATCTGCAAGGCTGACTGAAATGACCCACAGGCAGCCAGGCAGACTGCCAGAATTTCCAGTCACCTAGGAAATGTTAATAAAACACCCAGCACAGACTAAATTAGTCCTCAGAAACAATATGTTAGTCTGAAAGCTCTTAGTTCCCTCAATGCTGAACTCAACACTAAATTCACACTCAAGACACCTGGGAGTGGAAAACAGCACCCAGTGATAAGTGACTTTTCCAAAAGTCATCCTGGAGTTGCTCAAATATCATTCAGTGTCAACTCACTTAGGCACATAGAGTACTTAGGACAGACTTCCATAATCTACAGACAGCAGTGGCGACATTGCAGTTGGCCAGTTTATCACATAACTTTCAACTTTTCAACTGCGAGGGCACAGGTTCAACTTGAGAGGGGAAAGTTTAGGGGACAAGTGCACAGCAAATCTTTCCCACAGAGGGTATTAGGTGCATGGAACGTACTGCCAGTGGAGGTGGTGGAAGCAGGCGCGTCAGCAGCTTTTACTGCATATCTTGATAGATACATGAATGGTAGACGAACAGAAGGATAGTTACTGTGCATGGGCAATAAGTTGCCTATCTAAATAAGGAATGGTGGGCTGTTCTGTTTGAATTGTATTAATTGTATAACCAAAGGATATTCATTAATTAAGTTCATAGTGTGTCTCCTTTGTATTCCATACTTCTGACTGTCATTATACTTGCACCCAATGTTAACAAAATCTCATCTGCTTATAATGCCCAGCCTTCAAAATCATTCTGATAAAGAATTCACTTTTATGATTAAATGCCAGCAGTTATCACTGGAGAGTTAAACAGACATTGATAATTAGTGCCCTTACATCCGCCTTTCCTAATGTATAAAAATAATTTGAATTCCCACAGTCACACTGAAGTTGTACACCACAGTTGGCTGGATGGCTGGTTTGGAAGGCAGAGCCATGCCAACAGTGTGGGTTCAATTCCTACAATGGCTGAGGTTACCATGAATGACTCTCCTTCTCAATCTCCCCCTTCACCTGAGGTCCGCTGAACCTCTGGTCAAACCAGCACCAGTAATTTCTCTGGAATGAAAGAGCAGCCCTACAGTCTGGTAAGACTATGGTGACTTTACCTTTACACAGAAAACCGTAAGACATAACCAGAAGTAGGCCATTCAGCACATTGAGTCTGCTGTGCCATTCAATGAGATCATGACTAATCTGATAATCCTCAATGCCACTTTCCTGCTTTCCTCCCATAGCCCACTGATTGAAAATCTGTCTATCTCAGCTTTGAATGTATTTAACAACGCAGCCTCTGTAGCCCTCTGCTGTAAAGCGTTTCACATATTCATTATCCTCTGAGAGAACAATGTCTTCCTCATCACTGTCTTAAATGGGTAACCTCTTTCTCTGAGATTATGTCCTCTGGTCTGAGATTTTCCCACAAGGGAAAACAACCTCTTCACATCCACCCTGTCAAGTCTCCTAAGAATCTTGTATTTTTCAGTAAGGGTTGCATCACATTCTTCTATATTTCAATGAGTACAGGCCCAATCTACTCAACCTCTCCACACAAGACAGTCTCTCCATATCCAAGGTCAACCTAGATGAAAGAATTTTCACTATCTGATGCCAGCACATATTTCCTTTGATAAGGGGCCCAAAACTGTTCACAATATTCCAAGTATGATCTTGTATAGTTTTAACAAAACTTCCTATTTAAATCCTCCATTCTCTTCAAAGTAAATGCCAACATTCCATTTATCTTCCCTATTACCCAGTGAACTTGCATGCTAGTTTTTTGTAATTCGTGCGTGAGGACTCTCAATCCCTGTGTTGTAGCTTTCTGCAGTCATTCTCCATTTAAATAATATATAGCTCCTCTCTTCTTCTGGCCAAAGTGCACAATGCTCCATCTGTCAAGTTTTTGCCCACTCATTTAACCTATTTATTTCATTCTTCGTGTTATCCTCACTACTTACTTCACAACTATTTTCATGCCTTTTGCAAATTTGACTATAATATATCCACTTTCCTCATCCACATTATTAATATATATTCTAAATAACTGTGGCCCCAGCACTGATCCTGTGGCATTGCACTAGTTTCAGGTAGCAGTTCTGAAAATGATCCCAATATCCAGGCTCCCTGTCTTCTGTTTGTTAGCTAACATATCCATTCTAATATACTACCTTGAACAGCATTGCTCTTATCTAAAGTAGCCTAACATGAACAATTCTTTATCACCCTGACCATAAAAGATCAATACAGAGAACAGTACTGTATCTGATCACTGCTGTTTAAGAAAAGCCTAGGGGAAATGATAAGAGAAACTCAGTCGCACCTGTGTACACCATCTGGAAAATGCACTGCAGAAATTCACCAAGACTCTTTAGACAGCACTTTTCAAACCTTTAACCATTACCATTTGGAAGGACAAGGGCAGCAGATACATGGGAACACCACCCCCTGCATGTTTCTCTCTAAGCCATTCACACCAATGGACGGTAGCAGTCCAAGAAAGATGCTGACCACCACCTTCTCAAGAGAAACTAGGGATGGATAATAAATGCCCATCCAGCCATTGATGCACACCTTTCATGAGCGAATGAATTAAAAAAAAACACTATGGCCTTGAAACAAAATATATCTGAGAAAGACAGTATGAAGCTATGCAAGATAATTGATAAAAAGAGTAAACCTAGAACAACACTTACAAGGTGTAAAAACCAACTGTCAATTTATATTAGTTTATGTTTTAAAAAAAGCTCATGATTTTATTACACTAAATCTCTTGAATTTTAAGGAGATTCAAGGGTGATGACAAGGGTGGCATATGTAGATACAGGTAACAAGATTATTTAGTTTCATAGAAGTTTTAGTTTGTGTTTTTGTCATAATATGAGTTGCGCTTCTCAGGAAAGAGGGCACATTTGTTAGATTATTTTTGTTGATGACCCTGGGCCCGTAATCCACTCACAGCTAATTAAGCAGAGCTGTACCAAATGCCCAGCCCGAGCAGTGGTATAGTTACTGTAGAATTTATATTGCCAAATTAATTGCACTTTACAGTTAAGGTTAAGATAAAACACAAAGTCGCTATAGAACTATATGCATTTTCACTAAAATAGCACATGCAATGCAAACTAAATTCAATAAACACCATTGTCAAGTAACAAATTATACTAAATTAGAAAAAGTTTACATTTTACATTCATTCTGGTGGATTACAAATTGCAAGATATTTGCAATTATATTTGTATACTGTACCTATCCAATTTTGAACATTACCTATCAACTGTTTTTTGGCAGAAGGCTTATGTCAAGAAGATTTGGCCATTAGATATGAGCAAGGCTTGGGCAGACTTTTGAGGACATCTGGAACATCCTCACTTGTTAGTTTATTTTGACTTGTTTGAGCTTGATTGAGCAAATAGGATCAAGGTCCACTATCTCCTAAGTATTTACCTAACGTTTGTCTTCTTTAAAAAAAATCGAACTTGCGAAGATGGTACCGGATTCCCGATTGCGATGTTTTGCAATGTCCCTTTTAAAAAGGCAGTAGGAAACACAATCTGGCTGGACGCATTTGTCAGTTCTGCAAAGAGCGTCCCCTGGCCTCGGGGAGTCAATTGTATCAGACGCTTAGTTTTCATACACCGGCGCAAACTCATTTCTGCATCACATGTATTTGTTTGGGTGCACATCCCTTTAAAAATGAACTTAGCACCATGTTTGAATATCCTTTCCACCAGTTAGTGTCATTCTTCAAAATAAATGCCGTCTCTTGAGTTTGGCGGCTACTTTTCTTCCCGGAATTACACACCAGTTGGGACACTTAGGTCAGATAATTGTTGATTTTGGTTAAAGAATGAAGTTGAAAACATTAGTTTTCAGGGCACCGCCCCGAAGGTGTCAGGAGGGACAGAAATAAATTCCCTTGGCATAATTAATCGGAAATTTTTGGTAGTTTTAAATTTCTATCGTTGGATTTTTAAAAAAAAATATTGAATTACATTTTCCGAAAATGAGGGTTGTTCTGGGTGAGGTGACTGTTTGATTCAGGCACTGAGTAAATGCGAAGGCCGAGACTATAGTACCTCCCTCTTGGATTCACTCATTTCTCTCTCTCTCTTTCTCTCCTATCTCTGTGTCTGCAGAGGGAAGGGGAGGTGATTCCGCGCTGCTGAATCCTGCTACAGGAAGTACTGAGTGAAGCGGTAGTGACAGCAGTCTACACCATTTGCAATCCTATCCAGATTTTTAGCTGTCATTTTAGTAAGTGCGATTTCCTCTTCTCTTACGCCGGAAAGTGGGGAGCTTTTACACCATTGCTTATTCACAGTTTGTAAAGAATCCTCAATATCTTAGTGAAAACAGTGTTCAAATCCTTGCGTGTGCTCAGGGCGGAGTCAAAGTCTAAATGCGGTGAGCATTCCACCGCTTCACGGGAAAAAGCGTTAAGATTTTCATCGATCTCACAATTAATGCCATTATTTAGTAGCTAATGCTACAGTTTTTAAAAAAAAAGTCATAGAAAGAAATGGTCTTTGAGTAAGTAGTAAACGATTGAGCCGTGGCTTCTCGGATTGCAGGGTTATTGTTGCAGAGGCTGGGCGTTACTTAATATGTTGTGAAGCTACAAGGGAGTTTTATTGGCTTCATTTCGGGAATACTGAGGTGCCGTACACCCACAAATGGTTTCTGCTAACTTTTGTGTATAGTGGTACATGTATATCCTCTGATGTTTTGATGCACAAGACATTAAGTACAGCGGTCCATTTGCATTGTTGAACCGGTTATGTACAGTGCTAGGATGCTTGAGTTTGCAAATATTTTTCATTCATACTGTCAAACTCCTCCTGCCCAGTGAAAGTGGTGCGGTGTCTGCTGGGACCGCTGAAGTCTTATGGAATTCACGCCCTTGATAATTTATGATCGTTTCTGCAAATTGCAGCAATGCTAGAATTGAACATTTGCTTTGAAATTGGGGTTTTACGAGTTAAATTATGTTTAACGTTTATATCGCAGAGATTTACCAAACCAATGTAGCTGAAGGTTAAGGTTCACTTGAGTATCTCAATATTTGTAGCATCTAGAGAAAGTTCAGTCCCGATAATGACAAAGTGTTTGAGTTCCTCTTTCAAAAAGGTTTATTGGCAGAACATTCAGCGTTGGGAATAAATATCTATATATCTGCTACTCCCGAGGAAAAAGATATTTCACTTGGAAGGCGCCTGTAACCATGGTTAGTTTTATTTCGAGGGTAACGCTGCACTCTGAATATGTCCTATCAGGACCGTGAATGAACGTCCCCTCATCCCTTCCCAATTCCCACACTTCTGGCCATGTACTAAGGTTACATGTTTCCCTTCTATCTACCCTTGCCGCCGCCATGTCCCTTCTGAGCTCATCTTCAGACCAACCTCCTATTGCCACTGAAATGCTATTCATACAACCTGACCTCGTACGCTGTTGAACTGTATGGTAAACGGTCCCTTCTTCAGGCATTGACCCTTTGTCCTTCTAAATATGCTGTCTTCACCTGACTCCCAAGTTCTGAGGAAGGGTCACTTGACCAGTTAAGTCTGATTTCTCCCCACAGATACTGCCAGTCCTGCTGAGTTTTTCTACCAATTTCTGGTTTGGTTCCCACCTTCTGCTCCCTTTGAACTCCAGGGCCCAAGAATCTGTTGTGACCACCTGAACTCCAGGAACAGCTCATGTCAACATGAGAAATGACACCCTGTGTGGTTGTGACAAAGCTTCTTTCCCCACCCTGCTCACCATTGTCCAGCTGGGCCAGACTGCTCTCACTTTGATTCAGTGTTATCTATGTACCTACAGTGTGACAAATGCTCAATGCGTTACTATTTGGGAACCAGGGTTCTAAAGTGGAGGAATAATGGATATAGACTTCCAGTTCTGTAAAGATCAGAAAATCATTTTGAAGAGGTGAGTTTTAAAACAAAACATTTTCAGGAAAGCATGTGGTTTTAGGTAAATGAACAGTAAGCCATAAAAGGAGATGAGTACTAGGGTATTTGCTGACTTGAGTTTACAGTCCAGACAGAGGGGAAGAAAAAGGGGCCCAGAGCAAATTAATTCAGACAAAAGAGGGATTATTATCAACAGTCCAAGCAGTTGGGGCTTGGGGACATGTCCTGAACTGCTTGTAAGAAAGCCAGAAACAAAAGCTGTGGAGATTGGAGAGGATGACAGCCTGTAAGCTATTGTCAACACAAGATTAAGGAACTTGCGTTCAGCACTAAGCAAGCTGAGTCAGCTCCTTTTCTAACTGTTTCAGAATGAGATGTTAATTGAAGAAAGTAACATCGACTGAATGCAGAGATTTGACAAAAAGAAACTAACTATTGCCTTGTGAGCTAAGCCTTTTCGCATGGAGACAGGATTGTGTCTGTAGAGTTGTTGAATGGTTAATAGGACTGAATCTTACTTTCTGATATTTTTAGTTTCATTTATATTGGTTCTTGCATATTGTAATGTAGTTCATGTTTATTCGTTTGTCAAAATGTTCAACAAAATAATGTAAAAGTACATTGACAGATTCTCATTCAGTGACTGACCTCCACAATGAGCAAAAAGGCAAAACTTCTGACTATAACAGAAATTGCTAGAAAGGCTCACAGGTCTGGCAGCATCTGTGGAGAGAAATCAATGTTTTGGATTCAATGATCCTTCCTCAGAACATGATTTCCAGCATCCGCAGTTCTTCAGGTAAAACCCATGGTCCATTAAGTGTGGCCTATTGAGTAAGGTCTTATCCTGGGATCAATGAGTCTTGTAATATCATCAGCTGGAATCAAAGTAGTAGCAGCAGTAGAGGAATAACGTCACAGAATCTCAGAATTGTTACAGTGCAGAAAGAGGCCATTCAGCCTGTTGTTATATTACCTAGTTCCAATCTCCTGCCCTTCCCTATATCCCTGAACACTATTTCTATCCTAATAATCATTCAATGCCCTCTTGAGTACTTCAATTGAACCTGCCTCTGCATGTTTCCAGGCAGTGCATCCTATACCCTAGCTAGAGGCATACAGCACAGCAACAGAACCTTCAGCTCAGCTGGTCCATGCTGATTTGGTTTCCTAAACTAAACCTGTTTTATTTTCTCACAGATAAAAGGTACTGCAGATGCTGGAGAATCCAAGATAACAAGGCGTGGGGCTGGATGAACACAGCAGGCCAAGCAGCATCATAGGAGCAGGAAAACTTGACGTTTCGGGCCTAGACCCTTCATCAGAATGATGAATGATCAGAATGACCCTTCTGATGAAGGGTCTAGGCCCAAAACGTCAAGTTTTCCTGC
>JAHRHZ010000075.1:7856639-7882474 GCA_024137785.1 Ginglymostoma cirratum | reverse complement strand
TTTCTGATGAAGGGTCTAGGCCCGAAACGTCAAGTTTTCCTGCTCCTATGATGCTGCTTGGCCTGCTGTGTTCATCCAGCCCCACGCCTTGTTATGTCTGTTTTATTTTCTATTCTGTTTGCTCTCCTATCCATGCACCTGTCCGGATGTCTTTTAAATGTTGTAATTGTACTCACCTCCACCACTTCCTCTGACAGCTTCTTCCATGCACGCACCACCTCCTGTGTGGAAAAGGTTGCCCCTCATGTTCCTTCTAAATCTTACCCCTCTCACCTTAAACCTGTGCTCTCTTGTTTTAGACTCCCCTACCCTGCGGGAAAGACCTTGGCTATTCTCCTTAGCCATGCCCCTCATGATTTTATAAACCTCTCTAAGGTTGCCCCTTAGCCTCCCATGCTCCCAGCCTATCCAGTCTCTCCATATAATGCAAACCCATCAACCTTGACATATCTTTGTAAACTTTTTTTGCACCCTATCCAGTTTAATTACATCCTTCCTATAGTGTGGTGATCAGAATTACACTTGGCACTCCAAATGTTGCCTTACCAGTGTCTTGTGCAGTTGTAACAGGACTTCCCAACTTCTGTACTCAGTGCTCTGACCGTTGAAGGTAAGTGTACCAAACAACTTCTTCACTACCCACACTATGTGCGATGCCATTTTCAAGGACATTTTGTATTTGTACCTCTACCCCTAGGTCTCTCTGTTCGATATCATTCTCCAGGGCCCTACCATTAACTATGTAAGTCCTGCCCTGGTTTATTTTACCAAAATGCAACACCTCACATTTATCTAAATTAAACTCCATCTACCATTTCTCAGCCCACTAGCCCAGATGATCAGGATGCTGTTGTACTCTTAGATAACCTTCTTCATTGTCTATTCTAGCGCCAATTTTGGTGTTGTCTGCAAACTTACTAACCATATCTCCTATCCTGGCCATGCTCCCCCTATAGTGCTGAACTGCCCCTCATCCGACAAGCCATTCATCCCTGGGATCATTATAGCAAATCTCCTCTGGAACCCCTCCAATGGCAGCATGTACTTGCTTAAATGCAGGGCTCAAAACTGCTCACAATATTCCAAATGTGGTCTGACCAGAGCCTTTAACAGCCTCAGCAGTTCATCTCTGTTCTGTATTCTAGCCCTTTTGACAAGCTAACATTGCATTAGCCTTGCTAAACGCTAACCAAACCTGCATGTTGATCTGAAGAAAATTCTGAACTAGGATTCCCCAATTTCTCTGTCCTTCAGATTTCATCCACGACCTCTCCCTTGCTTGTTACCTCCTCAAAGAATTCTAACAGATTTGGCAGGCATGACGTCCCTTTGACGAAGCTGTGCTGACTCGGCTCTATTTTTCCATGCACTTCCAAGTACTCCACAATCTTATCCTTAATAATGGATAAGTTAACATCTTACCAATGACTGAGGACAGGCTAATTGGCCTATAGTTTTCTATCTTCTGCATCCCTCCTGTCTTAAACAAGGGTGCTACATTAGCCATTTTCCAGTCCTCTGGGACCCTCTCTGACTCCAGTGATTCCTGAAAGATGACCACCAATGCCTGTACACTCTCCTCAACTATCTCCTTAAGAGGTCTGGGGCAGGTAGTCCATCTGTTCCAGGCTATTTATCCACCTTCAAATCTTTCCGCTTCCCCAGCACCTTCTCCTTTGTGATGACTGCTACAGTCATTTCTGTCCCAACTCTCTTGAAGTTCTATTATGCTGCTGGTGTTTTCCACAGTGAAAACTGATGGAAAGTACCTATTCAGTTCCTCTACTATTTCTTTGTGCCCTATCAATACTTCTCAAGCCTTATTTTCCAGTGGTCCAATGTCCACTCTTGCCTCTCTCTTGCCATTTTCATATCTTAAAAAAGACTTTTATATTATGAGCAAGCTTACTTTTATATTTCATTTTTTCCCCAACTTATTGCTTCATTTAGTTGTCCTTTGGTGGCTTTTAAAGGGCTTCCCAAACTTCTGGATTCCCACTGATCTTCATCACATTGTATGCTTGTTCTTTTGCTTCAATGCTGTCCCAGACTTCTCTTGTCAACCATGGTTGCCTCATCCTCCCCTTTATAGGTTTCTTCTTCCATGGGATGAACTTCCGCTAGGCTCTCCTTACAATCAGCTATGGCCAGCTCCTCTCTCATGTTTTTGTAGTTATGTTCACTCAATTGTAATACCATTACATCTGATTCAGTCTTCTCCCTCTCAAACTGCAGGGTGAATTCTATCATATTATGGTCACTGCCCCCCAGCTGTGAAGACTTTAAGTTCCTTAATCAAGTCTGCCTGATTACAGCTCACTAAATCCAGAATCGCCTGTTCCCTAGTGGGCTGTACCACAAGCAGCTCCAAAAATCCATCTTGTAGAAATCCCACAAATTCCTTTTCTTGATCTGTTACCAGACTGATTTGCCCAGTCCACCTGCGTATTGAAGCTCCCTATAGTTATTGTAATGGTGCCTTTCTGCATGCCTTTTCTATATCCTGATTTATATTCTCCCCCACATCCTGACTAC
This sequence comes from Ginglymostoma cirratum, assembly GCA_024137785.1. Taxonomy (NCBI): domain Eukaryota; kingdom Metazoa; phylum Chordata; class Chondrichthyes; order Orectolobiformes; family Ginglymostomatidae; genus Ginglymostoma; species Ginglymostoma cirratum. The sequence goes on along the minus strand of JAHRHZ010000075.1, from coordinate 7,879,939 downwards.
TGCTACTCTTTGTATACCAAAGAGAGTACATAACTTCCTTTAGGGCCTCTTTTTCCATTGGCATTTTGTACCATTTAACATGCTGTTTTGTGGTAAGCAAGGAATAGCTGTCGACAAAAATCAGTTCCTCAAGACATCTATACTTGATGGCCTAAAATGTAGCAATTCTCTGACTTGCAGCTTTTTAGTAGAATAATTGGAAGAGGATTTCTTAGATTCATAACTGCAGTAAAAGGTGATATGTGGTATGTGTTTTGTATCAGTTAAACTTCCCAGTTATTGATAGAAGATTTGTGATAACTTATGTACCCATCCTCCCATTAGTACAATTATACTTGTGGTGTAATGTCTGAGGGTCTGAACATTCTTCAGTGTGGGGCTCTCTTATAAATTGAGGGAAAATAAAATTAATGCTCAGTCTAACCTCCGTGCGTGTAACAAGATATTGATTCTGCCAGCCGCCAGCTAAGCAGAATGCAGATACAATCGACAGAAAATGATTACGTATCTTGTTGGCACTCTTTATCTGCTGATGCAGTGGCATTTGATGAAGGTACAATCGATTGCATGCATTCTATAACTTTAGAAGAAAAATTCAATGCAATCACACTTTCAAATCCAGAAAACTGTGGCGATCGTATCCAACTATAAACCCAATGACCAAATTTGAAATCAGTTACCAATTCTATAGTTTCTATACCAATACCTCCTGCAAAGTATTTTGCAACTCTTGTCTGAAACCACCCCACCAAAAAATGGAAGTTATACGGCATTAGAATAATCAAATTTGCAAATAAGCTGCGTTTATATATAATTATCTGTTTAGAATCTTGAGGTTGGCTTATTTTAGTCATAGCACATTGTATTGTGCAAACGGCTGGCAAAATATCATTACCCTATTCTGTCACACATCAGTTTGTGGATAGTAAACAATGGATGTTGTATAAATCATTCATTGTTTTAATATTCCTGGCATCCCTGACAGCATTTCCTTTTGGGATGTGACCAGACTGCATTCATTGCTCCAAAAAGCAGTTGAGTGAAGTAGACTCACTGTTCTAAAAACAGAACATGAAGAGTCAACATTGAAATATATGTACAACACTGTTGTTGGAACCGTAAAAATGTATTTTGCAGTGGTTAGAAAATAGATGGGTTGTCTCGATATGATTAACAAGATAGTAGCCTTATGTTGTCAAAATATGAATTATACCGGGTAATGTAAACAGAGAGTATATACTTAAAGTGCACCATCTGCTGTTGGTGTGCCATAATTATATGTCATGTAACTTCGAAAATAACTAGGTTTTTCCATCCAGTTGTTTTTAGTTGTCCTTGCATAGTGTCAAACTATGCTCAAATTCTTCTTCTCATCAAGTTATTGAGTGTTTTGTTAATTCCAAATTTGTACTCGTCATTCCCAAATTCTGTGTTTGAACCCATTCAGTCATGTTTCCACACCCAAAATGGACTTTGTAGGATGTTGTCATGGTCCCCTCCAGCCCTATATCCTTAATATTTCTGCATTCTTTTAATTCTGCCTTCTTTTTGTATCCTTCAGTTCCTTTGCCCCATCTTTAGCAGCGGTGCATTAGTTCTGCACAACCTGGAATTCCCTCCTTAACGTTCTTTGCATCTGTCTGCCTTTCCGCCCTAACGTTTGGGAATCCCTGACCTACTTTGTTATCAAGCTTTTGATTATCAGTTTTTTTATCTTCTGTAGCTCAGTGTTGCAATTTATCTGATAGCACACTTATGAAGTGCATTGAAGTGATTTACAACATTTAAACAGAGTACAACCACAGTGCAAGTCAGAGATCCTACCCTTTGCCCATATCATTTTAAAATTTGTTCACGGGATTTGAGTGTCTCTGGTCGGACCAGCATTTGTTGCCTGTCCCTAGTTGACCTTGAGAATGTGGTGGTGATTTGCCTTCTTGGACCACTGCAGTCCACTTGGTGTAGGTATAACCAAAATGCCATTAGGAAGTTTTGACTCAGCAACACCAGCGATGTATTTCCAAGTCAGAATGGTGCGTGGCTTGGAGGGGAACTTGCAGGTGGTGGTGTTCCCATGATATCTGCTGCTCTGTCCTTTTGAGACAGTATGGTCATGAATTTGAAAGGTGCTATTTGGAAGGAGCTTTAGTGAATTTCTGCAGTACACACTGTAGCTACTGAGTGTTGATGATAGAAGGGGTGAATGTTTGTGGATGTGATGCTAGTCCTGCAGGCTGTTTCCGCCCTGGATCATGACTCACTTCTTTGAGTTGCAGTCGTTCAGACAACTGAGTATTTCATCACATTCTTGACTTGACTTGTAGATGATGGACAGGCTTTGGGGAGTCAAGAGGTGAGTTATTTGCTGCGAGGTGCCTAGCCTCCAACCTGCTCCTGTAATCACAGTTGATGTATGCCTAGTCTAGTTCAGTTTCCCCAGAAACCCCAGAACGCGATAGTCAGGGTTTCAGCAATGGTGGTGCCCTTAAATGTCAAGGGATAATGGTTAGATTCTCTTTTTGTTGGACATGATCATGCTCTCTAGCCATCACTAAGGAACATGAACAGTTAAGAGGTCACATTTCATATGTCTTATTTTTCTTGATGCCTTTCACTATACAAATAAAGTTTTTTAGTCTGCTGACACACCAAGATTAAAAGCCTTGGCCTTTCTTGGACTATAAAGTCAGATTCATTGGAATTCTGATATTTTATTTAGATACCCCAGCTATTTTGATTTAGCGTAGTTTTAATTCCCAGAAGTAACAGGTGAGGACGTTACTTTGACAACTCATCTTTGATCTCAATGTATTATTTGTGTTTGGCCTATCCCTTCATTTTGGTCTATAGGATGGAATCTTCCCAGCCCTCGAACGTGGGAAATGATGAGTCAGCTAAGAAAGAATGGCCAAGAATAGAAAAAGTGAGATTCCTGACAATTGAAAGTCAACTTTTTTCCACACAAGGTTTTAATAATGAAATATGAATCTCGCTCACAATTGATGAGAGGCCCATTTTGCATGCATTATCATTATGTTATTGCCCAGGCACTGGAGAGAAAGTAGTTGGCAACAATTCCTGACACATGAAAACCCGAGTGGGCAAATGGGAGCTGCAACTCTATGGCATTCTTCACCAGGTATTCACCCTTGGTCAGCCTTTCTCTACGCTTCAGGGCATAACCCCTGGGCAACAACTGTCTGCATTCTCCATCCACTGAGGTTGGCATTGGCAAAATACCACGTTGTCCGAGCACATTTGGACTCGCTTATAATCCAGTTCATCACCTCAATACTACAGTTTGGAGCTTGCTCACTTTTCACTGCAATACTGCTGCCAGGCCCCTGCTATGAATTACCTTTTGCAATTCTTCGAATTGGTTTAACCGAAGTGTTTGCGTGCTGTGCATTCAGCAATAATTCTCTGATATATAACTAAATTATGGCCTTGCATAAATTTTCTAAAAGATCACAAAGGGGTAAGGGTAGTGCTGCTTTCAGTTTGGCCTGCCCCAATCAGTAGGTATTTGAATATTTGCGTGCCCTTTAGTACTTAGCTAGAATTCCTAGTATTTAAAATATAAGTCAAAGGAGACGTTTTACAGATGACTGGAACTGTTGTGTGATATGCAAGACATACTTTAGATTAGACTGCAACAACAATTTGTTTTCATGTTGTTGAATTGGCCAAGAGAGCCAAATGCTTACGTGGATGACTGTTCTCTTCCAACGTTTGTTGCAATTTCAAATTGAATTGAACTTCAAGTTTTCCAGCAACTAATTTTAAACAATAAAATCATAAAGTGGCTTAAACATGTATTAAAAATCTTTAGAATTTGTGCTTTAGACTTTTTAATTTTTTTTATTTTTTCTATCTACCAGAATTCTTTTGTTGACCGCTAAACTGTATATCAGAGCTTTGGCTTATCTTAAATAATGAATGTTGCAGTATCAGTTAGACCTGCCTTCATCCTGTACTTAATTAGAGATAAGATACAAGCTCTGTAAGTAATGCTCAGCTGTGTATGGAGTTATATGTCATGCTATCCTGTAGCACAAGAGAGGTGCACCAAAGACAACAACACAGACTTTTAGAATTACAGCTTTTTCCGGTATTCATGTGAGTGGATTTCAACTTTGGCCAAGTGATCAGGAAGGTGCCAAGTGAAGACCAAGTGACTTCCTGATTTTTCAAAAAAAAAAAGCAAATTAGTGACTCTTGCACACCTATGTAATGTTGGGAGCAGTTGAGAAGCTTGCATTCCTCTCTTGATAATATGTGGAATGGTGAGGGAGATGTTAAAGAAAATTGTGTTTTGCACAAATATTTCATTTAATGCATTTTAATTCTTGATTTAAAAGTTGACAGTTTGCTCAATTTAATTGATCTACAGATTTTTCATCAGCATTTAACAAGTTAACAAATGGCGCAGTGCGTGACTAAAGTTGAATTGAGTGTCTCCTGTGAGAATCTACTAGATAAAGATGTTGGTTCCAAGTCTGATCCATTGTGTGTGTTATTCGTGAGTACTGGCGAAAATCAATGGGCTGAGGTAAGCAGTTCTCTCCAATGTATTTTTCTTCAAGCTTGTCCTGAAAGTCCATTTATTTTCAATATTAATCTAGTTCAAGATACTGTAATCTAATTTAATTCATACTCAGTGTTAGCTTTTGAATTTTTTTTCTCACCTTTCCCCCAAGCATTTTCCATTTTCTCCATCTGATTGTGGAAGGTTTCCAATGTTCGCTTTATCTTGTATATAGAAATAATGATGAGAGAAATTGTTACTATGTATGCTGTTTGCATTGACTCTCAAAAGCGCTCAAGAAAAACTGTCCAAAAAATGACAGACTTTTAACGCTATTCTTCCCCTCTGTCTTCTCCCAGTTCACTTCCTTGTCCTAGTCCTAAGCTGTTGATTCCCACTGGTAGAAACTTGCATCATAGGTAGAGGCCGTAATGTCTCTTTTGCCTGTGCTACCTTACTGAAACATTAAAATTCCTGAAGGGGGAGCTGAAATAAATAAATAAATCTGCCAACTGCCCCCAGATTAAGAAATTTTTACCAACAAGGTTTCACTCTTTGTAACTTTAACATGAATTAAGAGATAAATGATAAATCAAGCAAAAAGATAAATATTACTTGGAATAGTCAATACAACAAAGATACATCTTACACAACCAAAAACAACCGCATTACTCTCTGCATGTGGCACTACACTACATGCTGTTCTTTACTCCCACAGAGTAGGTCAGGAATCCAGTCTAACACAAGCTTTCATTGGTACAGTTGTCGTCAGTAAACCCAGATTTCTTTGAACCCTCACCTTCTTAGGTCACAAACAGCCTAATTGCATAGCTTTCTAGAGTTCCTTTATAGTTGACCAAGTGAACATACCCAGTTCATGGTCTCATCTTCAGATGCAATTTATGAGCTGTCTTTTGGATACCAGAACTATTTGCAGTGCCCATTTTTTTTTTAAGTATTCAGTTTCTTTTAGATTGCTTGTATGTTGCTTCCCAAGAGTTTCTTGTGTTCTTTTTTCTTGCTGCTGCACAGAAAACAGAACGTGTAGAGAGCTTTTCTATCTTTACCTCACACAAATTCTGCACGTTCCATTCTGTCTCTGCTTTTTGTGTTTGTACCTGTTACCTGCTCATCTCCTAATTTTAAATGTCATTTGTGTTACAATTCCCTCCTTTTGCATTTGCAAACTCCATGACTTAACTTCCTTGTTGATATTATTTCCGGCAAAGTCAGAATTCGTCAGTACCAGTATTTAATAGTCAAGAAAATTGCAGTTGACTCCTTTACAACTGCTCGTTAAGTCCTTTTGTACCTTCTTATAAAAACAAATAGATTCCACAAGCAATTTAGATAAATTAGAAATATTCCTCAGTGCTTCTTGTTTTTTTTTTTGAATCAGAACAGTTGTACTTAGCTTTACATTCCTGTATTTTGCCTATAAACTGTTAAGTAAGACCCTTGTCCTTGAATGCTTTTCTAAAATATGTTTTTAAATTATTTTAAGAAATTACCTTCCATCACCTTTTCACTGGAATATTCCTGGTCTTGACAGTTCTGAAAAAGCACCTTTTGATCTCCCTTCTGGATGTCTATAATTGAATTTTGCATTTGTTACCTCTAATTTTTGACCCAGTCACCAGAGGTATAGTCTTTCTTTAATATCAAAATTTCTCCTAATCCTAAAACCACATCAGACTCCTCTCAATTTGCTACAGGGAAGGTTATCAGATGCTAATTTTTCTAACTTCTTTGTAAGTTAAGTCCCTCATATGCAGGAATATCCTGATGAATCTCCTTGGTATCCTTTTCTCAATCTTTTACATCTTCTCTGAAGTGTCTACAGCTGAGGCCGTACTTGTGATCTATAAAGTTCTGGCGTGACCACTTTGCTTTTCTGTTCCAGTTTTTGTTTTAGAAGGCCAACTAATCCATTTTTTTTCAACTACCTTATCAACTTGCCCTACATCTGTAATGGTTTGTGTATATAACTGTATTGGGTCTCTATCTGTGAATGTTTCAAAATCATTAAAAGATACACGCTTGGTGATTATTTAAAACACTGGCTGGCCTTGATGTCTTGCCAGTGGAGCCATTCTGTAAATCTAAAATGTCAATGTCATCAGTATATTTAACATTTGGATGGGGACATGGCATCAGAGCTAAGTTTGCTCACGTTCTCACACTACATTTCAGTGGGAGTTACTGGTTGGAGTTAACAGCAGTGTCTTTCAGTTATTCTAGAGGCTCAGAGAAGAGTGGTTGTGCTTTGAAAATAGTGCCCTGGAATGGGATGACAGGGTCCCAATGCCTCCATTTGAATACTTTAAGCTGATAGAGGTATGGTCAGGACCAACTTGTCTCCAGTTGACAGCCTCTTGAGCTCCTTGAAGACCTTGTTAACAGGTCAGGAAATGCAAGAATACAATTATTAGTTGCTAAACTCGGGCAGTCTGGTGATTATTAGTGCATAGCTGTCAGGTTCAGACAAAGTTAAAAATTTTTATTTATGCGGAAAGATCTTGTGAAGAATCAAAAGCATTACCCTTTTATTTGTGTCTTCGCCTACTTTTGTGTGTTGAGGTTGATGATATTCTGATGTGTTACCTCCTCTCCATTAAAACAGCAGCAGGCTCCATCATATCTGTTATTTCCCTTTGTACTTGGAAGGCAGCTCATGAATCTAAACAATGCTTGCTGGTGCTAATTGGGCATCATAGAATCATAGAATTCCTATAGCACAGATAGATGCCATATGGGCCCTGGAGTCCACACTGACTGCCTGAAGAGCATCCCACCCAGACCAACTCTCCAACCCTATTTCTGCTTTTCCCTTTGGCTAATCCACCTAACCAGCACATCCCTGGACCCTTCAGGACAACTTAGCATGGCCAATCCACCCAACCTACACATCTTTGTACTGTGAGAGGAAAAAGGTGCACCTGATGGAAGCCCGTGCAGACACTGGAAGAATGTGGCCCAATCAAGACATTTACATTTATAGATTATAACATATGAATAACGTAGTGTGGGATCAGGTCCTAGAAATTACATAGTTATATGTGGATGTATAGGTCAGAAACAGACTAGTTATCCTGACTAGTTTGTGCCAGTGTTAAGCTGTAGTTCATGAGTGATTTTAGTAAATGCAAGAAGTGCAATGCTCTGTGGAGTACATACGTTTTACATGTGACAAGATTAAATTGAATCTTATCAATGGATCTGTGCAAAGAACTGAATCTACAGGAAATAAAATTTGTTGACCTATGTTCTTCAGTTATCTTATTATTTTAATGTATTGGATAATTCATTTCTGTTTGGCTTGTCAGAGCCGATCTTGATAAGAAGGGCAAATGTGCATTGTGCAGCTGGTGTCTAGAGATATTCCTCTAGATCCCCTCCAATTTAATTGCACCTTTTGTGGCTTGATGTCTAATTTTTCTCTTATAATGCTCCTGTGAACAGCCTTGCACACTTTATGAAAAAAATGTTTCTCAGATACAATTTGTTGCTGTTCTAAGAGGATATGCTGATACAGTTAGGTGAAATAGATTGGAAGAAGGCAAGCCGAGGAGCATAAACAACAGTAGAGATCAGATAAACCCTGTTTAAAAGCCTGTTTCTGCATTGTAAATTCTATGTAATTGATTAAATTCTGAATGCTGAGACTTGCTCAGTGGTTTTGAACCTTTTAGTGCTACCCAGAAACCCAGTCAGCTCTAGCTACTGTAAGCTCGTTTTTCAGTGTCAAAAACAATGATGACATGTAGAAATCTTTTTCACCGAGAAAGTGATTTGGATGTGGAATATGCTGTCTGTGTGTGTGATGAAGGCAGATTCATTTGACGAATTAATGAGAGAAATGGATTGTTATCTGAAAGAAAGTGCGGACCTGTATGAAGAAGGCAGGGGAGTGGCTGTAAGTGAACTGTTCCTTCCAAGTATGGACAAATGGAGTTGAATGGCCTTCTGCACTGTCTCAAGTCCATTTTTCTATGATTTCAGAGTTTTGAGCTTAGATAGGTAAGGTGCAATTAAAGCATGGTGATTCAAGAAGCCAGAATTAGAGGAGCAGATATTTCCGAGATTATGGGACTGGTGGAGATTAGAGTTATGGAAGAGTAAGGTTGCTGAGGGATTTGGAGATGAGAGAATTTTAAAATCGGAACGTTTATTGATCAGGAGTCAATGTAGCTCAGCAACCATTGGGGTGATGTTGGGGGATAGGATTTGGAATGAGTTAAGAGCAGTTTGATTTCTATTTTTTAGAGAGTAGAAGGTGAGAGAGCAGCAAGAAATGCATTGAAATAATCAAGTTCAAAAGCAGAAATGAGGGTTTCAGCAGCAGATGAGTTGAGTCAGGCTAGATAGGGTAATGGCACAAATATATCTGATTGGAAACACATTTCAGTATCACGTTTAACACCAAGGTTGCAAACAAGCTGATTTTAATTTCAAGATTGCCAGACAGAGAAGGATGGAGTTTGCAGCTGGAGATGATGTTACAGTGTTTAATCTAATGATTTATATTTTAATTTCTAAAAGATTAATTGAAAGAATCTGCATTTGAGAGTCTGATAAACGTGAAGTAATTACAGTTCGTGGGATAGCCTGTGGTTATGTCACACGGTTAGAGTTGGAATTGGGAAAACCGATGATCAGGGGATTGAACCTTTTGAGTCTTGGTGGTGAGACAATGACAATGGAAATCTTCATAAGGGGTTTAAAATATTCATATGGGTCCTAGATTGACGAAGAAAAAAAATTGAATGCAATGGGTAAACAGTGGATGGTTCCCCGTGGTAGGTTCATTCAGAAAGTAAGGAAGCATGGGATAAAGGGAAATTTGGCTGTCTGGATACAGAATCGGCTGTTTCGTAGAACACAGAGGGTGGTAGTAGATGGTCTTTGTGATCTTTATAATTGATTTGGATGATGAAGTGGAAGGGTGGGTTAGTAAGTTTGCCAATGACATGAAGTTTGGTTGAGTTATGGATAATGTGGAGGGCTGTTGTAGGTTTCAACGGGACATTGACAGGATGCAGAGTTGGGCAAAGAAGTGGCAGATGGAATTCAACCTGGAAAAGTGTGAAGTGATTCATTTTGGAAGGTCGAATTTGAATGCAGAATACAGGGTTAATGGCAGGATTCTCGGCAGTGTGGAGGAACAGAGGGATCTTGGCGTCCACATCCGTAGATCCCTCAAAGTTGTTACCCAAGTTGATAGGGTTGTTACGAAGGCATTTGGTGTGTTGGCTTTCATTGGCAGGGGGAATTGAGTTTAAGAGGTGCGAGGTTATGCTGCAGCTCTACAAAACCCTGGTTAGACCACACTTGGAATATTGTGTTCAGTTCTGGTTGCCTTATTATAGGGAAGATGTGGAAGCTTTAGAGAGGGTGTAGAGGAGATTTACCAGGATGCTGCCTGGACTGGAAGGCAGGTCTTATGAGGAACAGTTGAGGGAGCTAGGGCTTTTCTCATGGGAGCGAAGAAGGATGAGAGGTGACTTGATAGAGTTGTACAAGATGATGAGAGGTGTAGATAGAGTGGATAGCCAGAGACTTTTTCCCAGGGTGGAAATAGCTATCACGAGGGGGCATAGTTTTAAGGTGATTGGAGGAAGATTTAGGGGAGATGTCAGAGGTAGGTTCTTTGCACAGAGAGTGGTGGGTGCGTGGAATGCACTGCCAGCAGTGGTAGTGGAGTCAGATACATTAGGGATATTTAAGCGACTCTTGGATAGGCTCATGGATGATAGTATCATGTAGGGTATGCAGGGTAGTTTGATCTTAGAGTAGGATAATAGGTCGGCACAACATTGTGGGCCGAAGGGCCTGTACTGTGCTGTACTGTTCTATGTTCTTTGAAGTATTCAAAAACTAGTTTGAATTTTTGGGACATCCCAAGTATGTCACATTGCCAAGAGAATGGATTATAGTGGAGGTGCTCTTTTGTATTAGGTTTATTCATCTGTTTTCTCACCTGCAGAAGTGTGTTAATTAAATGTTTGAAGCAGAGGGAAAGAAAGCTTGGAAGCTTTGTTCATTGAAGTAGTTGAGGCTAGTAGCAAAAGGCTGCTGGAAACAAGACTGTTATGATTCTGGAGTAAGTGAGCAAGGAAATATTGAGTGGAGGGTCTCCTGGCCAAGTAGTAGCAGACAGGCCCCAAAAATCTTGCACCTTGGATAATAACAGGAGCACTGAGGTAAATCAAAGTGAATTCCTAAGAGCTGGAGCACACCTTGCTTTGGCTGCAAGAGAATTGAAGGAATCCTCAAGATCCTGGAAGTTTTAAGAGAGCTCTTGGGTAGAATTAAAAATTGAAAGAGAAGTTGTCTGTTAAGAATCTTGAATTTAAAGAATAAGAGAAAGGGGATCTAGGTGATGAATTGAGATTAACCATGGATTGCGAAGGAAATGAGAGAAATGACCACGAAGGAGGGTGAATTAGATAATCTTACACGGAGAAAGACATTGAAGCAAGAAGTAATAACATTAAGTGTAAATTTTGGACGTTCTGAAATTTTCAAATGCAACCACATGCTAGAATGAGACTTGATTGTTTAAAATATTCCCTTTCCAGACCAGGGTGATGGATTGACATAACATTAGCAATTTTCAATATTGTTCTGTGGCAAATGGGTGCATGACTTAGAGTCATAGAGATATATGCATGGAAATACACCTCTTGGTCCAACTCGTCCATGCCTGCATAAATCTGTATAAATTTGTCCCATTTGCAGCATTTGGCCCATATCCCTCTGAGCCCTTCCTATTCATGTACCCATCTAAATGACCTTTAAATGTTGTTGTTTTCTTGCTAGCATCCACCACTTCCTCTGGCAGCTCATTCAGTGTACATATCAGTACATATCAATCTCTGCATGAAAATATTGCCCCTAGGTCCCTTTCTTTTATAGCTTTCCTCTTTCACCTAAAACCTGTGCCCTCTAGTTTTGGACTCCCCAACCCTGGAGACAAGACCTTGCCTGTTTCGTCTGTCCATGCCCTTCATGATTTTATAAACCTCTATAAGGTACCCTCCGCCAGTATCAGCTAACAGATTTTGAAGATTCATAACTAAGTTTGTAAGCCTGAACTAGCATCCTGATATATGCGTTAACAATAGTATGCATTGTTAAAACTGTTCTTTCAGTGAGGTGTGACTTATTTGCCTTAGCAACCCTCTAGTTAATAACTTTGTGTAATCTAGTACCTGCATATATTTGTTTTATTCTTTTTGATTTAATTTTGTTCATTAACTTGGGATGTATTTTTTTTTTAGATTGATCGGACAGAGAGAGTTAAAAATTGCCTCGCCCCAAAATTCTCAAAGAGATTCCTTGTGGATTACTACTTTGAGCAGGTTCAGAAATTGAAGTTTGGAATTTATGATATTGACAACAAAACAATTGACTTGAAAGATGATGACTTCCTGGGACATTTTGAATGCACCCTGGGACAGGTAACTAGAATGTTTTTGTTGCAGTTCCTTGTTTCAAATATTTTGGGAACTTCATTATTCTGGGTCATTCAGTAATCAGAAATTGTTGACATTTAGAACTTTTCTTCAAAGCAAAATTTCAACCTCAAAATCTCTTTTACCCATTTTTGCCCTAAGTTAAACAAATGTGAATAAAATGAAAATGCAGCATTGATTGAACATCATTTACCTCTTTGCTTGCCAAAACCCGAGAAAGAAATGATCATACTAAGTTGTACTTCCCAACTGTACACATACAAAGGCGAATTATTGAAGTAATGGTTACAAACAGTACGATAACTTACTTCATGCCTCACTGGACATGCGGTATATGTGTTCAGCATTATCACCATCTTGGACTTTTTGTTTAGTTGTGCTAAGCATAATGTAACTTAGGATTCTAGTTGAATTATATGTACATTATTCAACTGCACTGTGATGAACTGTACCTCTCATGAATAGTTATTCAGAGTCTATTGTTTTGAGAGCATAAGTTGTTGTATGTAAATTACCATAAGCAACTTTTAATTTGGCTACCTAAGAAATCTCTCAATAAAATATTGAAACAATTACTTCAACTTTATTGCAAGTAGAAACAAAAATAAGAGCTCTCGAGTCAGCATGATAAGCCTCACAACTCAACATAGCTATTGCCTGATTTATTGGTGGAAATTAGCTACAATTCCAACCAACAGCACCTGTCTCTTGATGTCTAGGGTTCAACCCTTGTGCTGCGTCGTCCTCAAGTTCTGCTAACAAAGCATCCTGAAATTGAATCCTTTTAGGATTTTCTGTCTGGTGAAGTTTCTTACGTGACATTATTGATCCTTTAAGTCCATTCATCTACAACATTGATTGCACTTCTGGGGTTATCAAGTCTGTAGCTTCTACCCTTTTCTTTTTGATTTCACCTATTTTTCTAATTAATCTGTTCAGAGATGTTATTACACACCTTTGCAGCAGGAGGGACTGGAACCTGGGTCTCCTGGTTCAGGGTAGGGACATTAGCTCTGCACCACAACTTGCTTGTTTCTTGTCACATTCAGTGTTAACTGTCTTACCTCCCAGAAAACAGCTTCTTTATGTTGCTTCAGCTCCTTCTTTCCAGTGAAGGTTAGTTAACATGTTGTTTTCAATCCCTTTGTAACAGTTGCTCTTCTGTTTCCTGAGATGAAAGGAACATTTTTTCCGGAAAGAGTTATTGCTGATCAAATTTTGAACAGTTATCAAAGTTGTGAAGTATCACAGGTCCGTATTTTACCATAGATGAAGAAGAGTCCTGACCCGAAACGTCAGCTTTCCTGTTCCTCTGCTGCCTGGCCTGCTGTGATCCTCCAGCTTCACACTATGTTTTCTCAGACTTCAGCATCTACAGTTCTTACTATCTCCATATCCTACCATGATAGCTGGAGAAATATAAATGGAAGTTATAATTAATTAAAAATGTGGAAGTGAAATCTGTTCTCAGTAATAGAAGCAGGAGTAGGTCATTTAGCTCTGTAAGCCTGCTCCACCATTCGATATAATCATGGCTGATGATCACAACTCTGTATCCTGTTCTTACTTTCTCCCTGTACCCTGTTTCTGGACATAAGCAACCTGCATTGTCTTAACTAATCTTTTTCTATTCAGATGCCTACAGAAGCTTTTATAACTGGTTTGTGTGCTCCCTGCAAGTTTACTGTTCCCTTCGTCCTTAACAAATTCCCTTTACCTCCTCTCTTGAAATGTAAACCACTCCCAAACTTCAGGTCTGCTGCTTTTTATGGTCAAGCTGTATTCCCTCTCTTGGATCTAACAATATCTCTAGTTTCCCTTGCTAGCCATGGTCATGCGCCTAACCTGTTTCATTTTTGTGCCAAACAAACACGAACAATTGTTGCAGTTCATTCCTGCACTCTTTTTAAATGTTTGCCACTGTCTATCCACTCCACATCCCTTTTAAGAAATGTTATCCAATTCATCATAGCCAGTTCATACTTTTTATCATCATAGTTTACTTGATTCTAAAACTCCTGACTCTAAATAAAGTGTGTGTCGATCCTTCTGTTAATGAAGAATTCTGATTTATTATGGCACTGTTCCCCAAGGGTCCTCACACCACTAGATTGCTAAATATGTCTTTCTCCTTACGCAATACCTAGTCTAAAATGGCCTGTTCTCCAGTTGGTACCTTGGTAAATTGATTCCGGAAACCACCTCTTACACAGTCCAAGAATTATTCTGCTGCAGCATTGTTACTGATTGGATTTATCCAATCTATATGCATATTAAAATCATCCATAATTACAGCTGCCCCTTTGTCGCTTACATCTCTGTTTTCCTCTTTAACATCTTCACAACATTACCGCTGAAGTTCAAGGGTCTATATCCAATGTCCACAATTGTTTTCTGCCACTTTGTGTCTCTAAGCTCTACCTAATATGGACTGTACGTCACCAAAGCTGATATCCTTCCTCAGTATTGCTCTGATGACCTCTTTAATGCTATTACACCTCCTTTTCCTTTTTGTCTGTCCCTTCTGAAAACTCCATACCCCTGGATTTTCAGTTCCTGTTCCTGGTCGCCCTGTGGCTACATCTCTGTAATCCCAACCATATCATATTCGTGTATATCTATTTGCGGAACTGCAGTCATTCCTCCATATGTGCAAGGGTTCCATTCCTGAGACCCCTGCATATGATGAAATTTGCGACTGTGGAGCTCATTAAAAATGGGTTAAAAATAGCATGAGTTTTGCTTGCAAATGTTGAATTTTGTTACATACTTTTTGGTGTAGATAGGCAAATTTGCAAATCGTGATCTTGCAGATTCAGAGGATTTACAGCAATTCATTCACTTTGTCATTGCTCCACACATTAAGACACAAGACCTTTAAGTCTTTTCTTTTTGACATTTAGTTCCGTTCACATTTATTTTGCACTGTGACCCTGTTTAGTCTTTGCTCTTGAATTCTCTGCCTGTCTCTTCTCTTATTTCTTCTTGTCTTATTGTTGTTTCCACTACTTCTGCCTCCCTATACAGGATCCCATCTCATGCCATTTTAGTTTAAGGCATCCCGACCCCCCCAACACCTCAACTGCACCAGCAAGTACTCCTCCACAAATCCATTACAGCTCTGCCTAAGCGCAACCTGTCCAGCTTGTACTGGCCCCGTCTCCTCCAGAACTTGTTCCAATGTCCCAGGAATCTGAAATGTTCTCCATCGCACCATCTCTCCAGCCATGCATTCATCTGATACATTCTGCTACTTCTACTCTGACTAGCGTGTGGCCCTGGTAAGAAACCATCTCTAATCTTTGCAGAACCTCTTTTTTTTTTTTCACCTCATTTCTTTTTGGGAAAGGAAATCTGTCAAACTTGCCCAATCTGGCTTGTATGTGACTCTCCAGATCACAGCAATGTGGTTGGCTCTCAAATGACCTCTGGAATGGTCTAGCAAGCCATTCCGTTAATGCAATTAGGGATTGGCAAAAAATTTTAACCTAGCCAGTGAAACACTTCTCGTGAAAGGCAAAAAAAACCTGTGTGTCTGTCTGTCTCTGTCTCTGTTTCTCATTGTGGAATATGTCATCGTGTTCAGTCACTGAACTAGGCCTCCTATTGACCCAGCTGTTTTGTTTTCTCTTTGAGAAATTGATTTGGTTGAGTTACTGTTTTAATCCGAGCTTGGCATCTTTGATATCTTCCTGCCTTGAAAGCAACTTCTCTCTCTGGCAGTGTCAAAAAATCTTCTATTAATTTCATTTCTTTTTAAGATTGGACTACTTGCTTTGCACTTCCAATCATTGAGATCATAAAACTTTTAATATGTCTGCTGTGACATGGTTCAAAGCTGTTTTGGTATAAAGCCAAGAATGCTTTTTCAATCTCTTCCAGATTCTGTTCTTAGCAATTATCCATCATCAGAAATTTTAATTTGCTTTCTTTGCTGCTCTTCTGTTTCAAATCTGCCTATCTTTCAATATTTATATGTGGAACATACAGTCTTGGGTGTGTTTAAAATCCCAGATTTAAATTAAAACACTAACAACCTAAGGAATTAACAAGTAATTGTTCTGGAATTGAGCTGTGTACCTTAGGCATAGAAATGTAGACAAATACAACATAGAGGGAGGCTATTGAGCTCATCTTGACCATGGTGACCAAACAACTGTCCAATTATCCAGCCATCTAAGTACTATGCCCGATGAAGCTTTCTATCTTGAGCACCATTTTGGGTGGTGAGTTCTAGATGTGGTGAAAGTATTTCTCCACAAGTCTCCTAATTATCCTGGTTATTGACCTCCCTACTATAGGAAATGGGTCCTTCTTAACTACTGTATCCAGGGCCCTCAACTTACACATCACCACCACATCTTACCACAGCCTATTCTGTTACAAAGAAAATAACCAGAGCCTATTCAATCATTCCTCTGTTAAAACTCTTAATGGTACGTCCTAGTAAATCTCTTCTGTACCATCTCTCCAGTATGGTCACGTCCTTGCCGTATTGCAGTGAACAATACTCGAACTGTGGGATGACTGCTGTTTTATACAATCCTAGCAGGACCACCCTGCTTTTGTAATCCCCATTGTGGCTGAAGAAGATACTATATTCCATACATCCTGCTTGGGAAGTGTGTTATTTGAATCCCACAATTCCTGAGGTTGTGATAAAAGTTAAAAGGTTTAATCAAAGTACTCAATGTGTGATGGACTCAGGATAACAGAAAAAAAGCATGGTTTAGGTTTCTATATGTACCATGACTTGCTATTTATCAGTTCTAACCAAACATTCTAAATAAAATCGATTTATCAACATAGAGCTTAAGCTAGCAGACTTCTATTCCCTTCCTAAACCCCAATGAAGTCATACTGAGCACAAAGAAAGACTGTTTTAGTTGGTGGAGATCAGTTGTTTCAGCTCCAGGCCATCTCAGCAAGAGTTCCTCAGAAATGTCCTAGTACCCAACCAACTTCAGGTGCGAAGCAATGACCTTCCTTCCATCATAAAGTCAGAAGTGTGGGTGTGCAATCAGCAGCGCATGAAGTTCAGCACCATTCATGATTCCTCAAATGCTGAGGCAGTCCAGACTCCAATGATGGCAAGACCTGGACAATATCTAAGTATAAGCTGACAACTGGCAAGTCACATTTCCATGTAAGTGTCAGGCAATGACCATCTCCAACAAAAGATCTTGACAGTCAATGGTGTTACCATCACTGAATTCCCACTATCAACATCCTTGGAGTTATCATTAACCAGAAACTGAACTGGACAAGCCGAATAAATACAGAGCTGGTTAGAGGCTAGGAATCCAGCAACAAGTTACTCACTTTCTGAATCCTCAAAGCCTGTCCATAAGCTACAAAGCAGAAGTCAGGGGTGCGATGGAATACTTCCCACCTGCCTAGATCAGTACAGCTCCAACAACAGTCAGGAAATTTGACACCATCCAGGACACCAGCAGCCTGCTTGATTGGCACTAGCTCCATAAACATTCACTTCCTTCACTACTGAAATTCATAGCTGCAGTGTGAGCCACCTACATGATGCACTGCAGACTTTCATCAGTGCTCCTTAGACAGCACCTTCCAAATCCACGACAACTACTATTAAAAAGGACAAGGACAGCAGATGCATCGGACACCACCACTTGCAAGTTGCCTTCAAAACCACTCAGCGTCCTGACTTAGAAATATATCGCCATTCCTTCAGTGTCATGAGGTCAAAATCCTGGAATTCCCTCTCTAATGGTACTGTGGATCTCCCTATAGCAAATCGACTGCAACAATTTAAGAAGGCAAGTCAGCTCCATCACCTTAAGGACATATATGAATGGACGACGAATGCTCGCCAATCAGCAATGCCCACATCCCATGAATGAATTTAAAAAAAACACCCTTGTGCAGATTGGCAGACAAACCAACAATCCGATATTATGGAAGTTTGGCCAAAATAGTGGGAATAAATCGGTTCAATAGCAACAGTCCATAGTATTCAATAAGATGTCTGTTTTGCTGCTTCTGAGTCCTTCTAATCTCTGATCTCCTTGCCTCCATAACCTTGCAGTTCTTCGCTGAAGACACTGAACAGTTGACACATTAATTGTTCAGTCTTTCAGTCACTGGTTAGAGGCAACAACTAGTAGCAAATAATGGGAGAGAATAGCTAACTATCTTTGTGTTGGTTATTGGAAGATGTAGCCTTTAAACCATCTTACCCAATTTATTAATTTCTACTACCTTCAGACAAATATGGACCACTGCACATACCCATGTCCCCTTTACACTTCTGAATATCCTACAATTTATTGTATTTTTTTTTGTTTTGACTTATCTCCTCAAATATACATTAGTATATAAAGTATACATTACTCCATATTTCTCCAATTTGAATTCCGTTTGCAACATTATTGCCTTGTAGTGAAAGGTTGAATAACTATTCTAGAGGTTACAGAATCAATTTTCTTCCGTAAAATTTTAAGGCAGAACCGGTTTTCTGCCTGCTCACTGATCCTTTGTCTGTCCATCTGTAGACTGTGTGGAGTTTACACATTCTCCCCATGGGTTTCCACCAGGTATTCCATAGTCCAAAAATGGTCCGTTTAGGTGGATTGGCTGTGCTCTCAGCGGGGACAAAAAGTAAAGCAACTAAATTTTACTTCCTTCTCTGCAAAACTAGTTCTGTCTTAAAATTTTGTAGAAGAAAATTGATCTGTAACCTCGAATGTTAGACAGTTATGCAACCTTTCACTACAATGTTGCAAGTAGAATTCAAATTGAAGAAATACGAAGTAACGTATTTGAGCAGGACAAATAAGGCAAGTATACAACCAAGGCTGGAATTGAACCTAGGTTACTGGTACTGTGAGACAGCAGTGCTAGCCACTGAGCCACCATGGCTTTAAAATTCTAAGATACAATCCATTAGCACCATTAGCTCCCCTAGTAACTTTTCTGTTGTGATGATTGTTGTACTACTTCCTTATCCCACTTTCTGCCCTTGCAAATTTAGTATTTTTGGAATGCTGTTAGTGTCTTCTAAGTTGAAAATTGATACAAAGCATTTATTCAGTTGTACTGCCATTTCCTGGTTCTCTGTTATTTCTTCCCCAGCTTCCTTTTCAAGGGGCCTAAATTCACTTTGGCCTCCCTCTTCTACTTTATGTACTTAAAGTAACTGTTATTTTGCATTTGGGTGTTAGTTTGACTATATTTATTTTCTCCCTTCGTTTTGGTTATGTTTTGGTTTTCAAAACTCTCCCAATCCTTTGGCTTTAAATGTGGCAAAGATTAATTGCAAATTCCTAAACTTCCTTCGTTTACCATGTTTGGTTCATCCCCTTCCTAAAATCCCCCTTCCTCACTGGAATATATCTTTGTTGTGAGTCATGAGCTACTTTTCTTCTGAAATGTCTGCCATTGTTCATCAGAGAGATAGCAAGAATTGCAGATACTGGAGATAACAAAGTGTGGAGCTAGAGGAACACAGCAGGCCATTGCAGCAGAGGAGCAGGAAAGTTGATGTTTCATGTCAGGGCCCTTTTCTGAAGAAGGGTTCTGACCCAAAACATCAACTTTCCTGCTCCTCTGATGCTGCCTGGCCTGCTATGTTCCTCTAGCTCCACCACTGTTCATTAATTGTCTTTACTGCCCAACTCCTCCCCGTCTTTAAATAAGTCATCTAATCCTAACCATGAATGGCATTATCCTCCAGCATCAATTGAGTAACAGCTCCGTATTTAGATAATGTTTGAGGTGGAGAATGAAGTGGTTTTAAATTGGAGTTAGTTTAGGGTAGATTTCAAGAGGCCAGTAAGAAGGGTGCTTTAAAGATAAAAGTTGGATGAAGACATTCAGGACCTGTGATAGTACCTGAACTGCACTCTCCCACCTTCCCCCAATCCCCAGCCACTGCAATCCATTTTCTTTTGCCTTCACCACAGTTAAGTTTTGTGTGTGGGTTGTGGAAAAGTACTTAGGTGACCTCTCACTGCAGTTAATGAATGATATTAAGTGGCCGTTTAAAGACCATTTACGGGCCTCATCTGGCATCCCTTTTTTTAACTCGGTTGTAGGGGCCCTTTGGCAGTGATGGTGTCCCTACCTCTGAGCCAGGAGGCCAATGTTTAACTCTCACCTGCTCCAAAGGTGTGTAATAACATCTCTGATTTGAAAACATCTGCAATACCTTGAACCCATTTGTAGCTGGGCATGTTGCTATATATTGTGCGTAGTAACTACCTCCGTGCGACTGTCTTTTCAGGTCCTCCATTGGGGTAGGGAAGGAGTTTGTTTTGATCAAAGGCACTCGTTGTTTCACTCAGTAAGACACTATCAGTAGGTGGGGGGGTTGCAGGAGCAGGGACCTGCACTGTCCTTGCTGCTGGGCCCCATGCCCTTCCCCCTTATAACTCCCCACCCTTCCCATTCCTGTAAAACCTCTCCTTTCATGAGTTACCTTTTGGCCTGGGTCATTATGGTCCCAAGACTCTGAAGCCTTGATCTCCGCATTGTCACTGTTGACCATGAGAGGCTGGCAGTTCTTGGTGGGTGAGATCTCTTTTCCTCCACCCTGAGTGTCTGACTCTGCTGCATGCCTACTGCTGGCCTCCCCATTGTCTGAGTGGCCTGTGGGCCTACCCAAAGCGAGGCAGCGGAGATCTTTCATGGGCTGTCTCTTTGGCTGTTGAGACACCACATCTTCTGATGCAGACTCTACCCCATATTTTAGGTCTGTCGTCAGGCTGTGGCACACATTGGAATGTGTTTATCAGGAAATCAGATACTCAGCCACTGGTTTTGAATCCATTAATCACAAGAGTATATCCTTCGGATTTTTACATTTTAATCGCAGCATTGTTTTATTTGCTGCTGTTGTTGTGTTTAGGGGGTAATATGTCTACAGTAGAAACATTTCTCTTAAAGCTGAATGATCCGTTTCATAACAGTCCTCAATGGGAGGACCTTATGTCATTTTGTACCTATGTAAAAGAATTTAGCTTGCGGAGTTGAAGAATCAACTCTTGGACATTCTGCACTCAGCCTGGTTCTCAAATCTCCTTACTATCTATCTCTGTTGTTGTTCATGGTGATGTACGTAAATTGTACTCAAGCTATTTTCTCTTTGAAGGCAGCTCATTGTTCAGCAGCAGCTATGCCCTGCCAATCTTTGATTCCAACTTACGTTAGTCTTCATTACATAATTTTCTCTGGTATCCCTTATTTTGGACTTTGATGTATTGAGATATCAAGCCAAATTGAAAGGATGGGCCGATGATAAAAACATTGCTTATTGTTTTTGCTGTTTCACTGGCGAGGCCAGCATACATTGCCCACTCTTAATCGCCCTTGAACTGAGTGGCTTGCTTGGACATTTCAGAAGGCAGTTAAGGATCAATCATAATCACATGCAGGGTAGACCAGGTAAAGATGGCAGATCTCTTTCCCTAAAGGCCCTTCATGAACCAGATGGCTTGTTAACAACAATCAGTGACATGTACTGATGCAATGACATCTATTGCTAAAGACTCCAAAGCAGAAGTAAGCCCTGTGAACAGTGTGTGAACAGAGATCAACCCACACGAGCAGGAAGAGACCGTGACACAAGTGGCAAACTTTACCTTTCCAAAATCAGTTTGTTCCGCCAGTAAAAGAAATGCAGCAGATGATCCCAACTGACCTGTCAAACTCGGAGACTATATTCCTATCCTATTTTGCTGATGGAAGGATGCAGATCAGTTTGTGAAATTATAGCAATTGACAGAAGCTTTCAGTGCTGCTGTGAGTAATGAATATATCAGTCTTCTTAACAGAACAGTATTTGAAGGATTTTGTGCAAGAATAATTCACTATGTCTTGTCTGACAATATTTTTGTATGGCCCCTTCCTACAGGGAATTTCTTGATCTTTCCTGGTGGCATGATCAATCTGTATCGTGGTAAGGGAATATTGGTGTGAACTGATCTGGAGTGGACTGGTCCATTGTGCTGCCTGTCTTTCCTTTGGTACCACAATAGTTTCATTTTTATTCATTAATGGAATGAGGGCGTTGCCAGCTAGGCAGCATTTATTGCCCATCCCTAGTGATAGTTACTTTTATTTCCTTTTTAAATTTTAGCTGCTATTGTGAAATCTTCTTTTGTAACAGTTGTACCATGTGTATTAATAGCTTATCATAATTCTGATAATGGTTCAATTGTTTTGACAGATTGTCTCAAGTAAGAAACTGATGAGACCACTAATGCTGAAAAACGGAAAGCTTGCAGGGAAGGGAGTAATCTCGGTAAAGACCTAATCTGGTTTAGACATTCTCTATGCTCCAAATGGCATGTGTATTAAGGCATTGCAATGTTCAAATTACGTATTGTGGCAATGTTTCAGGCAATTTTTTAATTATGTAACTGCTTGAAAGCTTTAAAATTATCTTTTGTAGCTCAACCAATGTTTCAGCAAAGTGCATTTGTTTAAAGGTTTAAATGTACTTTTTATTTGAAAGCACTAATCTCTGTTACTCACTCTTAGGGCAAAAGCACTATTGTTCATCTGTTGGGGCGTACATCAGTGTACTCTTGAACCTTAGAATTTTAGTCGAAAGTAAAGCGCCTGAGTGATTTTTAATTCCAAAACTGTTGCAATATCATGTTCTTCAGTCCTCTGGCCAAAACCAGGTCCTCGCTGATTGGTGAATGACAGCTAAATGCTGTGCTTTTCATGTTACTGATGAGGTGAGGAGGCAAGCCACATGTCTCGTTCAGCTAAAATGGGGATTGAACCCCATGCTGTTGGTGTTTAATGTGATCCACACAAATGTCAAGGCAACAGAGCTAGCTGCCATTCTCCCAACATCTCTCACCATGTTCTATGATATGGTGCCAGAAAGTGAATTTGTCCACCCGCTGCAGGTCATAGGTCAAATATCACTACTGTTGTAACTTTCAAGATTAGTGGTCGATGATGTTTATTGAAGTATGAAAAAGATACGATATCTTCTGAATTAACGGCAAGTAAAATGGTATGCATCAAATTAAATTTAATCAGGCTGTGAGTAAACCTAATAACAAGCAAGTAAATAGACTGCTCAAAATTTTTAAGTTAGGATTCAATAAAAGTAGAAATCATTCAAACATCATAGCAAGTTACTAAAACAAGAAAGCCACAGAAGTATATTATAGAATCATGAATGGGGCTGGATGAACACAGCAGGTCAAGCAGCGTCACAGGAACAGGAAAACTTGACGTTTCGGGCCTAAACCCTTCATCAGAAATGGGGGAGGGGAAGAGGGTTCTGAAATAAATAGGGAGAG
>JAHRHZ010000075.1:7828652-7856239 GCA_024137785.1 Ginglymostoma cirratum | reverse complement strand
TTCAAAATCTCCCCTCCCCCAACCGTATCCCAAAACCAGCCCAGCTCATCTCCACCTCCCTAACCTGTTTTTCCTCTCACCTCAAGCCCCACCCACATCTCCTATCTACTAACATCTTCCCGCCCCCTTGACCTGTCCGTCCTCCCTGGACTGACCTATCTCCTCTCTACCCCCCCACCTACACTCACCTTTACTGGCTCCATCCCCGCCTCTTCGACTTGTCTGCCTCCTCTCCACCTATCCTCTCCTCTATCCATCCTCTATCCACCTCCCCTTCTCTCCCTATTTATTTCAGAACCCTCTTCCCCTCCCCCATTTCTGATGAAGGGTTTAGGCCCGAAACGTCAAGTTTTCCTGCTCCTGTGATGCTGATTGACCTGCTGTGTTCATCCAGCCCCATGCTTGTTATCTCAGATTCTCCAGCATCTGCAGTACCTTTTATCTCTTATAGAATCATGAATATTGTTTAATTCTTGACTTAAAAATTTTGGCTCTTAGATTTTCGCTGAAGAAGTGAAAGACAACAGAGTGGTTAACCTTCAAGTTCAAGCACGGAATCTGGATAATAAGGTAGTCGTTCGTTTTTCTAAAAATTCCAATTTTGTTTTAAGGAGGCCCTGTATTACATCAGTGCCTTTGGATTTATTGGCCATCTCTGTGCCCTGAGAAGGTAATGATGGGTCTTCTTAAACCATGTGATAAAGTTGTTGCAATTTAATACATCTGAGTGTTTTGCTAACCCATTTTTATTGGACAGTTATGAGTCTACGATGATGATATAAGGCTGGAGTCATCCAGTCAGTATAATGGGGGGAGGTGGCAGGGTCAGGGGGATCGGGGGTGGTGTATGTTGAACAGAAGAGGTTAAACTTTGGTTTGATGGAGTCCAAACATAAATTTTTCCAGTCAGAGTTTTATTCCAACTCTCATACCCCACTGTTCTCACCCAATTATATTTCAGTTAACAATAACTATTTTTTCTAAACATCCCGACAGCTCCAGGACACACACTCTCATGCCAGCTTCTAAATTCCAAATATCAAAATAAAGGAAATTCAAGTTTTCAGACTGTTAGGATTTGAATTTCTGTTATTATTACAATCTGGATAGTTAATCTAGGAACATTAAATGTTTTATTGATGTCCCATTCGCCACTATTTCGTGGCTTTATACTTTGGAGTGTTATTATTTTCATTGTAATATATCAATAATTAAAAATGTTGCTGTTCTACAATTTGTTATTATTATTGAAACAATAATTGTTTCACAATTTATTACTCCTCATGATGCTGGTCAGGATCTCTTTGGCAAATCCGATCCTTATTTGGAGTTACACAAACAAACTGAGGATGGCAAGTGGCAAATAGCACACAGAACAGAGGTAAGACATCTGTCCTAAGGCAGAACTGGTAGCAATTTGCTTTCATCACTGATCATTTTACTTTAGGCTTTCTTTTGTAAGGTTTCTAATAGCTTACTTGATACTTTCAAACATAGTGGTGCTTTTGCTATTTGTTAATGATGAAAGTGTCAAGACATGTGGGGGAGTCCAAAACTAGAGGACACAGGTTTAAGGTGAGAGGGGACGTATTTAAAAAGGACCTGAGTGGTAACATTTTCACTCAGAGGGTGGTGTGTGTATGGAACGAGCTGCCGGAGGAAGTGGGGGAGGCGTGTATAATTACAACATTTAAAAGGCATCTGGATGGGTATACGAATGGGAAGAGTTTAGGGGGATATGGACCAAATACAGGCAAATGAGACTAGGTCAGATTGGGATGTCTAGTCGGCGTGGATGAGTTAGACCAAAGAGTCTGTTTCCGTGCTGTATGACTCTAAGTACGCAGGATTCTGGGCTTTATAAATAGAGGCATACAGTACAAAAAATGAAATTATGATAAACCTTTATAAAACCCTGGTCAGCCTCAACTAGAGTATTGTGTCCAGTTCTTAACACTGCACTTTAGTACATGAAGGTGTTGGAGAAAGTACATTGAAGATCTACAAGGATAGTTCCAGGAATGAGACATTTCACTGATGTGGATAGATTGGAGAAGCTGGGATTGTTCTTTTTAAGAGCATAGAAAAGATTTGATAATATGTTGAAAGCTGTGAGGTGTCCAGATGGGGCATATTCTTATTGCAAGAAGGGTCAGAAGACAGGATTCCAATTTAAAGAGATTGGTAAAAGAAGCAGACGTTCTCTGTGGCCAATCGTTTTTGAGCATCAAGTGATTATAATCTGGAATGCACTGTCTGAGAATGTGGTGAAAGCAAATTCAATTGTGGCTTTTGAAAGAGAATTGACTAAGTAACTGAAGTGAGAGAGGTCAGAAGGGCTACAAGGAAAAGGTAGGCAAGTGGGACAAATATGAGTAGCTCTTACAAAGAGTCAACATAGACATCACCTACACTCTGTCACTCTTAGAGACTTACCTTCTCCCTGTCAAAGTGCCTGTGGAACCTTTAAAGCTCAGAATACAGAACACAGTGTCATAAAAATAGGACATGGCTTAGAATCACTTGATAATAAACTGTAATGGAAAACTCCAAGAACAGGCATGCTTCAACTTTTTCATGATGCCAGGTTTTGAAAGCTTTATTTCTCATATGTTGGGAAGTAAAAAGAAAATAAATCCCACCCATTATTAGCATTATACAGCATCCCTTAGGGAAGAATTTAGAGCTAAGTGATAATTCTTTATGTTGAAGGAAATCCGCAAACGTTCCAGGTAATGCACGTAAAATATTGAAATAGAAATAGGATCAATTATAATCTCAAACTCATACTGCGAAGAGGAAAATGATTAAAATAGGTTGTATATAGACTCATTGGAGAAAAGGTATGTTTTTAATTTTGTCCTTTCAGTTTCTTCTCTCTCTCTTTTCAGGTAATTAAGAACAACTTGAATCCCAGTTGGAAAGCATTCAAAATCTCTTTGCATTCACTCTGTAGTGGTGACTTGCAGAAGCCAGTCAAGGTATTCACTGTTGCTCTGAAAAAAATGTACTTCACATGGTTGAAAGATTAGTTTTTGCTAATTTAGAAGCTAGGAAAATATTTGCTAAAGTTTACTGAACTGCTTGTTTAGTTACAGAGCAGGTTTTTATTGCTTTCAGCTTGACATGCAATTTGATCCTTCAGAGGGACTGACATCTGTTTCTCTTGCTAGCTATTGGTTAATGTGTTAATGTTTAAATGTGTGCAAGTAATTCTGGGCATCACATTCCCTCTTGAGGATAAAGTTTATGATTCCATTGTTCTATGACTATATGGGTGGGACATTTGTTCATATTGAAATAGAGTTTTTAAAGAAATTTAGTGGTTTCAACTCTGAAAATAATACATATGAAAGGTTTGACTATCATGCTGATCTTTTTTCTGAGATGTGTGCTTAACTATATTTGACAATTGGTCCAGACTTTTCTGGAGAAAAAATGTCAAGAGTTGAATGGTGCACACTTTAAATACTCCATTGCATGTCAACCGGAAACCTAGAGTTAAGAAATGATACCCTGATGAATTGCGTATTTCCACACATTACAGGTCAATAAACACCCATACCATTTGCTTTGCAAAGCAGCATCTCACGTCAGACTGACCACTGATTTCATGAAGTTGCTACATTTGCTCCTTCACCACTTATTAAGCTTGCCATGGAAGTTTAAGACAAATAATTAGCAATTTAAATAATGTGAAATTTGTAATTTTGTCATTACTTTTCTTTGTGCCTTCTATTCTCTTCCAATCCAAACTTCGTTCTATATCTTTATTTTGCTTAGTTTGATATTCTAATTATCCACTCTAGTTCACACACCTTGTTATCTAAGATAGAGAATGTATAGAGCTGGATGAACACAGCAGGCCAAGCAGCATCAGAGGAGCAGGAAGGCTGATGTTTCAGGCCTAGACTCTTCTTCAGAAATGGGGGAGGGGAAGGGGGTTCTGAAATAACTAGGGAGAGAGGGGGAGGTGGATAGAAAATGGATGGAGGAGAAGATAGGTGGAGAGGAGACAGACAGGTCAAAGAGGCGGGGATGGAGCCAGTAAAGGTGAGTGTAGGTGGGGAGTTAGGGAGGGGATGGATCAGTCCAGGGAGGATGGACAGGTCAAGGGGGTGGGATGAGGCCAGTAGGTAGGAGATGGGGGTGGGGCTTGAGGTGGGAGGAGGGGATAGGTGGGAGGAAGGACAGGTTAGGGAGGCGGGGACAAGCTGGGCTGGTTTTGGGATGCGGTAGGTGGAGGGGAGATTTTGAAGCTTGTGAAGTCCACATTGATACTATTGGGCTGCAGGGTTCCCAAGCGGAATATGAGGCACAGTTCCTGCAACCTTTGGGTGGCATCGTTGTGGCACTGCAGGAGGCCCAGGATAGACATGTCGTCTGAGGAATGGGAGGGGGAGTTGAAATGGTTCGCGACTGGGAGGTGCAGTTGTTCAGTGTGAACCGAGCATAGGTGTTCCTCAAAGCGGTCCCCAAGCCTCCGCTTGGTTTCTCCGATGTAGAGGAGGCCACAATGGGAACAGCGGATACAGTATACCACATTAGCAGATGTGCAGGTGAACATCTGCTTGATGTGGAAAGTCTTCCTGGGGCCTGGGATGGGGGTGAGGTGGGAGGTGTAGGGGCAGGTGTAGCACTTCCTGCGGTTGCAGGGAAAAGTGCCAGGTGTGGTGGGGCTGGAGGGGAGTGTGGAGCGGACAAGGGAGTCTCAGAGAGAGTGGTCCCTCCGGAAAGCAGATAAGGGTGGGGAGGGAAAAATGTCTTTGGTGGTGGGGTCGGATTGCAGATGGCAGAAGTGTCGGAGGATGATGCGTTGGATTTGTGGTACGTGAGGACGAGGGGGATTCTGTTTGGTTGTTATTGTGGGGAGGGGGTGTGAGGGATCAGTTGCCGGAAATGCAGGAGACACGGTCGAGGGCATTCTCGACCACTGACGGGGGGTGGTGGCAGGGTAGTTGCGGTCCTTGAAAAATGAGGACATCTGAGATGTTTGGGAGTGGAATGCCTCATCCTAGGTGCAGATGCGGTGGAGATGAAGGAATTGGGAATGGGGGATGGCATTTTTACAGGAAGGTGGGTGGGAGGAGGTGTATTCCAGGTAGCTGTGGGAGTCAGTGGGCTTGAAATGGACATCGGTTTCTAGGTGGTTACCCGAGATGGAGACAGAGAGGTCCAGGAAGGAGAGAGAAGTGTTAGAGATGGTCCAGGTGAACTTCAGGTTGGGGTGGAAGGTGTTGGTGAAGTGGATGCACGTGGGAGCACGAGGCAGGGCCGATACAGTCATCAATGTAACGGAGGAAGAGGTGGGGTTTAGGTCCAGTGTAGCTACGGAAGAGGGATTGTTCCACATAACCTACAAAGAGGCAGGCATAGCTTGGGCCCATGCGGGCACCTATGGCCACCCCCTTTGTCTGTAGGAAGTGGGAGGAATTGAAAGAGAAGTTGTTGAGGGTGAGGACGTGTTCGGCTAAGCGGATGAGGGTGGCAGTGGAGGGGGACTGGTCGGGCCTGTTGAACAGGAAGATGCAGAGGGCATTTAGGCCATCTGTATGGGGAATGCAGGTGTATAGGGACTGGACGTCCATGGTAAAGGTGAGGTGTTGGGGACCAGGGAATTGGAAGTTTTGGAGAGGTGGAGGGCGTTGGTGGTGTCACGGACATAGGTAGGGAGTTCCTGGACCAAGGGGGAGATGAGTTCGGTGGGTCAGGAGCAGGCAGAGACAGTGGGTCGACCAGGGCAGTCAGGTTTGTGGATTTTGGGAAGGAGATAGAAGCGGGCGGTGCAGGGTTGGGGAACGATGAGGTTGGAGGCCGTGGGTGGGAGGTCACCTGAGGTGATGAGGTTGTGGATGGTTTGGGAGATGATGGTTTGGTGGTCAGGCATGGGTCATGATCAAGGAGATGGTAGGAGGAGGTGCCGGAGAGTTGGCGCCTGGCCTCGGGTTTTATGGTAAGTTTGGGATTGGAGCGGAGGGCTGTACGTTCTGTGGGGGAGAGGTTGGAGTGGGTGAGAGGGGTGGAGAGGTTGAGGCGATTGATGTCACGACGGCAGTTGGAGATGAAGAGGTTGAGGGAGGGTAGGAGGCCTTGGGGTGGTGTCCAGGAGATGGGGTGCATTGGAGGTGGGAGAAGGGGTCAGTAGAGGGAGGGTTAGGCTCACCGTTAATTGTCTATCTTTCGTGTGTTTACTTTTGCATACGTAAATTTCATTAAGTACATCTTTTCACTGATTCTGAGATAGCTTATTCCAGTGTAACAGGCCATGTGGTGAATAAAATTAAAAACTAATGTGCGCTGTGTAGTGCACTGCCAAAATGTGGCCACTTAGTTTTATGTCTTAGCTTAACTCAGTATTAGTTCGTTCTGTGGTCGTGAACTATGCATCAGTATGCCAGGCATCTTGTTTTTTTTTTTGAAAACATGTTGCAATATATTTAATTCTCATTCTCCTTTCATTTGCTTACTTTCAAGTTGTGGGCCATATACTTCATAAAGACGGGATTTTAAAGTAGAATTTTAGGAGGTAGGCATTGTTGAAGTAATATAACAAGGTGTAGGTTGTTTCTAGTCGGATATTGAAATGTTCAGGACCAAAACTTAGTAGTTTCTCAAAAGTTTTAGGTGAACTGTTACCATCCATTTTGAAGTATGCAATCAATTCGGCTGAATAAATACCAGTCATTCCGACATTGTTGTAAATAAAAGTAAAGCTGGAAAGACCTCTCTAAAAAGACCAATTTATGGTTTAGGAAAGTCGCAGGTAAAATAGTATTAAGCAGCTTTTATTGTCTGTAATTACTTTTTTCTTTTGCAGTAAATATGCCAATCAAATTATTTTCAAGGCAGCAAATCTATGATATAAATATCACTTGCTTTTCTCCTCAGGATTCATCTTGCAGAAGTTTAAAATAATTATGGTTAAACATTGACCAAACAATGTAAAATCGGAAGGTTTTCTTTCTACTAGTATGTCATTTATGGTTCAGATGGAAACTGTTCAGCCCATTAAGTCCATGCTGACTCTCCTCTGAACAATCCAGTCAATCCCTCGGTACCCCACAATCCCTGGTGCACTGCAGGTTAAGTTCCTTCAAGTACCTTCCAATTTGCTTTTGAAATTATTGTTCCTTTCCATTTCCACCACCCCTGTAGGGCAGGTGATTCCAGATCTTGATCGCTTGTTGCAGGAGTAGTTCCTCCGCGGATTCTATATGCATCTCCTGCCCATAGCCTCAAAATCTGTGTTCCCCCAGTCCTTGTACTGTTAGCTAATGGAAACAGTTTTCTTTTCTTGTTTACTTTTAACTAAACCTGCGAAATCTTCTGAAATTCTATTGAATCTCTCCTTAAGCTCCTTTTACTCCAAAGAGAAAAACTCCAACTTTTCCAATCGAACATTGTAACTAAAAGTCACCATCCTTGGAACCATTGTTGTAAATCGCTTCAGCAGTCTCCTGAATGTTCACATTCTTCCTGAAGTGTGATGATACTACTGGACAAGTTGGATCCCAAAATCTGGCTTAATCAATTGTAATTTTTTGTTCTGCTTTAGTTGTTATGGTAGTCAGTTCACTGAAATATGATCACATGGGGGCTGCATAGTTTCTTTAACAAGGGAACAGAAGTTCCTCAAACAAAGATCAAAAAATCAGCAAACCAAGCTTTCTAGCAATAGAAACAGTTCTGAAAATCCTGAAAACACACAAAACATTTTTTTCAACCTACTTCCCAACACCATTACTTTTTATAGCGATTCAAGTCCAAAGAAATTACGTCAGTACTTCAGATCTTTAAGTTCAATTTATTTGATTCACCCCCGTTTATTTCCTGTGAACTGTGAAATCTTGCATGAATACTGTCAAAACTGAGTCTTCAGATCTCCTTGGTTTCCAATTGCCAGCAGATTTCTAACAAAATACCTGGTCTGAAAGTTGTAGAAACTAAACCTTTCTACTGTGGTAGTGTATTCCCTTGACTGCTCTAAAAATCCTCTTTCCATGAGAGAAGCCATACTTCTAATTCCAGTCGGGTCTCTTCCATACTGCCCAAAAAACTTTCAGTCTCTGGGTTTACTAAATCACAACCTTAATTATTCCAAACTGAAAATAAGTTATTGGCCTCTATTGTTTACTGTTCTTGTCGCCAATCACTACAGTTCAGAGTTTTCCATAGAAACTTCAGGAGTTCACGGTCTGGTGCTCCATGACACAAACTGATTTAGGTAACTGTTTTGGAAGATATTTTTTTAAAAATCCTTCACAAAAGTAACCAACACGCACATATCACTAATTTTAAAATCCAAACTCTAACAATGATGTATATGTATGTATAATGAATTGTGTAACTTTTTAGCACAGGTGACAGAACCGGATACAATATTTCAGTTGTGGCCTAAAAGAACTTACCTGTCTTTTATTTATTTTACTGTACACTGCGTCTACTTATAAAACATCCTATGCTTTCTGAATCACACTTTCAGAAAGAATTTAACAAATATTACCCACAGGCAGTTAAGCACTTGGCCCACTTTATTCTGCAGCACCAGATCCAGCAATGAATGTACTTGTTACAAACATTATGTAATAGTTACATATTTGGGGATAAATTGTGGTATAGTTCTTTAAGCTGTAAGAACAATCAGAATGGAATCATAGCTTAGAGGATATTGTTACTAATTTGTGCAAAATATCTAGAAAACAGAAATGACATTTAAGTTTTTCAGAGACTTTTGTTATTCAGTGACATAACTTTTAAATGCTGCGTTTCATATATTTATGACAAATGCATTCATTTCCGCTGTTGCCTGCAGCTTTGTTTGGTGGAATGCGGAGTTATGTGGCTTGCAGTTTAAACCAAAAGTTGTTAACAGTCATGTTTCACAAAACGATGTTGCCATTTCCTCAGGGTTGGAATGGAGAAGAAATGTGTGCTAAACTATGCTTTAATTTTAAGTTAACAAACCTCTCAACTTCCTTTATCAGGTGGAATGCTATGACTATGACAATGATGGATCACATGATCTAATAGGCACATTTGAAACCAATGTTGCCAAACTTCAAGAGGCATCGCAGAATGGGGTAAGGTTTTCTCTTGAATTTGGCTTCAATTGCTCACTGGTCATGTGATATGTGTATGATGGTGAAGTCTGCAGTTTTTATGTGTAGCTTACCATTTATATTTGGCTATTCCTTTCAGTTTTCCTTTGGGGGTGGGGGCTGTGAAGTTTCTAGAGTTCCACAGCTAGTACTCATACCTGTTCCTGACCTTCTTGGCAATTTTATGATGTCTCAGGATGGTCTACCCTCCCTCTGCCCAACTACTAACATGTAAGGGGCCATTTCAACTCTTAGGATGTTTGGAGGAGTTCAGGGGTATGAGGATGAAGGGAATGAGATCATTTAGCAGGTCGCTTTACTTAAGCCTTGGACCAGTATTAATTGCCATTGAGATAATGGTGATGAACTACCTTCTAGAACTGCTGCATATAGTGGGTGGGGCAACCACAATGCTGTCAAGGAAGGTGTTCTCATGACGGAGTGTAGTTGTCCCATCATCAGGAACCATCTCGATGGGTGCTTTCTTTCCCAGACACTCCATTTTAAAAACTACATGCCCCCTTCCCATATCCCACTTGCAGAACTCCTGTCCACACTCCCAAACTTACTTTGCCTTAAACTATAGTACTTAACATGTAGCATGCGTTTGTAGTTCCAGTCTTTGTGATGAATCCTAATGCTGCTTTGATATCAGGAATGCAAGCTGGTCAGGTTGGCTCGCAGTTCTTTGAACCAGAATATCCTCTGGAGTGAGGGCACAAGTTCGTCTCCAGCCTTTAACACTCTTGGGGCTGTTGTGATCAGCACGTTGCATTTTGCCTGAACCTGCCCCGCTACCCAAAAAATCTAGGTCAATAAAAATTTAACAAGGAAAGTTGGTGAATTCTGCTCTTGCGCATTGGAAGGATTAGCATTCTGTCTTGGCGATTGCATTACATTTTGATGTGATTGTATCAATATGCTTGTGGCTCTGTCCAGAGGTATTATTGCTCATATGTAGTGCAATCATATCCACTGTCCTTTTGTTTTGATTGCCCATTCTGTGAGTTGCCAGCCCTGTATGTATCTTCCACAGGTAACTTACTGAATGGGAGCAAACATTTTGCTGCTAGACGAGAATGGAGTAGAACAAAGACAGAAATTGCTGGAAAACTTCAGCAGCTCTGGCACCATTTGTGAAGAGAAACATTTCAGGTCCGGTGACCGTTCTTCAGAATTGATGGTAGCTAGAAAAGAATTGGATTTTATACAGAAGATAGGGTGGATAAAGTGTATAAAGAGTAAATGATAGGTGGAGATATAGCTCAAAGAGAGAGAAGAAGAGTTGGACAGACAAAGGAGTGGATAATGGTCAGCCTGGCAGAACGAATAGCTGCTAATGGGGACTATTAGTGACTAACAATGAGTTATGTGTAATAGCAGATCACAAGGCCTGCTGTGTAGGGTTTGGGGTAAGCATTTGGAAGAAGATGCCTCAAGCTCTAAAAATATCGAGTCCAGAGGCCTCGGAGTTCCTAAGCAGAAAATGAGGTGCTGTTCTTCCAGCTTGTGCTAAGCTTCGCTGGAATGCTGCAGTAAGCCTGAGTCACACGTTAGCCATTGACAGACGTGGCTGTGTGTTGAAGTGGCAGGAAACAGAAAGCTCAGAGGCAGTTTTACAGTCAAAATGTAGGTGTCCTTCGATGTGGTCACTCAGTCTATGCTTTGTTTCCCCAATGTAGAGGAGACCACATTGTGAACAGCAAATACAGCAGACTAGATTGAGTGAAGTGTAGGTGAAGCAGGTGTGATTAGGCCCCTGAATACCAAGGAGGGAGGAGGTAAATGGGTAGGTGTTATGCCTTCTGAGGTTGCAGGGGATGGTGCCAGGGTGCTATTAGGGGTTGGGGGTGTTGGGAGTGAAGGAGGAGTGAATCACGGTGTACCAAACAGAATGGTCCTTACAGAAGGCTGACAGGGGAGGGGAGGAGAATAAGTGTCTGGTGGCGGCAACGCGCTGCAGGTGACAGAAATGGCAGCTACTGATCCTCTGGATGTGGATGTTGGTGGGATGGTAGGTAGGGACAAAGACAACCCTATCACGATTGTGGGACGGAAGAGAGAGAAGGTGAGGGTGGAAGTTCAGGAGATGGGTCGGACTCAGCTGAGGGCCCTGTCAACAATGGTGCTGGGGAATCCTTGGTTGAAGAAAGAGGTGGATGTTTCAAAGCCACCTTGTCGAAGTTGGTATTGCCAGAACAGATGTGATGGAGATGGAGGAACTGGGAGAATGGAATGCACATTTACAGAAGCAGGCTGTGAAGATGTGTAGTCAAGATAACTGCAGGAGTCAGTTGATTTGTAGTGGGTATTGGCAGCCAGCCTATCCTCAGAGATGGAAACAGAGGTTGAGGAAGGAAGAGGGAAGTCAGAGGTGGACCAGGTGAAGGTGAGAGCAGGATAGAAATTGGAAGTGAATTGCCAAACTTTTCCAATTCCGGATGAGAGAGGGAAGGAGCACTGATAATGTCATCAAAACACCGGAGGAAGAGTTGTCGGTGGGGGCTGGAATAGGACTGGAACGAGGAATGTTCCACGTACCCCACAAGGAGACAGGCATAACTGGGGGGCACGTGGGTACCCAAACGGAGAATGGCGTGGGCTCTGCTGGGACAGATGAGCAATTCTTGCACATTCAAGCCTAAAAGTACTTTTGCTGCTCCTAGCTTTAAGAAACTGTGTTTTCAAATTGTCTTCAGTTGGTGATTTTGGACGCTGCCAATAAAGCCTGAGTGGGACCTGTTCTGCTTATTAACTAATTTTGTAAATGGATCTTTCGCAGGTTATTCACTCTCTCTCTCATTTATATACTCAAGGGCCACATAGCGGTGGGACTAAAGCCCGTATAAATTGGTTGCAACTGACTTCATGCTAAATTTACATGCTTTCTTGAGCATAAAATGGGGTCAATCCCAAATCAATTTTTACCCCAGAGTCAGTACAGAAGCCATTAATGTTGTTAAATTAAATTTTTAAATAATAAACATATTTGTTTGTGTATTTTAACATTGAAAGGAAATATTAAACTGTTTGCTCAACTATTGGGTTCAGGGATTTAATTACATAATATTATTAAGAGATATTGTACTCAGATTCCAATATTGATGTTTCTTTCACAGACGGAGTTTGAATGTATTAATCCAAAGAAAAAACAGAAGAAAAAGAACTACAAAAATTCAGGAACTGTGGTTGTTAAATCATGTCAGGTATGTTCTGTTAGATTTCTCTCTTTTTGACAAAGTGTTTGAATCTAAATTAAGCATAATATTATGGGAATATGTTCCTTTGTGTGACCTTGGGGATCGTGGATTAGTTTTGTTACAAAAGCTAGGTGGGTGTACAAGTCCTCTCCTTTGTTGTCGAGTGTTTAAAGATGCAATGAATTTGCATTTATGCAGTGTTTTTCACTTTTTTGGCAAAGCCCCAGTGCCAAAAGCTGCATAGCTTTGCAGGGAACTCATGCAACCAGTTTGTGAATAGCGAGGTCACACAGTGAATCGAATAATTCTCATAGACATTCTCATTGACAGGCCAATTTTAGATGCACTATCACACTTTAAAGATAGCACTTCCACGAATGTTGCACTCATCCAATAGTGCAGCGAAATGTCAGTCGACCTTAATGCTGGAGTCTATACTGTGACTGAAACTCTCAAGTTTATCTTAATCAATTTCACTGTAGCTAAATCAAACTAATAATGCAAATTATTTTCTTCAGTATGACTTGCTTTGTTCATTATGACTAATTTACATAAAACACATTTGTTCTAGGCAACAAAATAGTTTTTCTTAGACTCATAGAGCCATACAGCACAGAAACAGACCCTACAGTCCAACCAGTCCATGCCGAACATAATTCCAAACTAAACTAGTCCCACTTGTCTGCACCTGGCCCATATCCAGCCAAACCTTTCCTATTCATGTACTTATCCAAATGTCTTTTAAACATGATAATTGTACCCGGATCCACCACTTCCTCAGGAAGTTCATTCCACACGCGATCCACCCTCTGTGTAAAAAACTTTTCTCCCATGTCTTTTTTACATCTCTCTCCTCTCACCTTGAAAATATGCCTCCTAGTCTTGAAACCCCCACCCTAGGGAAAGAAACTACCGTTAACTCTATGTATACCTGTCATTATTTTAGAAACTTCTATTATGTTGCTCCTCAACCTCCTATGTTTCAGTGAAAAACGTCCGAGCCTATCCAGCCTTTCTTTATAACTCAAACCTTCCATACCCTGCAACATCCTGGTGAATCTCTTCTGAACACTCTCCAGCTTAATAATACCCTTCCTATAATTGGGCAACGAGAACTGGACATAGTATTCCAGAAGAGGCCTCACCAATGTCCTGTACAACCTCAACATGACTTCCCAACTGCTGTGCTCAAAGGATTGAGCAACGAAGGCAAGCATGTCAAATGCCTTTTTAACCACCGTGTCTATATGTGACGCAAACTTCACTCCTGAATTTAAATATTTAATTCATACACCTAGACCGTTGTAGATGTACAGCACGGAAACAGACCCTTCGGTCCAACTCTTCCATGCTGACCAGATATCCGAAATAAATCTAGTTCCATTTGTCAGCATTTGGCCCAAATCCCTCTTAAACCCTTCCTATTTACGTACCCATCTAGATTCTTTTTAAATATTGTAATTGTTCCAGCCTCCACTTCCTCTGGCAGTTTATTCCATTCACGCACCACCTTTTGCATGAAAATGTTGTCCCTTTGGTCCCTTTTAAACCTTTCCCCTCTCAATTTAATCCCATGCCCTCTAGTTTTGGACTCCGCTACCCTCAGGAAAGGACCTTGGCTACTCACCCTATCCATGCCCCTTCATGATTTTATAAACTTCTAGAAGGTCACCCCTCAGCCTTTGCTCCAGGGAAAATAGCCCTAGCCTGTTCAATCTCTCCCTATAGCTCAAATCCTCTAACCCTCACAACATCCTTGTAAATCTTTTCAGAACCTTTTCAAGTTTGATAACATCCTTCCTACAGCAGGGAGACCAAAATTGCCTGCAGTATTCCAAAAGTGGCCTAACCAGTGCCCTGTACAGTTTCAACATGGCATCCCAACTCCTATACTCCATGCACTGACCAATAAGGGCAAATATACCAAATGCTTTCTTCAATATTCTGAAGACCTGGGATTCCACTTTCAAGGAACTATGAACTTGCACTCCAAGATCTCTCTTTTTTTCAGCAACACGCCCATGGACTTTACCATTAAGTGTATAAGTCCTTCTCTGATCTGCCTTTCCAAAAAACAGCGCCTCACATTTATCTAAGTTAAACTCCATCTGCCACTCCTCAGTCCATCAGCCCATCTGATCAAGGTTCCTTTGTGCTGAGATAACTTTCTTGGCTGTTCACTGCACCACCAATTTTAGTGTCATCTGCAAACTTACATACCTCCTACGTCCACATCCAAATCATTTGTATAAATGACAAAAAAGCAGTGGACCCAGCACCAATCCTTGTGGCACATGTTGGTCACAGGCCTCCAGTCTGAAGCGCAACCATCAACCACCACCATCTGTCTCCTATCTTTTGAGTCAGTTCTGTATCCAAATGGTTAGTTCTCCTTGTATTCCATGTGATCTAACCTTGCTAACCAGTCTACCATGTGGAGCCTTGTTGAACGCCTTACTGAAGTCCACATATCCACCGCTCTGCCTTCATCAATCTTCTTTGTTACTGCTTCAAAAAACTCAAAACACAACATATTTGTCTTTGTAAATTTACTTTAATAAACAGGTATTGCTCTTGCTAAGTCAAATTTACATCATGTTAACATATTACCTTATGTGTTCTGAGCATTTCACTTCAGAAACTCTCTCTTGTGTTATTAATAATTGCTAAGGTGAAAACCCAGGACAAATTCGTAGTGTAAGGAATGAAGGTAAAAGGTAATCGAGATGTTTTGATGACAATCCAAATGAATAAGAGAGAAAATCTCTACCAAGATGTCTTCAGTTTGACCCAGTGTTTTCTGAGTTGGCCACGGTGGCCTGGATGCCCTACACTGAAGGGCACCGAACATATGGTAACTAAAAGACCGAATTTAACTTGGGATATCGAAAGTAAAATTATCCAGAAATTGCAGCAATCACTACACCTGTAGCCCTAAGCAATAAAGTAGCTTCAGGTTCAGGAAAGGAAAATGAAAGAACAGTCATTGTCAGAACTGTTCACAGAACTTTTAAATTTGCCGTTGAATTCCCATTTCTAATGCCTAAAGTAATTATTTAGACAAATTAACATTTGCTGCGTATTTTATAATAGCCTGACTATCTTTTGGCAGAAGCATTAAAAATACAATTTGTATTTGAAGATCCTATTGACATTTCTCCATGTACACATCTGTCGAGTGCACTTAGCTGGAAGGGAAAAGAGATGAAGGGGACAAAAGTACTCCAAACTACTATTTGCTCAATTTTCACATGCTTAAACAATAGAATTTTGACGTTTATGAATGATCTTGTGCATTGCTGATGTTTGGTAAGGGTATACATGTATCTGAGCCAGATTGTTGTTTCAAAAAAAAAATTTAGTATTGATAGAAGAAGTCAGGATTTTCAAAGCATTTCACCTTGCACTTATCACAACTGTGATATGAGAAACTAAAGTAGAAGAAAGAAAGACTAATATAAGTATCCTGAAGAGGGTGTTGATTAGTTGGGCCCTTGTCAGCATGGACATGCCGCAGGACCAGTTAACTATCAGTTGTCTTTCTCACCCTTTTCAGGTTGACTCTAATTGGTCAGGACATTGACATGGAGATTTCAGCAGAGATTGGCAGTCTCTATGATCCTTTTCTCACTGAAAATGTTGCAATGTACATCAGACAAAATTCTGTGCATTAGTATATATTGTTTCTAGAATATGCAAATACATCACATTGCAATCCTGACTGGTGATCTTAAATTGTAATTCTTAGGAACACTGCATTATTTAGTTAAGGGGCTAATGGCAGAGTCACATCTAATATTGATACGGTATCCTGAGGCTAGCAAACATATGTTTGAGCTCAGTCGGCATGCTGCCACTGTGAATGGTCAATGGGACATGTTTGTGTACTGTTCTGTACATTGCAGCTTTTTCATTGGGAAACAAGTTATGGAAGTTGCCAATCTTTGCTTCATTCCTAATGGGAATATTGACAGATCAGAGTCAACCTATCTAGTATGAGAACAAAAATTGACAATTAACTGTTTTTGCTGCATCTCCATGCCAATATTGGCCCAATCAATCTGAATCAAAGAGCAAAAAAAATTACAGCACAGGAACAGGCCCTTCTGCCCTCCAAGCCTGCGCCGATCCAGATCCTTTGTCTAAACCTGTCACCTATATTCC
Organism: Ginglymostoma cirratum; assembly: GCA_024137785.1. Taxonomy (NCBI): domain Eukaryota; kingdom Metazoa; phylum Chordata; class Chondrichthyes; order Orectolobiformes; family Ginglymostomatidae; genus Ginglymostoma; species Ginglymostoma cirratum. The sequence continues at coordinate 7,839,777 of JAHRHZ010000075.1, read as the reverse complement.
AAAATAACAAGCATGGGGCTGGATGAACACAGCAGGTCAAGCAGCATCATAGGAGCAGGCAAACTTGACGTTTCGGGCCTAAACCCTTCATCAGAAATGTTATCTCTGATACAATTTTAACCTATATTCCAAAGACCTGTATCCCTCTGCTCCCTGCCCATTCATGTGTCTGTCTCGATACATGATGCTATTGTGCCTGCCTCCATCACCTCTGCTGGCAACACGTTCCAGGCACCCTCTGTGTAAAGGACTTTCCACACATATCTCCCTTAAACTTTTCCCCTCTCACCTTGAAATCGTGACCCCTAGTAATTGAAATTCTCTTCTCATGCTATATAAATTGGTGTTCCTTTTCCAAGTCTGGTTTCTTGCACTCTAGTTCTGATGAGTGCAAGTAGAAAAGCTTTGACTTTGTCCCTACTTTTTTGCAATGTTTAATTTCTGGACTACCAAGCAATTATTTAACATTTAACATTTAAGATCTTGCACGAGAACTTTGTAGTTTGGCAAAGGTTGATGAAAGCTGTTTAAGCATTACATCAGAATTCCTGCTTAAAAGATAGAAGCACACGGCGTTAAACAAACGATGGCAACTTCGGTATAAAATTGGCTAAGGAATATCAAGCATTAAGCTGAAGTACTTGGATGTTTATCTGTCCGACATGATTTACTCCGTGAGGTTCGTTATTAAAACCCTTCCTTTCTTAGCTTTGACTTGAGTACAGGGAGTACAAATTTTAAATTTGCAGATGAAACAGTTTTTGACAACGTATTAAATAGTGAATAAAATAATAACAGGCTTAAGGATATAAACTCGTCAAGTGGGAGACACATAGCACGTAATGTTTCCTAATATTTCACTGCTTTGTGGGCAGTCAGTTTTTTTTTTAATGCATAGTACCTTGATTTTTTTCTTTTGTCTGGGCTACATGTGCAGTTTTGAAACAAGATGCAACGTCTGTGTGCACACCACTCAAAGTACATGGTTGTGGGTTAATTCACTGCCCCCAATGGGCATGAAATTTCAATTAGAGAGTGGGGGAATCCAATTGCAGAGGAATTATCCCTTGCGATGTCTATAGGATGGATGCATTCTCTGAAGAGATGCTCCACCAGTCATAGGCTCGTTCTCTCTCATATTTGCTGCTCATATTATTCCTTATGGTTTTAAGAATGAACACAGAATTGGTGATTGCTTCACATTGGAAGGTAACTGTTATCTGGAACGGAATACATGAAAGGGTGATCAAAACAGGAGTAGGCCATTCAGCCCTTAGATCCTGTTCCATTCATTATGATCATGGCTGATTGTCAAAACAAAAATATGTCCCTACTTTTCCCGTATCCCTCAGTCCGTTTAGCCCTTGTGCTATATCCAACTCCATGAAATCATACAGTATTTTGGCCTACAATATTTCTGTGGTGAGGAATTCCACAGCTTTATCACTCAGAATGAAGAAATTTCTCCTCCTCTCAGTCCTGAATAGTTTACGCTGTATCCACAGACTGTGACCCCCTTCTGGACTTCCCTGCTATCGGAACATCCTTTCTGCATCTACCCTATCTAGTCCTGTTAGAATTTTACAGGTTTTTGTGAGATGTCCCCTGATTCTTCTGAAAAGAGGTCTATTCTACACCCATTGCCATTTCCTTATTTGAATGTAATTGTTTTCAAATTAAACAATTAACATACAGAAGCATTCAATATGTAAGTTTGGTTAGCAGAGGAGTTCATCAAAGCAAGCAGAAGGTGAGGGGACCTGTGGTCTTTCATCACTGCACTATGAAGGGTTGAGTAACTTGTGTAACCATGGAACAAGGTGAGGAGAGGAAAGAGAAATTGGAAACTTAGAGTTGGGGGGTAATGATGATCATGGAAAGGGAAAAAGGTGAGAGAAGAGAATGTGGTAATAGTGAGAAAATGGAGTTGATTGGGATTAAAGAGATCAAGAAATGCAAAGGAACTGGGAAGAGGATCTCCTGAGTGCCACATATTCCTTCCAACCTCCATTCCGCGTGCAGCCTGCAGCTACTTGTGCCATCCCATACTATTTTCACATCACCCACAACTTCTCCAAAACAAGACAGAAAAGAGACCGGGATAAGATGATGGTTGCAGAAATAGTAAGATATATCAAGATAGGCAGACAATTGACTGTATTTTCTGAATTACCATCTGCATCATCCTCAAGATGATTAAATTGCAATTAATACATAAAATAAATAAATGATTGATAAAATCATTAAATTTACATAATTTGCCATACAGTTAATCCAGTTAAATATTCAATCAACAGATTGTGAAAGAATACTCTTTCCTGGACTATATTATGGGTGGCTGTCAGATGAACTTCACTGTAAGTAAACTTTTGTTTTCAATTTTCAATGAGTTAATGTAGTATCAGTAGAGCTTGCAGTTATTTTTGGTAATGAATTTTCATGTTGAACAAATATGTAATACTTGTAGTATTTTTTGTGCATTGCTGATATGATTTGGATGGAGCTTTTCTAAAATGGTTTCAAAAAATGTTGAAGTAAAGTACATAAAATGTCTGAAATGCGCAACAGATCAGGCTGCATCCATGGAGAGATGGAGACAGGATTCAAGTTTCAGATCTGATTAACCATTGCCGGAAACATGTATGTTCAGTCTTTACTGTACTTTCCTCTCTCAATATCAACCAGATATTTTACGTGATTACTTGTATAATTTGAGATTTGAAAAGTTGGTGAGGCTCCTTATGGTCATGTCAAACTTACTAAGCTGCCTGAGGAAGGAAGAGTGGTGTCGTGCCTTCTTGACCATTGTATGTATGTGGGAAGTTCAGGACAGATTGATGGTTATCCTCACTCTGAGGAGCTTGACACTCTGACCCTCTCCACCTCAGCTCTGTTGATATGGATAGGGGCGTGTCCTCCTCCTTTCTTCCTGAAGTCCATGATCAGTTCTTTTGTTTTACTGATATTGAGAGAAAGATCGTTATCATTGAACAACGACACCAAGCCCTCTACCTCCTTCCTGTATTATGACTCCTTGTTATTTGTTATCCGTCCTACCACAGTGGTGTCATCAGGAAACTTTTGGATGGTGTTTGTTCAGAATTTGGCTACACGTTCATGTGTACAGGGAGTACAGTAGGGGACTGAGAACATATCCTTGCGGGTGTCAGTGTTGAGGGTTATCATGGAGGAGGTGCTGTTGTCTGTCTTTGCTGATTGTGGTCTATGGGTCAGGAAGCTGAGGATCCAGTTGCAGAGGGCAAAGCCAAGACCTAGGTCTCGGAGTTTTGAGATTAATCTGGTAGTGATTATGGTGTTGAAGGCATGTGTAAGAGCCTGACGTAGGTGTCCTTGTTATCTAGATATTTCCAGAGATGTTTCCATATTGGGCTATGGAAATGGCATTCATCGTTTGCTGCTGCAGTCATCCAAACAAGTGGGGATTATTCCACCATACTCTTGACTTGTGCCTTGTAGATAGTGGAATAGCTTTGCGGAGTCAGGTGGTGAGTTACTTGCTGCGGAAATCTTAGTCCCTGAACTGCTCCTGTACTTGTATGGTTCAGTTTCAATTTCTCGTCAATGGGAACCTCCCAGATGTTGACAGTGGAGGCTGCAGTGATGATAATGTCACTGAGTGCTTCAAGTCGTGGGCAGTGATTGAGATTCTCTTTTATTGGAGATGGTGATTGCCTGTCACCTTTTGTGGCATAAATGTAACTTACCACTTGTCAGTGCAAATTTGGATATTGTCCAGGTCTTGTTGCGTTTGGCTGTGAACCATTTCAGAACCTGAGGAGTCGTGAATGGTGCTGAACTTTGACAATCGTAAGTGTACATCCCCACTTCTGACCGTATGATGGAGGAAGGTCGCTGATAATTCGTCTGAAGATGTTTGGGCCTAGGATATTGCTATCTGAAGGGCTGGATCTTGTTGTACAAGCTTGTGCAGATTTTAGCACAGTGACACCATTCTAAAGGAACCTGACTGACTGGACAGAAGGTACCTCCAGCCCAGTCCAAGCATATATTATGTCTTCAGCAGGCTGATGATTTTCTCAATGGCACCTTCTCATGGCTTGTATTGGGTTGCTTCACAACCTCATTGTTTGGATTCCTTGCGGGTGCCATCAACAACATTTTAAATGGATGACCTTTGCCTCTGAGCAACTAGTCATTGTGTGTTTTCAAGCACCTATCACAGAGACTGGAATATGATTAGAGGAAAGTATTTTAGCAGCTGTTCAAAAATCTTGAAGTAACTGGAATAAGGATTTGTTTTGGTTGCATGCCAGTGCTAAATTGAAGTGGAAGTCCTTGTAGTTTACAAATACCCTGGTTGATCTTGGGGCTGTTTTATTTGCCATGTGTGACGTCACTGATGCTATACAATTGTGAGAACCCAGTCAAAGTCATGACCCTGATCCTGAGCATCTCCTCATTCTGACTGGTGTCATCTGGGTAGGGGAGGGGATCTAATTTTCAGCCTGGCAAACAAGTCCTCAGCCATCCATCTGGTAAAAGAGCGCGTTCTTTCAATATGGTGCAAATGTCTGTCACTCACTTATCCAAAACACTGTTAATTGCATATCACTTGTCATTCACTACATTTAGGTGGAAGGCATTGATTTAAGGTATTACTTGAGCACATACAAAGAGATACTTACTGACACTGGGATGGGGATTAGGTTGGGTTGTATATTCTTGCAATGTTCATTTAAATAAATCTAAACTGAATGAATATTGACTTTGATTTTGTATTCACCAACTGCCTATCAGCAATTTTAACAACTTGATGCACCCAAGAAAGTGTATCTTGTATCTGTAGTTCTCTCTGATTCTGTGAGCAGCAGGCTGTTACTGTTCCTGCTCCAGGTGCTGGTCATAGTCTCTTGGCCCTCGGAAGTCTACAGCAATGAGGTGCTGATCCAGTAGAACAGGGCTCCAAAATATAGATCAAAATTATAAAGCTGCACATTATAAAACTAACCTTCCATCACAACTGATGTGAATAAGGGCTTTAGACTAAGAAGGCAATACAGCAGCTGAGTTAGCAGTACCTATCCGATGTGCAGAGATAACAAGAACTGCAGATGCTGGAGTCGGAGTCAATACAATGTGGAGCTGGACGAACACATCCTGGTGAAGGGTCCTGACCCAAAACTTTGACTCTCCTGCTCCTCTGATGCTGCCTGACCTGCTGTGTTCCTCCAGCTCCACATTGTGTTGACCTATCTGATGTGTGTTCTGCCTTCAGCCAAGCATGTATACTTGTTGGACGATGCCTACAGTATCCCTTATAACATAATATTTAGTGATACAGTGATGAGATGATGAGCGCATCCCTTGAAAGTATCCTGACTGAGACACGTAATAAAAAATTACTGGCATAATTCACTGCTATGTTTCCAGTGTCCTCAGTTTCTCATTCTTAAAAAAAAACCTGGGAAACATATGCCCACAATTGTAAGAGTGATGTAATGTAGCTTCTGTTATTGACAACCCATCTAACCCGAGGGAAGTGTAGCCTAATACACTGTAGTGAAATTTGGAAGTTGGCTGTTTGGAGCAGTGTTTCCAATGTGTTCGGGGGTATTTGTCCGGAACTGACCACTGTCTGCTTTTGTACACACAAATCTGCAAGCTTGCGCAGACATCAGAATTTTCCTAAATGTTTCAGGTCGCAGACCTGTCATCAGATTTCATATGTTTGCAAAGTACACTGTCAATGTCTGGTGGTAAACGATCCATTATTTGAAGTTGGAGAATGTAAACCAGGCATTTTCTTTCTTTTCCATTCAGAGATGAGCACCTTAGTTGAGGTCATGATTTTATAAACCAAAAAACAAAATGAATAGCTCATGAAATGTAATAAAATGTTTTTATTTGCCTCTCTGAGCAATTACTGGAAATGGAATGTAAACATTCACTAATTTTTTTTTGGTCTCTTCATTCTCAGGTTGGTATTGATTTCACAGGCTCTAATGGGGATCCTCGTTCACCTGACTCTTTACATTTTATAAATCCTAATGGATTTAATGAATATTTGATGGCGATCTGGTCTGTTGGAATGGTCGTTCAAGACTACGATACGTAATGTATTCCTGTCTACTTTGTTAATGGCATTGTTGAGATAAAATAGGATACTGCAAATAAGAGGATTTTGACCTGTGAACAAACTAATAACTGCACCCCCGGCACCTTTCCCAGCAACCGTAGGAGGTGCTACACCTTCCCCACACCTCCCCCTCACCTCCAACCCAGGCCCCAGGAAAACCTTCCACGTTAAACAGATGTTCACTTGCACATCCGCTAATGTGGTCTATTGTGTCTACTGTTCCTGATGTGGCCTCCTCTACAGCGGGGAGACCAAGCGGAGACTCTAAGACCGCTTTGTGGAGCACCTACGCTTGGTTCACGACAAACAACAACACCTCCCTGTCACGAACCTCTTCAACTCCCCCTCCCACTCTTTGGACGACATGTGTCGTCTCCAGTGTCACAACGTTGCCACCCGGAAACTGGAGGAACAGCACCTGATATTCTGCCTTGGAGCCCTACAACCCAATGGTCTCAGTGTGCACTTTACTAGCTTCAAAATCTCCCCACTCCCAACCTCATCCCAAGACTGCCCCCGCCCCACCTCGTCCCCGACTCCTTGACCTGTCCGTCTTCTCTCCAACCTATCCGCTCCTCCTACCTCACTGACCAACCCTCACCTTTACTAGCTTCATCCCCACCTCCTTGACCTGTCTGTCTTCTATCCACATATCTGCTCTTCTAATCCACCTTCTATCATCGCCCTGCCCCCTCCCTCTTTATTTCAGAGCTCCCTTCCCCTCCCCCATTTCTGAAAAAGTGTCCAGACCCAAAACGTCAGCTTTCCTGTTCCTCTGATGCTGCCTGGCCTGCTGTGTTCCTCCAGCTTCACACCTTGTTATCTCTGATAAATGCGTGTATTCTTTTACATGACTAAATTTTCATTATTAGCTGTTGCTGTCTAACATTTCCTAAAGATACCAATGAAAATTGTTTTATTATTTGGTTAAAACATTTTTTACCCGAGATCTACATCTGCATACCTCTCAATCTTTACAAATAACTTGCAGCAACTTTCGATATACCTTGTCATTTTCATCATTGCAGTAAACGACTATTGTGATTTGAAATAGTTAAATACACAACGCATACAGGTTTATTATCTCCTTCCAGTCTATGCTGCAATTTCTATGATTGTGTGAAATAGAATATGCGTGTCGTCAACTGACAAACACAAATGTAATTAGAGAATGAGGTTGCTGATGTGTCAGCACATCAGATGTTGGTATGTGGTGAGAGATTGTCAACAAGATAATCTTGTACCACTTGTTTTTGTAAGAGCTACGGCAGATCTACACCGTTCTTTACACGCCTTTATTTTGAATTGCTTTTTGTGACCGAACAATTTTGTTGGGCAGTGCATCATTTTAGGTCACACTTTACACGAAACTCAAATTTCTGTTTTTTTAAAAAAACAATATTTAAAAGAGACAGAAATCCAGTTACATCATCCTGATTTCTTCTGATGTTTAATTAATCTCAGAACTTGTCTAAAGTTAGTTAGACCTTCTTCTTAGGATGATCCTCAGAATTGAAGATGACATTCTCCCACTCTGGTGTGTTGGCCTTGAGGTGCCTAAGTAGTCAATGTTTAATCCACACACCCTGTTAGAGACGTGGCAGGCAGTTGTAGAGCTGGCTGGGTGTGATGCTCTGGGCTTTTGTGCACATTCCTTCCAATGTTTACATTTAAAAACTATCTGGGCCTGTCAGCTACATTCAATAAATGGTACCTTTTTGGATATATCTTCTCTAGTCTGGATAGTGTTGGGCTCTGGACTTCCCTGAATCAGTGGGGATGATGAATTTTTTTTCAGAGAACCTTTAAGATAGACCTTGAAGGATTTCCTCTGCCTTCATCTTTACCATTTGCTAGTGCAAAGCTCAGACTAGAGAGTTTGTCTTGTGTCGGTTATGTAGAAGGTGTGGCATGGCCAACACTGCTGAAAAACTAGAAGCAGTGCCTCAGTAGTTGGAATGTTGGACTGAGAAAGGACTTTGGAGTATCTATCGTATCGGTGGATTTGCAGCATTTTGCGAAGTATCACTAGTGTCACATTTGAAGTATTTGTTCTCAACTACTCTGTTATACTTGAATTTTCAACAGCAGAACTATGCTTCTCTCCAAGTCAGACAATCAGAGTGCAAGACATGACGGAAGGAATTCTCAGCACATTTTCCACAGTTTTGAATATTATATGGCACTTGTCAAATAGGAGAAGTACTGTAATGCATTTCAACACTTAGACAAAGTTGGTCAATGTAACAGTCCTTTGCAAGACAGAGCATTAATCATCCATTAAAAACACATTCACATTACAATGCAGCTTGTAGTGATAACATTTGAAGGTGTAAAATATTGAACATTATTCATCAGACTGTCTTCAGCTCCTCAGGAGCCTTCAACCAGCAGGCTCAGCTCTGAGACATGATGTAATGAAAAGCGAAAGAACTGTGGGTGCTGTATCAGGAACAAAAACAAAGTTGCTGGAAAAGCTCAGCAGGTCTAGCAGCACCTGTGAAGGAGAAAACAGAGTTAGCGTTTCAGTTCCAGCGACCCTTTCCGAGGAAGGGTCAGTGGACCCGAAACATTAACTCTGTTTTCTTCTCTGAGACATGACGACTGTGTTTTTCCCTTCCTCTGAAAACAAAAGCCTGCCTTAGCACAAAGAAAAAGTGAGGTCAAGGAACTTTGGTTGCGAATCATTTTAACTCCCCCTCCCAGTCCCTGGGTGACATGTCCGTCCTGGGCATTCTCCCGTGTCACTATGACACCACCCGCAAACTGGAGGAGCAGCACCTCCTATTCCGCCTCGGGGGCCTACAGCCCAATGGCCTAAACGTGGATTTTACCAGTTTCAAACCCCTCCCGCCCTGGCCTCACCTCATGACCAAAGCTTCCTCTCATCCCTGCCTCCTTGACCTGACGCAACCTGTCCATCTCTCCCACCTATCCGTCCCTCCCACCTCACTGACCAATCCCCACCACTCCCTACAAGCACTCACCTATCACCATCCCACCTACCTTCCCCAGCACCACCTCTCCTCTCTCTATTTATTTCTGAGCTCCCTTCTCACTCCCCATTTCTGAAGAAGGGTCCTGACCCGAAATGTCAACTTTCCCTCTCCTCTGATGCTGCCGGGCCTGCTGTGTTTCTCCAGCTCCACCCTGTGTTATCTCTGATTCAACCTCTGAGGGTTTGTCCTCAAGGCCTTCTGGATCATTAAAAATAGCTCAGGGTTGGGAAGGCATTGCAAAGTGGAATTTTCAGTCAAAAATCCTAAAATGCTTAGTTAACCAATCTCATTCTTGCCTTCACTGGAGAGGAAAGTCCAGCCATGGTGTATAAACATAAACTTATAATTGATCTCTTACACATGAGAGATTTGATGATGTTATTTATTTCTTTCGTAGAGACAAGTTGTTCCCTGCATTGGGTTTTGGTGCACAGATACCCCCTACCTGGCAGGTAAATATCGAACAGTTATTTTAAAAATCATTTGAACTTTGGTTATCAAATCTTATACAATTTTTTTTGTCCCCTTTTAGGTGTCACATGAATTTCCAATTAACTTCAAATCTGACAACCCATTCTGTGCAGGTATGGAACTGTCCAAAAATGTGTACTATTGGGTTGAAAACAGTCCATCATGGATGTTGGGAATAGTGGACATGCAAAATTGAAAGCAACTTTGGTGTTAATCTGGGACATGACATGTTGTGTCATGTATTTCACAGGGAGCCTAACTGCAATCATTGACTAATTGTTGGTTGTCCTAAAAACCCTTCTGAGCCACTGATGTCCTTTTTAGAGCCTAGAATCTGTCATTCTTATGTAGTTCAACCTACATGTAAAACGGCATCATGTATAGACAGATTTCTTGAATATACTCAGTGACTTGTGCTAGAGGATTCCACAGTCTCATTACTCTTGGACTGAAGCAATTTTTTCTCATCTCGGTCCTAAATGATCGACCTCATATCTTGATATTATTATGTGCCTGGTTTTAGAATCTACACCCAGAAAACCCTCCCTGCATCTAGTATGTCCAGCCCTGTCAGAATATCATTTTTCTCAATCTGATCCTTCTAAACTCTGACAAATACAGGCCTAGTTGAACCAATCTCTCCTCACTGGACAGTCCTTCCATGCCTACTATCAACCTAGTGAACCTTCACTGCACTCACACTATGGAAAGTATCTTAAGCAGGGAGACCAAAACTGCATGTACTATTCCAGATGTGGTCTCACCAAGGCCCTTTTAAACTATGGTAAAATATACCTACTACTGATTTCAAAACCCCCTGCAAGGAAAGCCAATATGCCATTTATCTTCCTGATTGCTTCCTGCACATAATTATCTATTTCCATTGACTGGCACACAAGGACTTCCAAATCCTTTTGTGCATTTACACTTCCCAATATGCCACCATTTACGTAATACACTTATATTTTGTTTCTCACACCAAGTGCATAATTTCACATTTAACCTGTTATACTACAACAGTCATTCTGACAATACACCTTTAGCCTTTCCTTGCTCACTATCGATCTGGCACACATCCTGGTCACTTTCTCAAGTGAACTAAATTGCCTCAACAGGGATTTGTCTATTTACCAGTACAACTGTTTTTCTCACATTCTGGTGTAATAATGAATAAAGACGTTGAGGATTGTCTCATACATTTTAACAGGATTTAAGACTGTTAATAGTGTGTTTGACCCATAAACTAACTTGCTTTCTCTCTGTTAGAGTATGATAGGCCCCATCAGTGTGATGTTTTCCATCGCTGTTCCCTGTGCCATGTTAATAATCTAATCCCTCATCAGACATTAATTAACTTGGTTAGTTTATATAAAACTGTAAATTTAAATGTTAATAAGCAGACACTATAGCAAACCAACTGATTTGGTGTGCAGCTTACAAGCTAAAAGCAGACTGACAGGTAGAGTCTTAATACATACAGCTCATGGAATGCTTGAAGGTGAGTTCGCTTGAAGGTGAGTTCGCTTGAAGGTGAGTT
>JAHRHZ010000075.1:7796809-7828642 GCA_024137785.1 Ginglymostoma cirratum | reverse complement strand
GAGTTCGCTTGAAGGTGAGTTCGCTTGAAGGTGAGTTCGCTTGAAGGCAAAGTACACAACAGTCAACAGTAGCTGTACTATTTGAGGCAGAACTTTCTGGGAGCAGATTGGCATCATCAAATGGCTATATACCCACCTGAAGCCTACCAAAAACAAACACCAGGTGATGAACATAATCATCTTCACCTTTGAGGACAAAGAAGAGAGAGAATATGCTGTACAGTAAGATATGTTGCATCAGAATTTGCAAGTCTAGCAAATTCCAGCAGTCGTTGGATTTTAACAATTGGAGAACAATGGGGAAATTTACTGATTATTGAGATTTTCCCTTGTTTTTTAGATTTGTGTTTTTGAAATTAGTTTTTCATAGGCTTAATTAAGTAAATATTTTGAAAAGGGGACATTGTTTATGCTTTATATATGCTTTTAAGGTAATTATCATGAAGATGTTCCATATTCAATGAGCTGTGTTGAAACTGGGAGTTAGGGGGTAACCTAATAAAGCTAGGGACACTTAAAAACTCAAGTCAATGAACTGAAAAACACATCGTAATGGCCATGTCCTCTGTTTATGGTGAGAAGTGGTTTTGCTGTTATATTACATGCTGGCACCAGCCCCCCCACCCACTTTGCTCATTGTTGAAACAGAAACCAGTTGTCCAGGGGGTCCATCACCACAAATAGATCAGCATGCAGTTTTAAACTGGATCAGTGATGTGCGCTTCAGGTCCTCTGCTAACCAGAAGATCTATGCCATTGTCTCCTGCTTCAGTCATTAAATCTGCATCAACCTTGTTTAAAGCAAAATATCTCCTGCCTTCTGTCCAGCACTGTGCTGAAATGTCAGTTGATGAGGTTGTGTTCAAGTTCTTGGAGTGGGCGTTGAATTGATAGCTTCTGTTTTAGGGGATCAACCAATGAGCCAAGGCTGACAGCTAAATTTGGAATGTTTTAAGTTGGGAGGGAAAAAGAATTATATCTTCAAAAACATTAAAGATTAGAAGAAGTTCCCTCCACATCAGGTTTCAAATCTACAGGTGCGTGATACAATTTTGTCATTTTTCACATGCGAGAATGCACGTACATTGTTTGAAACTTTCTTCAATTATTTTGAGGTAGAAATATTTCTTTGACGTCTAGACATTTGCTTTGAATTATAAGTCTTTGTTATTTTGCTTACTGTATTCTTTTGGAAAGCAGAATGCCAGAAGCTCATACAAATTTAGCTCGAGTTACTACTGTTTCTGTTCAATCTTAATACGCGGTTACATTGTTAGACATCGGGAGCCTGAAGTTGCATTATGCTTTGTACAGGAATGATCTTTTAGCTTTGTAAACAGGTGAAATATCTTGATGAAAGCTAAATTTGCAACCAAGCTAGATTGTCTGCAATAAAAAAAAAAGCTTCACCAATTTGCTTATTAGGAGTGCAAGGAATTGTGGATGCTTACCGCAGCTGTCTTCCCCAAGTCAAACTATATGGACCAACAAACTTTGCTCCCATCATCAATCACGTGGCAAGGTTTGCAGCTGCAGCAGTACAACAGCCAACAGCTTCTGTAAGTATAAAAGGAGAAACCCCAGGTACTCGCAATATGAACTAAAACTGAAAACGCAGGACAATTCTGTCAATGTCTGCGGGGAAAAATATGAAGGATAAGTTAATAATTTTGTTGGGCTCCTTTTTATTAATCTTGTACTTCCAGCATTTTCTCAGTGAGAATCTTCATATGTTTGTCAGTGTTCAGTTTTTTTTCACACAAAAACTTACAGTAATATATTGAAAGTAAGGATATGGAAAGTCCATACTATTTTATAGATGTTAAGGTGTCAAATGATGTATAGAAGCAGTGTGATGTTATTCTGATGTATAACTCACTAAAATTTGGAGCATAGATAAATTGATATGAAGGGAAGGAATCCCTAGATTTGGATTTAAGGCACATCATACAGTAACAAGAAAATATTGCTGAACTCATAGAATATTTTAATTGGATAATAGTTTCAGTGTTGCACTAAATTTTATAACCATTCTAGAAAAATTCTACAACTAAAAAGTTTGGATAGTTCTCAATCCTTCTAATAATCTTTGTTTCTCTATATTTGAATGCTCTCCTGTGTCGTAAGTGACTATATGACTCTCTGGTGGCAATAGAAATCACAGTACTTTCCATTTTGTCAGTCTTGTTCAATGGTCACAGTGGAAGAATTATCCCCCTGAGGCAGTAGGGAGTTGAGATTCAAAACACATCTGCTAAGCCTGCTGTTTAGAAAGGATTTCTGTCCCTAAAGTCAGTGTTTTCTCCTAAGGTTAATTCAAAAATTTTGAAGTATTCATCTGCAATGTTTACATGTTTGATAAAATGTGATAAAAGATTGACCACAAAATTCAATTTGTAAATAGTTCAATTTCAATTTTAAATGTTAATCATGGTAATGGTGCGATAAGAGATAATTCAATAATGGAGAAGAAAAGATTGTTTTGTATTTAAAGATACTGAAGCAGAACCAAAAATATTTACACAATGTGAGATATTTACCTGGTGTTAATTTGGAAGGTGAATTATAAATGTAGATAAAAATTATATCAAACATTATGTTGATGTTTATCATGTCACCTATTACAGACATTTTAAAAAAAGAATAAACTGCTGTTATAAGCTTTGTTTTGTACTTCATGCAGTTCAGTTTTAAGATTATTTCCTCTTGGATTCTAATGCCCATTTTCAATTTTTTTCCCCTTTTTCTGTTGGCATCTCTTGAAAGCATAGTAAAAAGTATAATTTTACAAGTATGATAGTCCTCTCTCACCTCAATCCATGTGTCAGTTGTTTTATGAGCAAGAGGTGACATGATAAATGTTAATATGATGTTCAATTTGCCACCTGATTTTTACCAAGATAGAATTGGGTATAGATAGTAAGGTGTGGAGCTGGATGAATGCAGCAGGCCAAGCAGCATCAGAGGAGCAGGAAAGCTGACGTTTCGAGCCTAGACCCTTCTTCAGAAATGGGGGTGGGGAAGGGGATTCTGAAATAAATAGGGAGAGAGGGGGAGGTGGATAGAAGATAGATAAAGGAGAAGATAGGTGGAGAGGAGACAGACAGGTCAGAGAGGTGGGAGTGGAGCCAGTATATCCATCTTCTACCCGCCTCCCTCTCTCTCCCTATTTATTTCAGAATCCCTTTCCTCTCCCCCATTTCTGAAGAAGGGTCGAGGCCCGAAACGTCAGCTTTCCTGCTCCCCTGATGCTGTTTGGCCTGCTGTGTTCATCCAGCTCTACACCTTGTTATCTCAGATACTCCAGCATCTGCAGTGCCTACTATCTCTAGAATTGGGTATATCTATTTTTGCCCAAATCATCATCTTGAGCTCTCTGATTGGAGCCAGGTCTGACCTACAGGACCATGACATCCACTGTGGTTAGGGCAGGGAAACAACATGCCTTGAATCTACCCCAGCCAGAATGGGGATGGCACCCTGTACTGTTGGCATCAATCTGCTCTACACTAGTCTCCATTAAACTCGCCATTCACAAGCTGCAGAAACACAGGAAAGCAAGTAATCATGAAACGTAAATGACAATCTTGTAGCATAGTTTGATTTTCTGATATTTGCACTTTAGAAACATCTGGATGTAAGAAATACCATGCTTCTGTGAGCAACACTGCGAAGACACAATTGATGTCATCCTGTCCTTTCCATCTTCTGATAATACATCTGCTGACATTTGTGCTGTGTTGTTCATCCTGCATGATTTCAAATAGAAAATCCCAGAGTGGCGTCAGTAGCACAACTTCTCAACTTGCTTTACTGAAAAGGAAAATCCAACATAAGTTTGTGAGATATCAGAATATCTCAACATTTTTTATTCAAAGCGCACAAAACTATTGTTTAATTTTTATGTATTTAGCGTGTTCTCCGTCAACTCTGATGGAAAATTAATTATATTTAAGTACACCACTGAAGTGACGCTGTTTGGCAACTTATCTTGACCTGTGAAAATTTTTGTTTTGCCAGCAGTATTTCATTCTACTGATCATCACAGATGGAGTGATCACAGATTTGGATAACACAAAACAGGCTATTGTTAATGCTTCTAAGTTGCCGATGTCCATCATCATTGTCGGTGTTGGTGGAGCAGATTTTAGTGCCATGGAATTTCTGGATGGTGATGATGGTGTACTGAGATCACCCACTGGAGAAGTAGCTGTACGGGATATTGTCCAGTTTGTGCCTTTTAGGAAATTTCAAAACGTGAGTATGTTATGGTATATGATGACATTAATGTTTTGAAGACTATTTCACAGTTTATGTGAATATAGTTATGATATTGCTGATTTGAAAGAAGTTCATTTGAATTAAATGTTTGGCATTAACCATTTATAGTAGTCTTTCTCATCATTCTAAATAAAATGCCATTCTCCTTGCATAGGGAAAATCCAGAGGACTGAAAGATTGCAAATATTATATCCATTTTAAAAGGGAAGAGTGATAAACTTGACGACTATAGGTTACCTAGCTTAGATTAGGGAAAATTCGAAACTATTTTCTTGGACAAAATTAATTGGCATTTGAAAAAGTATGAGTTAATGAATGAAAGTTAATATGGATTTGCTGAAAGGCAAATCATGTTAGATTAAATTGCTTTGAGTTTTTTTGAAGTAATTGAGGCTAAGTTAATGTTTTATGGTCATAATGTTGTTGATGTTGTGAGTTTTGACTTTTGAGTGGCATTGTCAAAGTAGCACATAATAGTTTTATTAGCAAAATTAAAGCCAATAGTATTAAATGGATAGTGAGTATGTGGAGGTAAAATTGACAAAGTTGCAGAAGGATGAATGAAAGAACTTGGGTATAGCATTTATCGATTGCTCTTCAAAACAGTCAGTACTGACATTATCTAAATATCTTCCATTGATGCAATATAATTCTATGATTCTAGAATATTTGGGAGTCCATTTATTTTATCTCCATACAGAAAACCTCCTAACACCAGTCTTAAATTTGCTTTTTACTTGTTTGAACCTTTGTTTGCAAGCGTTTTGGTGAGTTTAAACTTAAAGGATGTTCTTCAAAGTGATAATCAATGCAAATGGGACTTAGTTAGCTCTTCATTTCTGTTTTAATCCTTGTACCTGGCCTGCTCTGAAGTCTGTTCGGGGACCAATGTGGTCTTTCAGTTATCTTTCTAAGTTTAAACACATATTCAAAATAATCTAAATGAAGAAGAGAATAAAACTCAGTTTCACACCATAAACATCAGTTGAGTTATAAGAATGGAAAATAATGTTTAAATTGAACTTTTTATTGTAGGTGTTCAGGAAAACTAAAAATTGCTGTTTGCTCTAGGGAATATTTCTTTGAATTGTGAGTTTATATTTGTTTTCTCTCTGGTGTGAACAAAAATGCTCGTCTGAAAATGGATAACACAGAATTTAATTCATTGAATTAGTTTTCCGTAAATACTTGATTCCTGTGACTGGATTAATAAATTATTTCAAATCCGTTATATTTTAGGTAGTTTAAAAATTATCCAGATGTGTTTAATATGACTTTAAAATTCAATTTGTATGGGTTTTATCTTTCTGTAGGCTCCAAAAGAAGCTCTTGCACAAAGTGTACTCGCCGAAGTGCCTCAACAAGTAGTCTACTATTTCAACACACACAAAATAAGTCCTCCAACCAAGCAAAAACCTGAAGATTTTCTGGATTTCTAGTTGATATAAATGAAAAGGTTAATTTTTCTTCCCCCTTTGTGTAACATAAAGAATTATCTTTTTGATTAAGGCCTTACCAGATTGTACCTGTTTCCAAAATGAATGTTTCACTTATCAGCCCTATTGATACAAGCTGTGTCTTTTTGCATGTAATTCCATTGTTTTGCACAAAAGTGATCTAAGGGCACTTGAACTGGGAAATGAGAATACTAGTTAAGCAGCTTTTTGTGTTCAGCTGTATGTCACAGCACTGAGTTATACCCAGCAAAATTAATTGCTGTCAATTAGCCTCAGCATTTCCAGGCTGTTGAGGGAAATTTTCAGAGTTCCTGCTCTTGACTGCTAGAAATATCCAATGGCTGTTGTATAAAGCTGAGAACAACCCTATTCTGATCAGTTCACCAACACCATTGAAGTAAAAGTAGCAAATTGGCAGGCACTTTGAGTGAAACTGTACGATTGCTCTCTGTAGACATGAAGTGGTGATTTGTTGTGTGTGGGAGGAGAGAATTGGAACCAAAATGAAAGCACCTTTTATTCTAGAAGTTGGCATTTCTTGTATTTTCCATTCCATGGAACAGTGTTTTGATGTTAGTCATCAAAACACCTCTGCACAACTCTTTTCCCAGAAACATGCTTCATGTCTAAACTTATTAAGTAGTAAATTTATCTAAACAGTTTATACGTATGATTATTTTGAAACAATATTTAGAATGAATCATACAATTTTTGTTCTGTTAAAATTGTGTAAAAAGTTGTTTGAGTAAACTTTTCTTTCAGTTGGTAGGCTTACTGTATTTACATAGTGGTCTTGTTTACCAGCTTTGGCCAAATACACACATTCTGGTAAAGCATCAATTGTAACACTGAATTGGAAAATGACTTGTATACTGTGTTTTTCATATAGTATTATATGCAGTACATTGTATTGAAATCATCAAATACTTAGCTAACATTACCAAAGATTAAAAATTAATTTGTGAAAGTTAAGGCTTTTTTTATTAAACCATATTTGCCATGGAGAATCCATGAACAATGCATTCTGCTGTTGCAGTTTCCACAATAAAGAAATCATGAAAATATCACTTTCCTATGCTGTTTGTTTGAGATTAATTTGTTTAGCTACAAGTTCTATACTTGAATCATCTATTAATATTGCTGGGAAAAGAATCCAACTATTTCATTGTTGCTGATGTATTTACTTGCATCTTGTATTGCAAACAGTTAACTGATGTTCTGGGCTTCTCAATATCAGGATTATAAAGTGTGCGCTGTATACTGTCAGATAACAAAATTCCACAAACATATTTCAGTATTAATTAATGCATTTTTATTGGGGGTGTTGGGTAAGAGAGGGAATGTTGTGAAATAAATCATGAATCCAATTGTAGTAAATTGGAAAGACTGGAAATAATCAGTTGTTTATTCATATTCTCCACATACTGGGGGGTGATTTTCTTTTTCTTTTCCTGATACTCTGGAACATCCGAAGGAGTCAGAGAGGTGACCAAAGGTGAGGTTCAGAACTGAAATGCTGATTTTAATTGTCTTCTTTACAAGATGCCACCTTGATAAGCCAGACTGATTTGTTATTCTAATTGTTTGATGGTGCTCATTATGAAAATGAGATGAAGATGGTAGACATTGACAGGGCCAACTGACAGGTAGTAACTGATGACTGTGATCTCTGAAGGTTGACTGTTTGAAAGGGCATTGGACGAGGTGAGCAGAAACAAAGATAAACTCAGCTGGATGAGATGGGCTAGAGAAAAACCAGCCAATGAAACCTGCCCTTCTGAACTCAGTCTTCTCAGTCTTCCTGTGCAGCAAGTGTGACAGAAACTATTATTGCTAGAGAGGTGATCATACACCAGGGAATGTTTCTATAGAGTTGAAACCATGATTTCCATCACCTCTCCTAACAGAACAATACCAACTGAAACTCATTAATGAGGCTATTTTGTTACTTGACCTAAAGGCCTCTTGATCAGTGTTTAAACAAAAAACTTGCGGAGGAGTTACAGCAGGACTCCGAGTTTTGTTCACTTGCTGAAGAGGACTTTTGAAACCCTTTGAGACAATTTGTCAAGGTTTCATCAACATTTATCACGGAATCCCATAGAATCATAGAATCCCTACAGTGTGGAAACAGGCCATTTGACCCAACAAGTCCACACCGTCCCTCCAAAGGGGCCCATTCTCCTACCCCTGCATTTCCCTTGTCTAACCCACCTAACCTAAACATGCCTGGGCACTATGGGCAATTCAGCATGGCCAATCCACCTAGCCTGCACATCTTTGGACTGCAGGAGGAAACCGGAGCACCCGGAGGAAACCCATGTCGACACGGGGAGAATATGCAAACTCCACACACACACAGTCGCCCGAGTCTGGAATCAAACCCGGGTCCCTGGCGCTGTGAGGCAGCAGTGCTAACCGCTGAGCCACTGTGCTGCCCCTAAATCAGTATTCTTATTCAGCTTCGCATGGAAATAGTGAATATTGTACTGTTCAAACTTATTAGGAGTTGAGTTTTAAGAGTAACCAGGAGAACTGAGGCCTTGGTCACTGCGTCCTTGCTAGGGGTTCCCCTTGGTCTTTGAGAAATTAGATGTGGATATAAGGCCAGCCAAAGCAGAACCAGTTATTCTCTTTTAGTTATTGATATTTAGGCATTGCTGGGTCGGCCAGCATTTATTGCCCATACCTAGTTGCTCTGGAGACATTGATTGTGAACTGTCACCTTGAATTGCTGCAGTCCTTAGAATGTAGTGACACCCACTGTACAATTGGGAAGGGAATCCCAGGATTTTGACCCAGCAATAGTGAAGGAATGGTTATTATAGTTCCAAGTCAAGATGATAAGAGGCTTGGAGGGGAACTTGCCTGTGGTGGTACTTTCCTGTTCATCTGCTCCGCTTGATCTTCTGATCTTCTGTTGCAAGATAGACAGACTAAGATTGAGGGGGGATTGTTGTTTTCTTTTGGCTACAAAGCATTTTGCCTCCTCTGGATCTCTTACTAGCTAAACTTCCAATGTAGCAGCTGAAATCTTCTCACTTCATTCCAAAACCATCCTGCTTTTTGATGCTCTGTGAAAGCCAGCAGGCTCCACGTGTTCCAGTAAATTAAGAGCAAGAAGCCTGCATATACTGCTTGAATAAGTACTTACTTTCAGTACACACTATCTTTCCCATGACCTGCTAAAATAACAAAACAGGAAAAGTTAAATTCTAAACCTTTTAACGAAGATCTGTAGCTCAGGTTGCGGTTGGAGCTGTTGGTTGGTTCGCCGAGCCGACTGGTTTTCATGCAAACATTTCATCTCCCTTCTAGGTGACATTGTCAGTGCTGTGTACCCTCCATTGAAGCACCGTTGTTCTGTCCCGTTCTGAATTTACCACCCTACCCACGTTAGAAACATATCAGAACTGAGTACAAGACTCCTACGACCTCTTGGAATAAGGATAGCACACAAACCAACAGCCATACTTCGCCAGTTACTCTCAAAGACGAAAGACCCCATACCCACAATAAGTAGGACAAGTGTGATATATAAAATACCATGCAGCAACTGTGAGAAACAGTACATAGGACAGATGGGCAGGAAACACACCACCAGGATCCATGAACACCAACTTGCACCAAACAGCACAACCCATTCTCCCTTGTTTTGATACACTCAATTTGACTGGGACAAAGTTACAGTACTAGGACAAATGAGACAAAGACAAGCACAAGAATTCCTGAAGGCCTGGTTTTCGCTCACCAATACAATTAACAAACATGTTGAAATTGACCCCATCTACGTACCACCATGGTACAAAACTGGAAACAAGATTAACAGACCAGACCATGTAAATTCAGAGCAGGACAGAACAACAGCGTTTCAATGGAGGCTACACAGCACCGATGATGCCACCTAGAAGGGAGACAAAACATTTGCACACAAACCAGTCAGCTCGGCAATCCAACCAACAACTCCAACTGCATTCTAAACTACAGCTTACAAACTGATGTGTCATATTAGAACAGCATCTATTTAGTGCAAAAGTAAAATAATGGATCCTGGAAAATTGACAAAGAACAAAATTCTGGAATTACACAGTAGGTCAAGCATTATCTGAGAGAAACAGAGTTAATGTTTCAGGTCAGTGTTATCTGGCTGTGTCCTAGCACTATGGGCTTAGACATGCCTGCATGTTCTTTTCTTTCCAATTAGTTGGCTCCTATTGTGTAAGCTGCACACCACCTTGCTGAACAATAAAGGAGGAATTATATCAATGAGTGCTATGCAATCTGTTTGGCTGATGTGGCTGTCATGATTGAATAGTTGGCTCTGTGTGTCACCTGAGAATTGTGTAGTCAGTCTTGAATCACTGTTCAGTAGGTGAAAACAAAGTGAAGCATGGGAATATTTGGTGGAAGGTTAGATTGATGGTAGTGGAGTGAATGAGGTGTGCTAATTTATGGCAGAGGCTACTGGTACAGTGGTAGGATTTGTTGTGTTCTATGCGTCTGAGGACTGAAACCCTGGGTTTTGTGTCTGAACAGGAATTTTATTTACTAGTGCTTTTAAAATATCTGCACACATAATTCCAGCTGTTAGCTTTTCAGTTTAGTTTCTGTGTAACTAGACCTATAATTAACTAACAGCACAGAGAACAACCAATAAATGTATGTAATCAAATACCTAATTATTGAATACTACAAATATATAGCATCAAAATGTATTTTCTAACTTAATCAGTCAGGTGAGGTCATTGAACATCTCTCAGCACTACCTGTAACGTGCTCCAGGGCTCTCTGCTCCCCCTTTGACAATGTGGCTAGAGGGTCTTCTTTCTCTCTGGAAATAGACTTTTTTTCTTGATCTATGGGTCTGCGCTATGAGGCCGTGTTCCAGCCAAAATGCATCTCTCCTTTAGAGTGCGGGTTAATTTTGACCAACAACAATGCAATGCTGGCGGGGCACAAATCACACAAATGTGAATTTAGTTTGAATCAATACAGCGTGGAGCTGGTAGAACACAGCAGGCCAGGCATCAGAGGAGCAGGAGAGTCGACGTTTCAGGCCTAGACCCTTCACATTTTAGTCTGTAGTTGTCATACTGTTGTATTACAATAGGTAAGAGCAGGATTTATAGGCATTGCCATCCTGTGTCTGCTTTTACAGCCTTTCCAATTTAGCATATCTAGCCACTTATTTACCTGTTATTTTTAATTTCTGCCCTTGATTGTTTTTTGTTGATGTGGCTATATTCGCCTTCGTTCCACACATCATAACATTTATGTTACTTTATAATACATTATCAGGAGTACATTTTTTCGATAAAATAATGTAATTCATTTCTTCCTTCTTTCCCAGCCACTTCAGCAGAATTAACTGAATTAATTTAAATTGTGCATTCATGTGTAGTAACCCCCCCAATGTGTCAGAAAATAAACACTTTACTTCTCTGTTTAATGCTCATGTAACACATCAGAACAGTCTAATTGTATCAGAGATAATAGGTACTGCAGATGCTGGAGAATCCGAGATAACAAGGTGTGGAGCTGGATGAACACAGCAGGCCAAGCAGCATCATAGGAGCAGGAAAGCTTGACATTTCGGGCCTAGACCCTTCATCAGAAATGGGGGAGGGGAAGAGGGTTCTGAAATAAATAGGGAGAGAGGGGGAGGTGGATAGAGGATGGATAGAGGAGAGGATAGGTGGAGAGGAGGCAGACAAGTCAAAGAGGTGGGGATGGAGCCAGTAAAGGTGAGTGTAGGTGGGGGGGTAGGGAGGAGATAGGTCAGTCCAGGGAGGACGGACAGGTCAAGGGGGCAGGATGAGGCTAGTAGATAGAAGATGTGGGTGGGGCTTGAGGCAGGAGGAGGGGATAGGTGAGAGGAAGAACAGGTTAGGGAGGTGGGGACGAGCTGGGCTGGTTTTGGGATGCGGTCGGGGGAGGGGAGATTTTGAAGCTTGTGAAATCCACATTGATGCCATTGGGCTGCAGGGTTCCCAGGCTGAATATGATTTGCTGTTCCTGCAGCCTTCGGGTGGCATCATTATGGCATCGCAGGAGGCCCAGGATGGACATGTCGTCTGAGGAATGGGAGGGGGATTTGAAATGGTTCGCGACTGGGAGATGCAGTTGTTTGTTGCGAACTGAGCGCAGGTGTTCTGCAAAGCGGTCCCCAAGCCTCCGCTTGGTTTCCCCGATGTAGAGGAGGCCACAACAAGTACAGCGGATGCAGTATACCACATTGGCAGATGTGCAGGTGAACATCTGTTTGATGTGGAAAGTCATCTCGGGGCCTGGGATTGGGGTGAGGGAGGAGGTGTGGGGGCAGGTGTAGCACTTCCTGTGGTTGCAGGGAAAAGTGCCGGGTGTGGTGGGGCTGGAGGAGAGTGTGGAGTGGACAAGGTAGTCACGGAGGGAGTGGTCCCTCCGGAAAGCAGACAAGGGTGGGGAGGGAAAAATATCTTTGGTGGTGGGGTCGGATTGCAGATGGCGGAAGTGTCGGAGGATGATGCGTTGGATCCGGAGGTTGGTGCGGTGGTACATGAGGACAAGGGGGATTCTTTTTTGGTTGTTATTGCAGGGACGGGGTGTGAGGGATGAGTTGCGGGAAATGCGGGTGACACGGTCGAGGGCGTTCTCGACCACTGCAGGGGGGGGAAGTTGCGGTCCTTGAAGAATGAGGACATCTGAGATGTACGGGAGTGGAATGCCTCATCCTGGGAGCAGATGCGGCAGAGGCAAAGGAATTGGGAATAGGGGATGGCATTTTTACAGGAAGGTGGGTGGGAGGAGGTGTATTCCAGGTAGCTGCGGGAGTCAGTGGGCTTGAAACGGACATCGGTTTCTAGGTGGTTACCCGAGATGGAGACAGAGAGGTCCAGGAAGGAGAGAGAAGTGTTAGAGATGGTCCAGGTGAACTTCAGGTTGGGGTGGAAGGTGCACGAAGCGGCGCCGATACAGTCATCAATGTAACGGAGGAAGAGGTGGGGTTTAGGGCCAGTGTAGGTACGGAAGAGGGATTGTTCCACGTAACCCACAAAGAGGCAGGCATAGCTTGGGACCATGCGGGTACCCGTGGCCACCCCCTTTGTCTGTAGGAAGTGGGAGGAGTGTCTCTGTTTTGAGTCATTTGTTGTGCAACTTAGGGATTCCGTCTATTTTTTCAATAAAATCTGTCTAATAACACCAACATTCGGACGCCTCTTCGTGACTCTGGGCCGACTGAGACCTTTGGTTTGAATGCCCCATTGAAACGCTTTGCCAGCACAGCCACACTTTAGCGCGCTGCACTGTAACACTGTCAACGCGGCTGACGTCTCCTGCAGCGCCGCCTAGCACTCAGGCATGCGCAGTGTCATCGAACTCTGTGTCGGTCGGAGTTGGTTTCGTGCGCGAGCTGCGGTTAGAGATGAGCGCGACTCTCAGTGGTATTAAAAAAACTTTATTATCTCTTAAACGCGCTGAGACGCTTCTTGCTATCTCCTTATGTTCCGCTTTCCTTTCTCGGAGTCCTGCTAAAACTCATTTCAATGCGAGGGTGAAGAGATGTGGCTCTTTCTCGGGGAGTTGTTCACGTCTGTTTGTGAATGTGCGATTTGTTCCCAGAGACAGGAATTAACCCGTCTCACGTTATAGGGCGTCGTCAGAGTAGGAACTCAACCTCAGGCACCAAGTGCTCTGTGTATGTTTGTGTTGTCATGTTCGTGCGAAATCTGTGCTTTCATTTCTTTCCGTTACTATGTATTGAGCCTCTGCAGTGCAGTTCCAGTGTTTCATTTTCAACTGAAGGCTCTCGTTGTGGGACTGACATTATTGATTGAGTTGCGTTTGTGAACTGATCTTAAGTTTCTGATCAATATTGACCTCTCCCTCCCCCATGCTGATGATGGTAATGAAGGTAAATGTCAGGAGAATGTGTGGGCTCTTTTTCGGAGATGGTCTTTGCCTGCCAAGGTGTGAAATGTGTCATGCCCTAAACCTGAACGTTACCCAGGTCTTCCTGCAAGGACTGTGCAGTGATTTCAGTAAGGTTAGCTGGGTGGACCTCATAGAATGAGTTCCCTGATTGGGCCTGTTAATCTGGTCCAATCAGGGAGCCCTGGCTGACAGATGAGAACAGGAGTGTCAGACATCCTGGTCACTCTGAGAGCTGGCTCCAAGGGAGCTGCCTCAGTGTCATGGACTCTCTACATGTAAATAAAGGGTGATTTGGTGACAGGATACCAGGCTCTGTGGAGTTATTTCAGACTGCTCCTTCATCTAACAAGTTTTGAGGAACTGAACACTGCGGATATCCCAACTTTCTACCTTATGTTAGGGGAGAGCACTGAAAATGGACTCGAGGACTGCCGCACCCCTCAGATCTGCAGAAATAGGCTGGGGGTTCAGATGGTTGGCCTGCTTTTTCCCTACTTACACCTCATCCTGTTTCCAACTCCTGATTCTTCACTTGCCCAATTGCCAACTCCTTTTTTTTAGCCTTGCCCTTTAATCGTTTCTGCCTTCTAGCTATCGCAGACTATCTACTTGGCTCTGCCCTGCGTCGCCCCGCATTTCCTATCTCTGTATTTATTTAAAACTACTGCAACTCAACATTGTCAGCATCGAATGAAGTGAACTGCTTTTCTGTTCTGTCCCCAGTCTTTCGGTATAGTATGTTCTGTCATTGTTTCAATAAAGCTTCCTGTCCTTGGCCCTTTTTAATCAATACTTGTTTGTGACTTGTCGGAACACTGGTAAGGTCAAATTTATTGGTGATGATGTTCTCCAGTTTCCCTGAGGAGGTGATTGTGTATCTGCTCCTTAAGCTGTTGCAGGTCTATGGCACTGATGATCCCATAATTGTTTGTTAGGGAGTTTCAAGATATTGATCCAAGAATAAAAGAACGCAAATTTATGGAGTTTACAAGGTTTCTCACACTCACACCTGAGTTACATCTGGTGATGCCTCCCCTGCCTAATTTTTAATGGAAATGTTGCAGCATGTGGTGTTGGAATGTTTTATAATTGCTATGATTAAAATTTGCATCATTTTCCAACCATACAATTGTCCAGGAACACTTTCTCCCCCCACTAACTCTGGACTCCAATAGGAATCAGTACAACTTGTACTAAAGACTGTTATTTGCATTTTGTACATTTTCTAAAAGTCTATTCCTATGTTTTCATGAACATTTAGCTGTGTAATTTGTACAGTTTTAAGATGCCTAACGCTGCATTAGGGATAAACTGTCTGTTCTCAAATTTCTTAACCTATCTGCTGTTTTCGACACATTTGACTCCATAGTGTGCACAATTAAAGCACGTGAATTGGAGGTGGTCTATTGGCAAGACTTGACAGTTGGTTGCAGACATGAAACAGTGTGTGAATAAATGGGTCTTTTTCTGGGTGGGAGGTGACAAATGGCAGTGACTAGCGGGATAATGCAAGAATCGGTACCTGGGACCCAGCTGTTATCAGTATACTATATACTCCGCAACCTCTTGTGTACCTTTTTTTAATCACAATTTTAAAAACAACAGTGCCTGTTTTTAACCTTTCTGTCACTATTTGCCTCCACTTTTCACAGCAAAGACAGTTACAAACTTACCAGTGTCTTTGAACGTTAAATCTGTTGGGTTTTTTTGTATATTAAGTGCATTGGCAATATCCACGATTGATTTCTATTGCATCTGATACTGATAGCTAATGCTAGGGTTGCAGTATGTTTTGAAAGCTGTTCCAAATACAAGTTACCAATATTTTTAGAAAATTGACAATTGCTGACGTGCTAATAATTTAATTAATTGTTCTTACAAGATGTTATTCAGCATGGTGGGGAAGACATGTCTTCTGTTTCCATCCCTATTATGTGAAATATTATTTTCCTCATCGCTAGCAAATGCCTGGCTAGAGGCACTTCCATGTCAGCATAACAAGTAGTTCTAGGAAGGAAGGTGGTTGAGGTTTTTGTTCTTTATGTATTTTGCTTATATTTTGATACAAAGTATTAGATTAACTGCACATGAGGTAGCTTTAATGTTCTGAATGGAAAAAAAATTAAAAGATTTAATAGGATTACAGGAACTGTGAACAATATCAACAGTAAGTGCAAGGCATATGACAAGGTACCAAGCGACTTGTATCTGCTGTGTAGTTGGCTTCTTTCATCTGCTTTCTTACCCACTTAGTCAGTGACCAAAGTAAATCAGTAACTAGATGAAATCTATTTTCCCCACAAAGCAAACTCAGCTTTTTCAGTTAGTACTGGAACAAGGCCTTGTGCACTTTTTACTTGTAAGTGAGCAAAATGACTGCCAATGAGTATCACACCCATTTGAGAAAGTAACCATGATGGTTTCACCAGTAATGCAATTACTGAGGGTAAATGAAAGAATTTAAACTAATCAACATATTCAAGCAAAACGTTTTGCAAGCTTAAACATAAGTCGTGTTCTGCCACAGTCTGCATGGTCATCATGATGGCAGGTGGTGCTTATGGCACTCCTCAGTTTTACTTCTCTCAGACCCACATACAACATCTCCCCTAAGCTATATCCTGTATCATTATTATACATGAATGTGTATACAAAATTAAATTTCTCACTACTGTCTTTTCTGCAAGTTTCTGACTTTATAAATTCAGGTGATCTGGACCTTTCACTGTTCTCCTGGAACATATCCCGTCTGTCTTGTACCACTGGCGTATCTGCAGGCATATTGAAAATAAAGAACTGCTGACATGGAATGAAGATGTTGTGTGCACACCTCCATGGAAGTCACCACTGAGAATGGCCAGATGTTGTCCAATGATTCAAGACACTGCAAGGGAGGAATTGCTGTTTCAGCAGGGAAGAGGTCCTCCAGGAAGAAAAGTTCAGGAGATTAAATGTCCTCAGTTTAAAAGAATCTATCAACCTCAGTCTGGTAAGAAGAAAATGAAAGACAACAGCTTTCAACCTGGAAAAGTACTAGTGTTGCAAGACAAAAGAGGATGTGTTCCAGGAGAATAGGGAAAGCTCCAGATCAACAGAATTTATAAAATCAGAGAGTTGCAGGAAATAGAACAAAGGACAAAGAACAAAGAAAATTACAACGCAGGAACAGGCCCTTCGGCCCTCAAAGCCTGCGCCGATCCAGATCCTCTATCCAAACCTGTCGCCTATTTTCCGAGGATCTGTGTTCCTCTGCTCCCTGCCCATTCGTGTATCTGTATAGATACATCTTAAATGACTCTATCGTGCCCGCCTCTACTACCTCTGCTGGCAATGCGTTCGAGGTGCTCACCACCCTCTACATAAAGAACTTTCCACGCATAGAGATCTCGGTGTTCATGTGCATAAATCCCTAAAAGTTGTCACCCAGGTTGAAGGGGTTGTTAGGAAGGCGTACGGTGTGTTAGGTTTTATTGGTAGAGGGATTGAGTTTCGGAGCCATGAGGTCATGTTGCAGCTGTACAAAACTCTGGTGTGGCCGCATTTGGAGTATTGCGTAAAGTTCTGGTCGCCGCATTGTAGGAAGGATGTGGAAGCATTGGAAAGGCTGCAGAGGAGATTTACGAGGATGTTGCCTGTTATGGAGGGAAGGTCTTATGAGGAAAGGCTGAGGGACTTGAGGCTGTTTTCGTTAGAGAGAAGAAGGTTAAGAGGTGACTTAATAGAGACATACAAGATGATCAGAGGATTAGATAGAGTGGACAGTGAGAGCCTTTTTCCTTGGATGGTGACGGCTAGCACCAGGGGACATAGCTTTAAATTGAGGGGTGATAGATATAGGACAGATGTCAGAGGTAGGTTCTCTACTCAGAGAGTAGTAAAGGCATGGAATGCCCTGCCTGCAACAGTAGTAGACTCGCCAACTTTAAGGGCATTTAAATAGTCATTGGATAAACATATGGATGATAATGGAATAGTGTAGGTTAGATGGGCTTCAGATTGGTTTCACAGGTCAGCGTAACATTGAGGGCCGAAGGGCCTGTACTGTGCTGTTATGTTCTATGTTCTATGTCCCTTAAACTTTTCCCCTCTTACCTTGAAATTGTGACCCCTAGTAATTGAGTCCCCCACTCTGGGGAAAAAACTTCTTGCTATCCACCCTGTCTATACCTCTCATGATTTTGTAGACCTCAATCAGGTCCCCCATCAACCTCCGTCTTTCTAATATAAATAATCCTAATCTACTCAACCTGTCTTCATAGCTAGGGCCCTCCATACCAGGCAACATCCTGGTGAACCTCCTCTGCACCCCCTCCAAAGCATCCACATCCTTTTGGTAATGTGGTGACCAGAACTGTACGCAGTATTCCAAATGTGGTCGAACTACATGAAGTGAAATGAAGTAGAGTTAAATGTAATTTTATATGGACTGGGAGAACCTGCAGGTAAACTGTTAATCTAGCTGTACTTCTGTCTCTGAACTCTCTGCTGCAGCCAGAAGGAGCCCACTATGTCACCACAATTAACTCCCTCTTCCCCCCCCCCCCCCCCCCCCCCCAACCCCGGTATTTATCGTGTTATCGTATTATATTGCCAATAATATTAAAATATAGCTTGGGGGAGATGCTGTTTGTGCATCTGTAAGGAATAATACTGAGGGGTGCCAAAAGCACCACCTACAGTCATGATATCTGTACAGACTTGTGGGCAGAACAGGAAAGGATTTTGAAAAATCTGCATCCGGTCCTCCTCATAGTCTCTGTAACAGCGTAACTCATCAATGTAACCTGTAACTATTTGCTAATATGCAGTAAATTATATCTTGTTAACCACAAGCGATTTTTCTGGTTAGGCAGTATGTTTTTCTTTGCAACGCCAGACCAAGCAATCTGGTAATATAAATTTAAGAGGATGACAGGAACAAGCTTCACACAGTAGAGTGAACTGGCATGCCCGTACAGCATGGAATAACTTGCTTGTGACCATCTGAAGATAATTTCTGGAAATTTGCTGATTTTTCTCTGTGAAGAGTTTAAGGATTCAAGAAAGACCTTGTACCGGTCTACACTGCATTTCTGCACACAAAATTTTACACAACTTGCAAATTGAGTGGGATTCCAGGTGTCACTAGAACAAGACACTGGCACTGTCAGTAATGCCATCCTATTATGAAAAACTAAACAAGGTTTCTTAAAAATAAATGAATTGACTTCTGGAATGGCCTGGAGCTTGTCCAGGTTTACGGTTATTTATATTTTTTAAAATGTTATAGTAATTTATCCGTGTTGTCCCATAACAAGTTAATGAATATATAAATACAGATCTTCTACACATTAAATAATTTTATTCTAAAAACCACAGGATTTCGTACTTGTGGTACATCTTCCTTCCAAATTTTAAAATGTTTGCTTTCTCTTACGTATAAAATATGAAATTATGTTTTTGCAAAGTTGCACAAATAGGGATGACTAATTATGCTATCAAATTAAAATACCGCATTGCTTTTATGTGACGGACAGAAATCACTAAGGCAAACTTAGCTAAGCAATAGTGGTTTTAAAAATGCATAGTCCTTCTAAGGTGCAAGAACTAAATAATATGATTTAACTACTGTGACAAAGTTTTGAGGCCAAGACCAGAAACTAATTTATCTGTTTGTATTATTACAGTGCTTCTGCCTGCCCATTGTGTATGAGGGAGAAGGAGCTAATTACTGTGTATTGTGGAGGAGGGAGGGTGGAGAATAGAGAGGGAGCACTTGTGGGTGCAGTGATGGTAATATTTAGTTTATTGTAACACACCTGAGTAGGTAGATTGAAAATACCAGGAAGGAGAGAGAGAGTCAGTTATTGGAGTTAGGGGGGAGGTGGTGTGGTGATGTATTGGGCTCCTTCTGGCAGTCACAGAGAGCTTAGAGACACAAGGGCTGCCAGAATAACAAATAATAAGGTGTAGAGCTGGATGAACACAGCAGGCCAAGCAGCATCAGAGGAGCAGGAAAGCTGACGTTTTGGGTCTAGACCCTTCTTCAGAAAGAAGGGTCTTCTGAAGGAGGGTCTAGACCCGAAACATCAGCTTTCCTGCTCCTCTGCTGCTTGGCCTGCTGTGTTCGTCCAGTTCTACACCTTGTTATCTCAGATTCTCCAGCATCGGCAGTTCCTACTATCTCTGCTAGATTAACAGTTTACATGCATGTTCTTCCAGTCAGACCGCAGCTCTCAAATCCATCCCTGCCCACAATCAAAGTACCCCTTATTTCAGTCCTTAGAGATTTCCTAACGCAAAGAGGAACAGGTTCTGAGGGAGGTTCACCGGACCCGAAACACTAACTCTGATTTTTCTTCAAAGACAGAAAGAGGTTTGTTCAGAATTCCTGTAAGGAAAAGATGTAGATCTGTATGCGGAAGAGGTCAGATGAAAACAGGAAGCAATGCTCCAGCTGCCTGAAAAGGTCTAAAACCCGGAAAGCTTTGTAAATAATTGGAGATGAGAGAGATGGGTGTTTACCAAAAGTGGCCAATTATGAACTGGGTGTTCAGTAGTTGGTTGGATTAAAAGAAACTCTCTATCTACACCATTAGAACATTGTGACCATTTTGGAGGAAGAGTTCATAGAAGTGTGCTTTTCTGATGATACTTTTATTTGTAAAACTCTAAGATGAAAGCTTCTTTTGGACTCCTGACCCATTCTACATATGAAGAACAATATACCTTGGAACTATGTGGCTTTGTATTTCCACGTGTCTGTGGGGAGCGATTTAAGTAGTTGTGATTGTGTAAAACATATCTTTGTTGCATTAGCTATTTGAAGCGAATGAACCTTTTTATTTTGAACTATCATTTGTCTGTTCATTTGAAATTTACATTGTTTCCAGTTTGTATGAAAATAAAGTTACAAAATGTAAAATCATGCTGGTAACTTCCTCATTTTTGGGTTGTTGGTAAATTTGGCTATTTTAGTTTATGGTTTCTCCCATGTCGATTGCAACAAAATGTATTCCTGTAAAAAGGGAGAAATGGTAATTGTTCTTTAATCATAAAAGTGGAGCAGTGCTTTAAAATTGCATTTAGTTTCATCTTTATTACCCCAGTTTTCATTGCTTCTGGTTTAACTCCAGATTAAAGGAAAAATGATGGCATAGTGATGGTATCACTGGACTGGTAATCCAGAGGTCCAGGCTAATACTATGAGGACATCGGTTCGGTTCCACTACAGTGGCTGGTTGAATTTAAATTCAGTTAATAAATCTGGAGTATAAATACCCTGTGATGGTGCCATGAATGTAACGTCGATTATTTTAAAATTCTATCTCGCTCACTAATGTCCGTTTGGAAAAGAAATCTACTATTGTCTCCTGTTATGATCTAGTTATGCTTGCAGACCCCCAATATGTGGTTGACTCCTAACTGCCCTCTGAAATGGTCTAGCATGTCAAGGGCTTTTAGGTGTAGACAAGAAATGGTAATCATACCAGCGATGCCATTTTCCATGAAAAAAATAAACAAAATACAAGATGAGTGAGTTGCTAATAAAGAATGTTCTCATTTAGCTTTGCCGCCTGGAGCCTTGCAAAAGTATTGACTTCTTTGCTGTCCATGTTTAAATAATTGGCTCATATGCTGTTTTTCATAATACTGTGAAAATCATAATGTGGATAACCCTGAACTTAACAATGAAGTACTTTCATGTATTAGAAAGGAAGAATGTTGGAAATATTCAGCAGTCTCGAAGAATGTGTGATAAGGCCAGCTGTTAGAGTTTGAGACTGATGACTTTTTGTCATGTGCTGGTTTGAAAATTGAGCATCCTGGGTAAATGGTTCTTAGCCATATTGTTTAAACAAAATGCTCAGAAATTTGGTTTTGGGAGTTAAACCTGCAAAGAAAGAAAGGGAAAAATGTAGTGGTTCACTCTGGCTGCATTGTCTATGTGTAATTTTGCTCTGTTTATTTTGCAGGGCAGCAGATGGCAGATTGTGTGACTAAGGTTGAACTGAGCGTCTGCTGTGAGAACTTACTGGATAAAGATGTCACTTCCAAATCAGATCCACTGTGTGCACTGCTAATGAATGCTGGTGGAAATCAGTGGGTTGAAGTAAGTAATTTTCATCAGATAAGTTGTTTAAACTTGCATCATGAGAGAACAAGTTTATAACAGTGATGCTTTATTTTACCTTCTGTTCAGCTGATGATGAACGCTTTCTCATACATTTTACCAACTTGTCTTTCACTATTACATCCTCCTTCCTTTCTTTCCTTGTCGAGCATTTTTGGTAATTCAACCCGTTCATCCCAATAATCAGCCTAATGAACCTTTAATGAACTGCCTCCAATGCCAATATGTCTTTTCTCAAATACGAGGATCAAAACTGTACAAACTACACCAGCAACCTGTGCAGTTGTAACAAGACTTTCCTATTCTTAAACTCCAACCTCCAAGCAATAAAGACCAAAAAATATTTCCTTCCTTCATTACTTGCTCATTTGTATGCGGACAAGGTCATCCAGATTGCTTTGCACTGTATTTTTTGGAGTCTTTCTCCATTTAAAAAATAATCTGCCTTTTTACTCTTCTGATTAAAGTGCATGACATCTCACTTTCCAACATTAAACGCCTACTACCAACTTTTTACCCGCTCATTCAGCCTACCTTCATCCTGTTGCAGATTCTTTATGTCCTCATCACAACATATCCTCTCAACCATTTTTGTATCATCAGCAAATGTGGATACACTACACTCTGCCTTTCCTTTGAGTCATTGAGAAAATTGAGTCATTGAGTCATCTTCATGGTATGCAACTAGTTACACCTTTCCACCTGAGAAAAAGACCCATTAATCCTGACACACTGTCACTCTCTCTGTCTCTCTGTCTCTCTCTCTCTGTCTCTGTCTCTCTCCTGTGTGCTCACCAATCCTCAATCTATGCTGCTATATTACCTCCATACTGTGGGCACATATATTGTGCAATAACCTTTTATGTACCAACTGGTGATACATAGGGTATCACCATGTTTTTATATGGTGAAAAACTGCAGCATGCTGCTGTGCAGAGGGATCTGGGTGTCCTTGTGCATGTATCAGAAAACGTTAGTTTGAAGATGCAGCAGGTAATTGAGAAGACAAATGGAATATTATCCTTCATGGAAGAGGGATGGAGTTTAAAAATAGGGAAGTTATGCTGCAGCTGTATGGGGTGCTGGTAAGGCCACATTTAGAGTACTGTGTATAGTTTTGGTCTCCTTACTTGAGGATGTGCTGACACTGGAGGGGTTGTAGAGGAGATTGACGAGGTGGATTTCAGAGTTGAGAGGGTTGGCTTATGCAGAGAGATTGAGTAGAGTGGGACTATACTCATTGCAATATAGAAGAATGAGGGAGCATCTTATAGAAAAAGACAAAATTATGAAGGGAATAGATGAGGTAGAAGCAGGGAGATTGTTTCCACTGGTAGGTGAAATTAGAGCTAGGGGACATAACCTCAAAATAAGGGGAAGCAGATTTAGGACTGAGTGGAGGAGGAACTCCTTGACCCAAAGGGTTGTGAATCTGTGAAATTCCCTGTACTGTGAAGCAATTGAGGCCACCTTGTTGAATGTTTTTAAGGCAACGATAGATTTTGGAATAATAAAGGAATTAAGCGTTATTAGGAGTGGGCAGGGAAGTGAGTTGAGTCCATGAAAAGATCAGCCATGCTCTTATTGAATGGCAGAGCAGGCTCAAGGGGCGAGATGGTCTACTGCTCCTATTTTTTATGTTCTTACTGAATGTTTTCTGGAATTCCAAATGCACTATATCTACTGGTTCCTCTTTATCAACTCTTCAAAGAGTTTATCCTCAAAGAGTTCTGGTCTCCCAGTTATAGAAAGGATATTAAGCTGGAGAGGGTTCAGAAGAAACTTACAAGGATGTTGCTGGGTGTGGAAGGTGTGAATTACAAAGAAAGGCTGGATAGGCTGGGACTTTTTCACTGGAACATAGGAGGATGAAGCAATCTTACACAAGTTCATATAATAATGACGGGTATAGATAGGGTTAATGGTAGTTGCCTTTTCCCTAGGATGTGGGATTTCAAGATGAGGGGCACATTTTTAAGGTGAGAGGAGAGAAAAGACACGAGGAGCGGTTATTTTACGCAGAGGGTGGTTCGCGTGTGGAATGAATTTCCTGAGGAAACGGTGGATGTAGGTACAATCACAATGTTTAAAAGACACTTGGATAAATAAGTGAATAGTAAAGATTTAGAGGGATATGGGCCAGGAGCAGGCAAGTGGGACTAGCTTAGTTTGGGATTGTGTTCAGCATGAACTGGTTGGACCAAAGGGTCTGTTTCTATGCTGTATGGCTGTATGATTCTATGGCTCGAGTAAATTTGTCAATAATGATTTCCCTTTCACGAAACTATGTTGACGCTGCTGGAGTTTGTTAAACTTTTCTAAATGTCTTGCTATTTCCTCCATAGTGATGGAGTCTAACATTTTCCTAAAGACAAATGTTAGGCTAACTGGTCTATAGTGTCCTGCCTTCTGTCTCTGTTTCTTCTTTGACAGGGGTTTCACATTAGTAGTTTTCCAAATTGCAGTATCCCTCCCAGAATCCAGTGAGTTCTGGAATATTTCGACCAGTGCTTCCACTGGCTCTGCATTCATTTCCTTTAAATTTTAGGTGCAGACCTTCAGGTCCTGGTGATTTGTCTGTTTTCAGTTCCATTAGATGGTCAAATACTTTCCCTCTCATCATAGAAACTGTTACAAGATCTTTCCTCCCATTAACAACTTGCTTATCTGTTACCTTTGGGACGTTTGTAGTATCCTTCAGTGTGACGTGTGATGCAGAATATTGGTTTAAAGATTCTGCCATTTCCCTGTTGAGAATTATTCAGTCAAGTCCTCAAAGGGTCCCACGCTCACTTTAGCTACCCTTTTTGTATACCCGTAGATGCACTAGCTGTTTGTGTTTATATATAAATGTGTTGCCAATTTATGTTCACAATCAATTTTCTCCCATGTTTTTGTTAGCATCCTAATCATCAGCTGCTGGTTCCTAAAAGAAACAAATTACCAGTCCTTGCCCTGCCACCAGCTTTTGCTACTTTGCTCTCATTTTGACTGCCTTTGTTAACCACGGAGGACCTGGGGGTGTAGATCTTCTTGTTGAGTCCTTTTTCTCCTGACTGGAATAAATTTTTGCTGAGAAATTATGAACTAGTTACTAAAATGTCAGCCACTGTTCATCCACTGAGGTCTGTGGAAGCTCCATCATTGAGCATGTTCAAGACAGAAGTCAGTAGATTACTGGAAGCTAAAGACATCAAAAGATATTGGGAAAACTGGAAGCGTGGAAATGAAGTAGATGATAGGCCAAGATCAAACTGGTGCAACAGGCTTGATGGGCTGAATATCCTGTATCTGTTTATATGTCTTATGTTCCTATTAATACCAAAACAAACTATAGATTTTGCTTATACAGTAACAACTATTCTGCAGATTCCAGTGGTAAATATTAAAAATACCAAAGTAAATAGATCAATGAACAGACTATGTTAAAACCCAACACAAAATTCACTACATTCACAAGTAAAAATACCTTCATAGGACATTGAGCTATAAGTAGCTGTTCTTTTGCTTTCCTTCTATTTTCTTTATCGCCCAGATAGTTTGAAAGATACAATTTTTATGCTGATAACCCAGGGCTGTAACATCATCAACCAAAATGTCACTAACAAATAATAACTGCATACTGGTCTCACTTGCACATGTAATTTCTATGAATGGTTAAAAGAAATCAGTGGGCCACCCCATAAATTCTTCATCCATGTTACCCATCTTCATATCTAGTCGATTTGCAGATTGAAATCACCCATGAAAATTGTTGTACCCTCCTTAAACACCACTGTTGTTTCCTGATTTAAACCTTGTCCTACACCAATGCAAATGTTTGGGTGCATGTAGATGACTGCCACCTGTGATTTCTTTTCCTTGCTGTTCCTTTTTTCCACCTAAACTGATTTCACATCAGCATCTAAAGCACCTGCATCACTACCCAGCATTGCACTGCTGACCTTCTTTATTAACAACGCTGTCCACCTCCTGTCCTCCTTTTTGTTTATTTTTCCAGAACGTCGAATACTCTCAATAGTAAGTTTCTAGCCTTCTTCGTCTTGCACCCATGTCTCTGAATAGCTGTCACGTCATATTCATTTATTTCTATTTATGCTGTCAACTCATTTATCTTGTTACAAATATCGTGTGCATTCAGTTAAATAGTGTTTTGCTTAGACATTTTAATGTAATTTACTTACTCTGGCTGTAATTTATGCTGCACTCTTCTGTTTTAAGTTTTCTGCTCCTTCCTGATACGTTTTAATTATCATTCACCTTTTTGCTACTCTGCACCTCAGCAGTCTTCGTTCTTTTTGGCTTTTAAACTTCCTTTCAATTGAACACATCTCGCATTAATTATTTCAACCAGCTTTCCACATCCCTAGCATGGGTTCAAATAAAGTTCATCCCAACAGAACAGTCCTCCCTTTTCTTAATAACTGGTGTCAGTGTCCCGTGACTCAGAACCTGTCTCTTTAACACCAGTCCTTACGCCATAAATTTACCTGTCTAATCTTATTTATTTGCACGTAGTTCAGGTGGTAATCTTGAGATTATCACCTTTGTGGATCTGCTTTTTATTTAGCCTCAAGCTGTTCAGAATCCATCAGCAGAACCTCTTATCTAGATGTACCTATTTCATTGATATGTACATGGACCATGAAAACTAGGTTGTTCTTTGCTGCAAGTTCTTCTCCAGAGAACTGTTTTGTAACCATGGTACCAGATGGGCAACGCAGCTTTTAGGACTCACTACAGAGAACAGTATGTGTTCCCCGAGCTATGCTAACCCCAATTACTATCACATTTCTCTTTTCATCCCCTACTTGAATGGCAGTCTGTACAATGGTCAGTTTTTTTTTATCTCTGCAGTCTGTGTCTCCATATACACCAGGAGAAAGAACCTCATGCCTGTTTGAAAAGTGCACTAGCTGAGGCTCCTCCTAAATTTTGGATCCTAATACCTACTTCAATGGCAGTCACACCCTCTGACCATGGCCATGGACCAAATTTGATGCAATTACCGAAAGGAGTGTGACTGTCTCCTGAAACAGTGTGTCCAGGTACCTCTTCCCCTTTCCTGATGCATCCCAGTGTCAACAGCTTGGACTCCATCACATCAACTTTGAGGTAAAGTTCCTCAAGCAGCCAACTCTTGCTGTTGATGTTGTCACCATGTTTCATGCTGGCATCTACCAGCTCCCACATATAGCCATCTCTATTCTAGTTAGTTAATTAATTTGAATGTTAAGTATTTAAAAGGCTAATTTCTTAACTGTGCTCTTCAGCTGTAATAATATCTCCTAAATTAAACCACTTGGCCAATAAAAAGACAAATGGAAGAAAATCCTATCCACTTCCCTCTGATAGAACATAGAAGATTACAGCGCAGTACAGGCCCTTCGGCCCTCGATGTTGCGCCAACCTGTGAAACCAATCTGAAGCCCATCTAACCTACACTATTCCATTATCATCCATATGTTTATCCAATGACCGTTTAAATGCCCTTAAAGTTGGCGAGTCTACTACTGTGGCAGGCAGGGCATTCCACGCCTTTACTACTCTCTGAGTAAAGAATCTACCTCTGACATCTGTCCTATATCTATCACCCCTCAATTTAAAGCTATGTCCCCTGGTGCTAGCCGTCACCATCCAAGGAAAAAGGCTCTCACTGTCCACCCTATCTAATCCTCTGATCATCTTGTATGTCTCTATTAAGTCACTTTTTAACCTTCTTCTCTCTAACGAAAACAGTCTCAAGTCCCTCAGCCTTTTCTCATAAGACCTTCCCTCCGTACCAGGCAACATCCTGGTAAATCTCCTCTGCAGCCTTTCCAATGCTTCCACATCCTTCCTATGATGCGGCGACCAGAACTGTACGCAATACTCCAAGTGCGGCTGCACCAGAGTTTTGTACACGTTTGTTTTGATGTCACACTTCAGCTCCGGTAGGTGAAAAACAGGTTGAAGTGGCTGTCTGTTGCCAGTTTTTTTAATCTCCCACCATCACTACTGTTCTCGCACAAGTCCAGTCTTTGATACCAAATGGAATATGATCATAAAAGCCTGCAGAAAGTCTCACATTCATGTTCATAAGAACGGTGCTGTGAAATTTGATGCATAACCTGCTTCTTCACTGTTTGGTGGCTTACAAGCAGCTCTCATCAATGTTTCTTGCCCTTCTCCAATGCAGCATTAAGCACTGTTGTCATCCTTGGTTCCATTGTGTTTCAGATCAGAGTAAATTGTCCACCAGACTTTTGTATCTGGTATACGGTGATTGCGGTTTACTTTTTTTAGTAGCCTAATTTGATACTGTACGAAAATAATTCAGTTTGAAATCATTCATTGGTTCTTGAATAAATTTAAAACAACGTAAATAGAGCTGGGTATTTTCTGCCTTGTAGCGGGATAACATTGCAATTTAGGTTTAAAATGTACTATTGGCAATGGAACTGTGGTTGTTGATTCATTTCACTCCAACGGTTTTAATTTGGGAATTCTACTTTTTCTAGATTGGTCGCACAGAGAGAGTTAACAACTGTCTCTCTCCAAAGTTCGCAAAGAAGTTCCTGATAGATTACTGCTTTGAGCAGGTCCAGAAACTGAAGTTTGGAATTTACGATATAGACAATAGAACGATTGATTTGAGTGATGATGACTTCTTGGGAGAGCTTGAATGTACTCTGGGACAGGTAAATACAAATAAAGTCTTTAAGATTTTGTTGCCATACTTTGGGGACTTCTTTTTACAACACTGAATTACAATTTATAAACCTTACGTTATCTCTGTTACATTCAGCGCATTGTTTATTTGTTTATTGGATGTGGGCAATGCTGGCTCGACCAGCATTTATTGCCTATTTTTAATTGCCCAGAGGGCAGTTAAAAGTTAGCCGTATTGCTGAGAGTCTGGATTCAAATGTAAGCCAGGCCACGTAAGATCTGCTTCTCTAAGGGGCCTTAGTGAACTAGATAGGTTTTTCCAGTTAGCAATGATTGTATTAGGCTCACTTTTTTATTCCATATTCCTGAGTTCAAACTTGACCATACGTTGTGGTGGGAATCAAACCCATGTCTCTAGAACATTAGCCTGATATGGTACATTACCAAGGCTTCCCCCAGTGCTTGAACAACCCTTCTAAATTAACAAAATATGCACAATTTTGGCCCAGATTTTGAGAGAATATTCAGTTGAGGCTTTTAACATTCTGAAGGGGTTTGAGAGAATGAACAGGCAAAAAATTACTTCACTCTTCTTTTGTTTGAGATCAGTAGTAAGCATTCTCCAAGGAAGCTGCTCCCCAATGATCTGGTGATCTGTGTGGTGCAGACCTTCCCTTTTAGGGTTTGAGTGAAGATTTGTAGCTCGGGTGCTGGTTGTTGATGTTGGTGTGTTTGCCAAGCTGGGAAGTTTGATGCCTGCTATCAAATCTCCCAGCTCGGTGAACAGGCCAACAGCTACAGAACTTGCCTTTACCAGTAGCAATTTCAACCTCGTGCCAAGTTTATAGTTGTATAGGGGCAGTGTTGTCAGCAAGCAGGGTAAGCAACCCATTATCATGAGTTCTTAGAAACTAGGAAGTTAAGTGCACTGAATGTCTTCACTTTTGATTTAAAATTTAAGATAAGGAGATAAATGATTATGAATTACCACAGAAGCTAAAATATTATTTAAATATGACTAAAATTTGTGCATATATTGAATGGAATTTATTTTCTTAAGGAAGAAATTTGACATTGTTTAAAATTTGTGCAATGTATTTCAGGCTAGCAAGAGTATTTAGCATTAGTTAATGACACTTGAATGCTTTTACAAACCCAGTTACATCTCATCAAACATGGCATAGCCTTTTTTAAAGCCCTCTTTCTGTTCTCAGTGGGTCTCAACTGTGCACCCTTGGAAAAGCACGGAATCACTGACAGGAACTCCTGAAATTCCAGTTGATTCTGCTTGTGTGCAGTCGTATGAAATTACAGTAATTTTTTGAGAGTAAAGTTGCTGCTGACATGAAATTATTTTGTACATTGCATATTGCAGTGTCAGTCTTACAGCTACCAAAACTCTTTTTGGCAAAGCAATTTGCTTATGCATTGCACAGTGGAGTGAAAACCAAGTGTAATCTTCAGATGAAGTAGTGTTAGAGTGTGGGGACAATTGGTTCAAAATGGTCCAGTGCGCTGCAGTTAAAGTTTTAAAATTTGAGCTTTAAATATTTCCCTTATGAATTCCTACATCTACATTTGTAATGGAAATTGCCTATTTAATCTTGTCACACTGGAACTACCACTTCCTGTTCTTTGTGGAACATCAGTACTTCCAGCAGAATAATAACCAAGTTACAGCACAAGAAATTCAGAAAGGCGTCTTTCGGTATATATAAGGACATAACAATATGTAGTGGCAAAATAGGCTTGGAGCATGAAGATGAAAGTTTTTTGATATTAATAAGAAAATCATGTTCTGTTATTTTACTTAGTTTAATTGTGAAACCTTTGATGAACGATGCATCATGCAGTAACAATCTGCTATCTAAAGACAGCTGACAATTTTTAAATTTCTACAATGATTTCTCACTCGTACATTGGATTTTGAAGTTGACGTACACAATTTCATTACGCAGTCTTTGTTTTTTATCTTGTTTGTTTATTCGTCTTATTTATTTTTGGATGTTCTACCTTGATCTCAACAATGCAACACATGAATAAATGAAATCAGAGTTGAGACTATGCAGTTGTATAATGCACAGTATGTTCAGATTCAAGTGTGAAGAAACGTTAGCATTTCTGCTCACTGATTTCCTTATTTGTGCCTCTGGTTGTTGTTTCTGGTTGAAACTGAGCACTATAATTAAGTTATTTTGACAGATTGTATCCAGCAAAAAACTGACCAGACCTCTTGTGCTGCGAAATAGAAGACCAGCAGGAAAAGGAACTATCACGGTACAGAGTTGAATGTTTGTTTTTTTCTTATTTAATTGTTTGGTTTGCAATTGGCAAATGCAGCTACAATGTAGTTTTACTATTATGCCAACAACTTTAGGGAAAGTGACAAGTGAATCATACAAATTGTCTTCAACATTTTTTTCTTCTATTCTTCTCTCCGCTGAAAGTAGTGTCTTGTGCTGGAGCTCTCTGAAACCTTGCCCAGATAATCACACGTGCCCGAGTTTAGACGTTAGCATGCCCAGATGACATTG
Source organism: Ginglymostoma cirratum (assembly GCA_024137785.1). Lineage (NCBI taxonomy): Eukaryota > Metazoa > Chordata > Chondrichthyes > Orectolobiformes > Ginglymostomatidae > Ginglymostoma > Ginglymostoma cirratum. The sequence goes on along the minus strand of JAHRHZ010000075.1, from coordinate 7,797,695 downwards.
CCGGAAGTGTTCTCCTTGTCCCAGGGTAGGGGCTTATTTTGTTTGGGGTTGAGTTCTTAACAATTTTCCTGCTCTGAATAGCCTGAAGTATACAGTCCTTGTAATGTACAAATGGCGTTATGCATGCTAGAATAATGAATGGTTGCCAGCCAAGGGAATTGAACAATTAGGATGGGTAAGGAAGAAGATGTATTTTTGAAGCTCAGCTAATTTAAACAAGACATTAAGGTTTTGCACATATTCCTCTCCCCTCCCTTGTCCGCCTTCCACAGGGACCGTTTTCTCCAGGAATGGACCTCCCTGGTCCATTCTTCCTTCACCCCCAACACCTCCCCACTGCCCTACGGCACCTTCCCCTGTAACCGGCAAAGGTGCAACACCTGTGCATTTACTTCCTCCCTCCCCAGTATCCGAGGGCCCAACCATACCTTCCAGGTGAAGCAACACTTCACCTGCACTTCCCAGAATCTAGTCTACTGCATTCACTGCTCACAATGTGGTCTCCTCTATACGGGAAACAAAGCGTAGACTTGGCAACCGCTTCACAGAACATTTACGTTCTGCTCGCAAAGAAACCCTGACCTACCTGTTGCCTGCCACTTCAATACACCACCCTGCCCCCTGACTAACATCTCTGTCTCTGGCTTCCTGCAGTGTTCCAGTGAAGGCCAACGCAAGCTGGAGGAACAACATCTCATTTTCTGCTTGGGGACCCTACAGCCCTCCGAATTCAATAATTTTAGGGCCTAAACTCTCCCATGTCCCAGCCCCCCAACCCACACACCAGGACTTGTTGCCGCATAGCCTGACACCACACACCCGCTGTTGTTAATCACGAACAGTCCCCATTAACAACTGTTCACCCTCCCAGCCTGATCGTTAGCAA
>JAHRHZ010000075.1:7767037-7791809 GCA_024137785.1 Ginglymostoma cirratum | reverse complement strand
GCTCCTCTGATGCTGCCTGGCCTGCTGTGTTCCTCCAGCTCCACACTGTTATTTCTGGCTCCAGCATCAGCAGTTCTTACTCTCTCTTATCGGCTATTCCAGATTTTTGTTTAGCTAATTGAGTACTTAAGTGAACGCAAATCTGAAAGAAACAGCAATGCACTTCCCCACTGCACATTAAAGGGCCCTCTTGATGGCCACTGCTATCCCTGTACATCCCAGGCCCAGAAATCACAAACCTCTGTTATTCCAAGTCCTTCCAGGCCCACGTGACATTGCTGTATTCCCAATCAGTCTCACAACTTTACCGAAGCCTCTGCCATACTAACGGTAGCTCATTTCTTACCCACCTTTTCCATTCTTCTTCAGCAGATTGTACTGCTATTGTGTTTCCATTGCAACATTATCCAGTGCTCAACACCACAGGCATTTTGGACCTCATCATTGTGGGGCAAGGCATTTGCCCTGTGCTCTCTGCAAGCGTAGGAATGATTGATCCTGAACTCTTTCTGGTTTTTGGAGCAATGCTTCTGATTTGTGCATTTGAAGCATAAGTTATTTGATCGCTTTCTGATGAAGGGTCTAGGCCTGAAACGTCAAGCTTTCCTGCTCCTATGATGCTGCTCGGCCTGCTGTGTTCATCCAGCTCCACACGTTGTTATCTCGGATTCTCCAGCATCTGCAGTACCTATTATCTCTCAGTTATTTGATCATCTTGTTTTTAATTGATTCCTATTCTGTACTTTATTTTCATGCCTAAGATTTTTGCAGAGGAAGTGAAGGATAGCCGGGTAGTAAACTTTGAAGCTCAAGCACGGAATCTGGATAATAAGGTGGGTTTTTTTATATATATAGAAGTTGACAATACGCATTTCGTTCTTTAAGTGGAAAGAGGGAAGATTCCCCAATGATTTTGACAGAACCATTCTGTCAACACTTCCATGGCATTTTCTGTTCCAGATTAACGCAGATATAAGTTTAGGATTTTTGAGAAGATTTGTAGCTTGGGTAGGTGATGTGGTTGTTGACTTGCTTGCCGAGCTGGTAAGGTTGTTTGCAGACGTTTCGCAATCGTACTAGGTAACATCGTCAATGTGCCTCCGGTGAAGTGTCAGTGTTCTGTCCCGCTTGCTATTTTTGTGTCTCAGTTGCTAGGGTAGGTGACATCACTTCTGGATTTGTTTCTTCGTGGTTAATTTATGGGGCCCAGCTCTGCATGTTTGTTAATTGAGTTCTGGTTTGAGTGCCAGGCCACTGGGAGTTTTCGCACATGTCTTTGCTTGGTTTTTCCAGGATGACTATGTTGTCCCAGTTGAATTGGTGTCCTTCTTTGTCCATGTGTATTGAAATGACCGGAACTGTGTTAACAAACACGTAGAGCTGGACCCCATATACCCACCACTAAGAAACAAATCTGGAAGTGATGCCACCCACCTCAGTAAACCGAGACACACAAATAGCAAGGGACAGAATACCGACTCTTCACCGGAGGTGCACTTATGATGTGGTCTATATGGTCACGAAACATCTGCAAACAAACTTACCAGTAAGCAAGTCAACAACCACACCAATATAAGTTTTGCCTTTTATTTCTGGGTTTTATGAGCCACAGAACAGTATTATTTGTTCAGTGATCGTCTGTTTAAATTTTCAATCTGGTAATAATAACGTTATTTGTTCCATTGTGCTGGTGGTGATCAGGATTTCTTCGGGAAGTCAGATCCATACTTAGAATTCTATAAACAGACTGAAGATAGAAGATGGCAAATGGTGCATCGAACAGAGGTAAGAGTTAGAATTTGAAGACCTGATGCAAACATGTTGGTTCTTGTTTCGAATAAGCTATTGTCCACTTTCCTTTTCTAGTACAAGCAAGTCATTTTAACTAACTGGTTGAATGTGGAGAGGATGGGAAGATCAAGAACTTATGGTTACTCTTTAAAAATAAGAGGTCACTCATTTAATCCTTTGACTCGATTTAAACAAATTCACTGATCTTTTCACATGTAACTGCAGCAGTGTCATTCAATAAAACAGCACGTTGTGTTAGAAGTTATGTAGCTTTTAAAATGAGTGAAGCTACAGTATAAAGGTCAATATTTCCCAATTATTGTGGTAGTACAAAGTTGTAGGAAAGATTTGTAGCTCAGTTTAAGGGTGAGGTTATGACCTGGCTGATGATGTTACCTGGCACGGTGACAAAACGTCTGAATGAAAACAAGCCAGCTCGGCGAGAAAGTCAACAACCTCATTGTGGTAGTGTCACAATGGCAAATTAGAATGCTGCTCCTCAAATCTATAAATTTACTGAAACATGAGTACAGTCAAACCAAATGTATCCATGTTCGCTGTTAATATTAGTCAAGTAACTGTGACAATGCAACAGTAGAATTGATCATTTCACGTGGTGGTTTGAGACTTTGAAGGAAAAAATATAGTTTCACGTATTTAACATTTCACTTGTTTAACCAGGAATCAGTATTCATAATAACAGTAAATGTGATACCATTTATTTCAGATAAAATATATTCTTTAATCAGCTTTATTCCGGGATCAGATCATACTCCAGTGTACGTCAACTTGTTTGCACAAAATCAGTGGCATAATCTGTTTGAACTCCTGAACAGATCAGAATTGTAATGGTGCAGAAGAAGGCATTCAGCACAATGTGTCTGCATGGGTTTGATTACCTGGCACTGATCTCCTGCCTCTTCACCATGACCTTGCACACCACCTCTCGAAGGCCTCAATTGAACCTGCTCCTACCACATTTCCAGGCAGTGCACTCCACATCTTGAGTACTCGCAATGTGAAAAAGTTTTTCCCTCACATCACCCTTACTTTGTTTGCACATCTCTTTTAATCTATGCCCTGTCATTCTTTTTTCATTTACAAGAGGGAACAGCTTCTCGCTATCTACTGTATCTAGCCCTATCTCTATCTGTATTTTGAAAACGTCTATCAGATCTCCTCTCAATCATCTTCCCTCCAGGGAGAACAGTCCCTATTACTTCAAGCTATTCTCATAATTGAAGTTTCTCAAATCTGGAACTGTTCTTGTAAATAGCTTCTGCACTGTCTTCAATGTGTTCACATCTTTTCTATAATGTGGCTCCCACAAGGGATTATGAAGGGTTTTTTAAAAAAATTAAAGTAATACTTTTGTGATATTATTATATTTTCAACTTTATTTTTCAGGTAATAAAGAATAACCTGAATCCAAGTTGGAAACCATTTAGAATTCCTTTGCGGTCTCTGTGTAATGGGGACTTAGAGAGATCTATCAAGGTAGTTTACATTTATATATATATATTGAAGAGGAAATAAGTACTTTCCACATTTTCTTAAGAATACTGATGTTAAAAAGAAAGTGTGGGAAATATTTAGTATATTAAATTGTCTTATGTACTGATTAGTTCCTCAGGGTAGTATCCTGGCCCAACGATCTTCAGCTGCTTATTGATTGATCTTCCCTCCATCATAGGTTCAGAAGTGAGAATGTTCACTGGTGAGCACCATTCACAACTCCTCAGACACTGAAGCAGCCCATGTTCAAGTGCAACAAGATCTGGACAATATCCAGATTTGGGCTGACAAGTGGCATGTAACATTCACGCCATACAAATGGCAGGCAATGCCCAACTCCAATAAGAGAAGATCTAACCACCGCCGCTTGACATTCAATGGTGTTACCACCACTGAGACCCCCACTATTAACATCCAGGGGGTTGCCATTGACCAGAAACTCAATTTGACTTGCTCAATAAATACAGAGGTTAGAAGACAGGGTGTCAGAGGCTAGGAGTACTGTAGTGAGTATCTCATCTCCTGTATCCCCAAAGCCTGTCCACTGTCTACAAGGCACAAGTCAGGACTGTGTTGAAATACTCCCCACTTGCCTGGCTGAGCACAGCTCCAACAACACTCGAGGCTTGACACCAACAGAGACAAAGCGGCCCGCTTGATTGGCAATACATCCACAAACATCCACTCCTTTCATCACCGACACTCAGTAGCAGCACTGTATACTGTCTACAAAATGCACTGCAGAAATTAACCAAAGATCCTTAGGCAGTACCTTCCAAGCCCACAACCACTTTCAACTAGAAGGACAAAGGCAACATGTACATGGGAATAACTCTACCTGCAAGTTTTCCTCGAACCCACTCATTGTCTTGATTGAGATGTGCATCACTGTTCCTTCACTGTCTCAGGGTCAAAATCCCAGAATTATTTCTCTAACAGCATTGTGGGTCTACCTACATCATGGGGACTGCAGTGATTCAAGAAGACAGCTCACCACCATGTTCTCAAGAGCAACTGGGGCAGGCAACTGGTCCAGTCAGTGACGCCCATGAGTGATTAAATAAAAACACACTAACAAATGTTTCCATATGAATGCTAGCATAGCCATCTGTTCCGTAATACTGATATGTGAGAATAAGATTGTTTAAGGAGTTCAAGTTCCAAATGCTGATGATACTTCATGACCAATTTGCACAAACACAGTCTCTTACTCCTCAAACCTCATCATTTAAATGCAGTTGCACCTGAGATATCAGCTATTGTCGATGTGATAATTCCAATATTTAAAAATGATGAGTTATCTTGCAGCTTGTTGGGTTGCTCAAAGCCTTTGCAATTTTGCACTGAGAATTATACAAAAGCAATACTTCAACAAGAGGGTAATGCATGGAGGAAAGTTGCATCTATCAATGGCAATAGGCTCTTTAATACTGACAATTAAAGGTAGCAGAGTGTAGCAACTTGAAAATAGCAATTTTACTGGTCTCAACAAAATGTAATTTTAATCTTTTTCAGGTGGATTGTTATGACTATGACAATGATGGATCACATGATCTAATTGGTATATTTGAGACTAATATGACTAAACTACTGGAAGCATCCTACAATTCACCGGTATGTTTGTGAATTAAATAGTATAGAATGTGTTGGATTAGAAACAGCCATTCACTCAACCGCAAGCCTCTGCTCACCACAAGTTTCCTCCCATTCTATCTACTTCATCTCAAAATTTTACATTTCTTTTCTCACCTATACTGGTCTGACCTCCTTTTGAAAGCATTAATCTATATTTACCTCAGTCGCTTCTTGTAGTAGTGAGTTTCCGTGTTCTAACCACTTCCTAGGAAAATATACTTTTAACCTAGATGTATTAGTAACTACCTTGTAGTTTGGGTCCATTATTATTGTTATTTCAGTTCAGGTATAAATTGCAATATCTCTAGTTACTTTTATAGCTACAATGCCCTAAAGGAGTAACTTTAAGATTTGTTGCATTGACTGAAGAAGTTTTCACACCAGGAATATAACTTGGATATTGAAGTACACCCAATTTTTGAATATTAATTGTTGAAAATTAGGTACACTGACTGGTACAGTTTTTGTCTCAAGCAAGGGTTTCCACCAGGTCCATAAAGATGTTTGACATGTTTTATTTTACTCTAATGCTTATATTATAATAGTGCCTACATTTCCAAATAATTTTAAATGTTGAACATACCTGTGTTTATTGTGATTTTATGGAATTCACAGAATCCCTACAGAGCAGATAGAAGCCATGTAGCCTATCAAGTCTGCACCAACCGTTCGAAGGGCATCCCACCCAGATTCACACCCACCCACTCTATCCCGTAACCCCTGCATTTACCGTGGCTTATCAGCCTAGCCTGCACATCCCTGAACAGGGTAATTTAGCACGGCCGATCCACCTAACCTGTGAGGGGAAACTGGAGCACCTGCCATAAATCCATACAGAGACAGGGAGAACAAGCATACTCCTTGCACGCAGTCACCCAAAGCTGTGAGGCAACAGTGCTAGCCACTGTGTCACTGTGAATTATATCTGATGAAGGTTCTTGCAACACTTAACAAAATTACATTTTAATAATTTGTTTAAATTCTCACATTGTTGCTAATCTGTTTGGCTACAATGACAATACCCATCCTATTTCAGTGATGTACCTTTGGACAACTTGACCTAGTATCTCTCCATATGGCTTTGCATCACATTGTTTGCAAATGCTGTAGTATAGCACTTTGGACAGTCCTTTAAAAGCTGAGAATAAGTGCAGTTTTTTTGTAGATGCACTCAAACATGGCTTATGCACAACATAAAGGGGAAATACCTCCAACTGAAATTCCATTTGCGTGTGTGGCAGGTTAAGGGATAGAAGAAATAACGATGCATTCAGTGATGTATGTCAACAACGGTGATTTTTGAATACTTGCATGTGATTTAGCTAGACTGCTATGAGTATGAACTGTGAAATTGTGGGTGAGAAATCTGTCCTGCTGACACTGTGGCATGTCTGTACACTGATTTGGTATTTTAGTAGTTTACTTTGATAGTTCTATATTTTTTATAGCCACAAATAACATTGTATGCAACTGTAATCTTTCTGTTGATCAGATCTGATTTTTATATATGGTTGAGGATATACTAGATGTGGCAATTAGTTCTGATGTTGTGTGGAGAAGGATAACACCAGAATTTTGACTACATATTCTTCACTGTCCTATTATTAGCACTGTTGAATTAGCTGCAGGTATATCAGTGATCAAGAAGTGTAAGAAATGGGATAATAATGGGAACGTGCACACCCTCTAGAGAAGCCATTTGATTTTTTCATTTCGTTTCCTTTCTTTTCCATGGACCCTGGTTCAGGTTTCTCCTAAGGTTACCCCTGGTGTAGTCCTGAACCTGCATCGTTCTCTATGTATCTACTTTCATGCTGTACTTGTACATACAGGGTGAGCAGATCTGGAGGGGAAAAGAATAGGTACATTTTGCAAGGGTGCAGGTAAAACTGGAGGGCAGGGGTGCAGGGTTTGTTGGCACAGTGAAATAGGTGAGGCGGGTTTGTTTGTGTGTGTGTGTGTCCTGCTAGAAATGGTGGGATGTTTCAAGGAGAGTGGGAGGTGCGTGGTGATGGAGTTTTGGAGGGTTTTGGTAAGAGTTGCATGGGGACACTGACTATACAAGTGTCAGGCAACAACCATATCCAGCAACAAAAAATTTTAACGTCTCCTCTCTGTTCAATCACGTTACTATCACTGAATCTCTTCCATGATCAACATCCTGGAGGGGTACTATTGCTCAGAAACTGAACCGGGCCAGCTATTTAAATACTGTGGCTACAAGTAGCTAAGCATCCTGAAGTGAGTAACTACTGTCCTGACTCCCTAAATCCCATCCACCATCTACAAGGCACAGTTCAAGATTATGATGGATTACTCACCATTGCCTAGATTACTGCTGCTCCAACAATACTCAAGAAGCTTGACACCATCCAGGAGGAAGTAACCTGCTTGATTAGAGCCCATTCTCCGCTTCAGCGTGCAACTGTTCATCATGGGCATCCAATTGCTGATGTGTGTTCTATTTACAGTTTGCACTAAAGTAACTCACTAACGCTCCTTGAATAAAGCCCTCTAAATCTACCTTCTCTACCATCTTGAAGGAGAAGGGCAACAGAACATGGGACCACTACCAACTATAAGCTCTCCTCCAAGCCACATATCATCCTGACTTGAAATTATATCTCCATTCCTTAAATGTCACTGGATCAACATTGTGGAACTCCCTAACTCTACTGTCCCTGGGTCCCAAGGATGGCAGTGGTTCAAGAAGGTGGCTCATCAGTTCTTTGGAGGTTAAATGCTGGCTTGGCCAACAATGCCCACACCTCGTGAATGAAGAAGAAAACACTTTATTCTGTCTATTACTCCCTTGTCTCTAATTTGCTACACCCTTTGTCTGACATCTTGTACTGAATGAGGAGAAATGTCCTCCAAATAAATATTGAGCAGGCTGAAGCCGTTGTCTTAAAACTCACCAACAAAATCAATTCCATAGTCAGCAAATACTCCTTCCCCTTCGGATCTTTGAGGCAGATCCAGACTGGGATTGATGTTATATTTAGCACCAAGATGAGCACGTGTCCAATTTCACTTTAGGACCTGCTATTTCCCCCTCCATAATAACAGTCAACACCATTGTGCACAACTCAGCTTGTTGCTGAAATCTTCATCTATGCCTTTGTCACCTTTACAATTAATTATTCCAGTGGTGTTCTGACTGTCACCCATCAGTCCCCCTTCATAAACTTGAGCTGATCCAAAACTCTAGCCCTCATCCTAACTATCAAGACCCATTCACCCATCAGCCCTGTATCAGCTCAGCTACTTTGGATTCAACTTAGTCACTAGATCATTTTTATTGTTTTGATCCACGTTTTCAAATCCCCACCACAACCTTCCTTGTTCTTCTCCCAATAATCTCTTCCAATCTTAAAATCCTCCAAGATCTTGTTCTCCTGCAGTTCTGGCCTGTTGCATATCCCAGATTTTAATTATTCTATCTTGTGTCTTTAGCCAACAAATGACTAAGCTGTGGGATTTCCTCCACAAATCTCTTTTCCTTTTCAAATCTCTCCCATCTTTCGGTACACACGCTAACACCTACCATTTGACTACATTTTGATCATCTCACCTTACGTGACAGGTGACAAATTTGTTTTATGACACTTCTGCGAAGCATTTTGAGAGACTGAATTAAAGGTGCGATATAAATACTGTCTATTGTTGGAGTATGTGTGCAGAGCAGGAGAAAGAAGAAGAAACCTTGTCCAAAATTATGTAACAGAATGTTGCCACATGCCTGCCTAACAGCTTACTTTTTGTTTCTAACTTCAGGAGAGTTTTCTGAGGTTGTAATTATGTTTAAGATCACATTGGCAGTCATTACCTTGCAATAAATTAGTGTTATTGATCTTCGTCTATGATTGATAAGGTGCCACACGGGAGGTTGATAAATGAAATAGGAGCCGAAGGAGTTTGGGGCAAGGTACGTGCACGGCTAAAGGATTGGCTGACTGGCACAATGCAGAGAGTAGGGATAAAGAGGTCTTTTTCAGGGTGGCAGCTGGTGCTTATTGGAGTTCCGCAGGGGTCAGTTGGGACCACAATTGTTCATGTTATACATTAACAATCTGGTCAAAGAAACTGAGGGCACTGGTGCTAAATTTGCAGATGACACAAAGGTAGATGGAGGGGCAAGTTGTGTTGAGGAAGTGGGAGGCCGCAGAAGGACTTGAACAGACTAGGAGAGTGGTGAAGGAAGTGGCAGATGGAATACAATGCGGGAAAGTGTGACTTTGATTGGAAGAATAGAGGCATAGACTATTTTCTAAATGGGGAAAGGCTTCAGAAATCTGAAGCACGAAGAGGCTGGGCAGTCCGAATTCAGGATTCTCTTAAGGTTAACATGCAGTTTCAATAGGCGGTTAGGAAGGCAAATGCAATGTATAGCATTCTTTTCAAGAGGGGTAGGCCCAGGAGGGGTCAGCAGCAGCAACGTAAGCCAGAAGGAGGCACTGGCCCAGTACAGACTCATGGCAACAACTTCGGTGGAGGCAAGATGGTGCTGAAGAATGGCAACATGGTTCCAGCAGCAGGGGTGTGATTCTAGACCGGGGCGGGGGCCTGGGTACTGACAACAGAGGCGGTGGTGTTGCAGCGGCATGTGGTGACTCGAGGCACCTGAGTGTTCGCAGACTGAGGGATGGACTTTACGAACTTTGTTTCTCTAACAGCAAGGACTCATGGCAGAAGTGGGGGTGGGATCTGGTTGTTTTCTTTTGGCTGTTTCTTTTATTTCTGCTTCTGTTTTAAATCCTGCCTTTTGTATACTAAGATGGTGCCAGAGAATAGCGACTTTGTACACTTTTCACCGTACTCCTGTATTCAAGTGCACGTTTCAATAAAATCTAAATCTAGAATACAAGACCGGAGATGTACTGCTGAGGCTGGAAAAGGCTGCATTTGGAATATTGTCAGCAATTTTGGACCCCATATCTTAGGAAGGATGTGCTGGCATTGGAGGAGGTCCAGGGGAGGTTTACAAGAATGATCCTGGGAATGAAGGGCTTGTCATATGTGGAACAATTGAGGACTCTGGGTCTGTACTCAATGGAGTTTGGATGGATAAGGGGAGATCTGATTGAAACTTATAGAATACTGAGAGGCCTGGATAGAGTGGATGTGGAGAAGATGTTTCTACTAATAGGAGAGACTAGGAGCCAAGGGCACAGTCTCAGAGTGAAGGGATGATCTTTTGGAACAGAGATGAGGAGAAATTTCTTCATTCAGAGGATAGTTAATCTGTGGAACTCATTTGTGCAGATGATTGTGGAGGCCAGGTCATTGAAAGTATTTAAGACAGAGGTAGATGTGTTCTTGATTAGGAAAGGGATCACAGGTTACAGAGAGAAGGCAGGAGAATGGGGTTAAGAAACATATCAGCTATGATTGAATGGTGGAACAGGCTCAATGGGCTGAATGGCCTAATGCTGCTGTTATGGTCTTATTGCAGTGATGATTTCAACTTTAAATGTGTTTGATCATAAAGCCTGTTATAATTTCATCTTATGATTTACTGCCACAAACCTCATGGTGTTTCTCTCGTAGGCAGAGTTTGAGTGTATTAATCCAAAGAAGAAACAGAAGAAGAAAAATTACAAAAACTCGGGAATAGTGAGTTTTAAATTATGCCAGGTATGAAATGTTGATCTTTATCTAATTCTGAGTTGTTTTATCCTGATTACAATAGTAATTTGTTCTAGTGTTATTTTAGTTTTCTTCTTTCTCATCTATTTATTTCTGTTTCATTGTCCCTGACACCCTCTTGCTCTCTCTCCTCTCCTTTCTTGCTTTCTGTTGTGGCACACCCATTATTCTCAGTTTGCTTGTTTATACTTGAAGTCTCAGCTGCTGCTTATTTTCCAATTTTAATCCCAGGAGTGCCACTGGCCTCAATTGCTCTGTTTGTTGTTCTTATATCTCTATAAATTTTGCAGCATTGAGTCAGCAGCTTAGTTTTTAAGCTGAAAGCCAGTCTATTTGGCAAACACATTATATGGATGTTTTATTCTTCATTCTTTCACAAGATGTGGTGCATTGCTGGCAAGGCCAGTACTGTTGCCCATTCTGAATTGCCCTGGAATAGAGTGGCTCATTCAGAGGGCAATTAAGAGTCAACCACATTGGAACTGGAGTCCCATGCAGGTCAAATCTGGTAGGCGTGGCAGATTTCCTTCAATACAGAACATTAGTGACCTTTTTGTTTAAACCACACTTAATGATAGTTTCATGGCACCATTATTTAGCGTTTAATTACAGATATTTTTAACTGAGTTTAAATTCTACCAGCTACCACGGTGACAATTGAGCCCATGACCTCAGTGCTTTTAGTCTGGACGTGTGGATTATTAGTCCAGTGATATTGCCACTAAACCAATGCATCCTCTGTTTTAAAAACTGAATTGCTGCCTCCCAACTCAGTACTGGAAACCACTGAAGCACCTGCCATAGGCCTGTTGTGAGGATTGACTGATGCAAGTAGTGAATTGGGCCGAGGGGCTATAAGAATATATTGGATTGCGACAGCAAAGAGTGAAGGAAAGTGGGCAAATGTTTGCCAGAAGAGGGGAAGGCAGGAAAGAAAGAGACAAGAAGAAAGGGAAAAAAAATGTAAGATAGGAAGAAAGACAAAGGGTGGGATGACAGCGAGGTGATGAGTTAAAGGACCATGAGGGGATATGTGGAGAATGAGAGCACTTTCCACATGACTGTCCGTTGCAGCCCATGTCTCTCCAAAGCCACCATACAGTTCTACCCTAGTCCCTTTCTGAGCCCTAGATATAGCTCCAAGAAACAGGAGAAAAACTCTCCCCAAAAGCTCAGCTGCTGCTGATGCTTAATCTATACCTCTCCTGTTGACTGCCTTGTTCAGATTTGGGAGATTCATTTCTGCCCCTTTGATGTTTTGAACTTTGGCCTACCCTGCCTAACCATCCCCACCTCTGCCACTGTCTTCCCTGTTGATGTTTTGAGCCTACAGCTACACACCCGCAGTCTCTCTGTCAGGCCTCTGACCTATTCAGAACTCATGCTGTAATCTGTAGCTCATTCTCCAATCATTCAGTTTCTCATCCACTGCATCCCCATTCTTCATGGTTCATGGCTCTTGGAAATAGACTTTTTTGATTCTTAAAAAAAGATTTAAAAGTTTATTGCCCAGTTCCATCTTTTTGAAGCTGAACATTACAATAGGACAATGCGTAGGAGTGACAGGAATAATGCATGAAATGCTTGGAGAAAACACAGATTGGTTCCTCTCTCACACTTGAAGTGACAAGCCCCGGCTATCAACAGTTTGTTTTGTGACTGCACTTTGCACCAGAAAAGTGATGGTGAATTTAATGGCTTAATTGTTCTGTTTTTTGACTGTAAACAGAGAGGAAACATTTTAGAAACTGATAGCTTGTTTTGCTGCTAAGGGATAAGATAAAATGTTTTGAAATTTTAAGAATATTACATAATGCGAGGCTGTAGGTGAAATAACTCCACAGAGGCTGGTATCCCATCACTAAGTCACCCTTTATTTGCGCACAGAGAGTCCTTGACACTGATCCAGCTCCTACAGAGCCAGCTCTCACAGTGAACAGGGTGTCTGATGCTCCAGTTCTCATCTGTCAGCCAGGGCTTCCTGATTGGACCAGATTAACAACCCCAATCAGGGGGAACTCATTCTGTGAGGTCCACCTGACTGTCCTCATTACAATCACTGTGATATAGGCTGGCTCTGTTTTTTTTTTTGGGGCGTTTTAACACTGCCTCTGAAACAAGCAGTATGTAACACACAGTAGCTCGCCTTTTGTGCCTGGAGCATCTCGGACAAAGCTCATTCTCCCCTTCAGGTGGTAAAGGCATCGAGGCAGCAACATCTACTGTGTCCATCTCAGATTACAAGGTATCTTTAGCACTCAACAGAGAGGGTGAACCTACAGGTTCTGGAACAGTTGGAAAGGCAGTAGAGGAGCCGGGCACATTAGTCCTGTTCCATTTGCAAGTTTACAGCTTTCATGTGGCCCACATGCTTGTTCTGGACTGAGGCACCCACCCAAACTTTTTACATCACTGGATTTGACTGTGGCCTTTACCTGTGCAGGGCAATTCCTGTGGTTCCTATACCAAACTTCATCCCTTGAAGTAAATTGTTTCTCTCACTTAGTAGAGTCTTGTTTCCAGCATTGGCATTCCCCGAGGTCTGGAAAGATTAGATTTAACCCAGTGCGGAGGCTTCTCCCTATTAGCCACTCTGTTGGAGCTATTCCTGTAGTTGCATGAGGGGTGGCCCTATAATTAAATAGGAACTGGGACAGTTTGGTATCTCGTGAAGCTGTAGGCTGCTTCTTTAAGCCTGGTTTCAAAGTTTGAACTGCTCTTTCTGCAGACTATTAGATGATGAATGGTATGGAGTGATCCTTGTATGTTCTCTAAGTGCTCCTTATTCATTTTCCCTGTTGTTAGCATGTCATCCAGATAAATGGTGATCTGGGGTAGACCTTGTAAAGTGTTTTCCATCGTCAGCTGACAATACCCCAAATAGCAGTCTCGTATATTGAAACAAACCCTTATGGGTATTACTTGTAATATACTTCTGGGAATCCTCATCTAACCACTGTGGATTCCTAGATATCTATTATTAGAGCAATGTGGAAATGGAAAGAGTCTGATAGCATTAGGGGAAGGTCCTAGTGAAGTTTTGTCACTGGACTCGAAATGTTAATTCTGTTTTTTTTCTCTATTGATGCTGACAGACCACCTGAGTTTTTTGAGCACTTTTCTATTTTTGTTGCGGTAGGTCCTAGATTTAACACAACAAGCTTCTAAATCTTGAATGGATACCTGGAAAGTTTGGATTGATTATTTGTAACTGGAAAATTGGATGAACAAATTTCACAGCTGTATAAATAAATAAGTCGTTTGTCTCCCTGGAAACATGGATAAATGTGTGTCCATTTTAATAAAACCCAGATTTATTTTCAAATTGCAAAATTTAGTGTAATTTTTTGCATGTTAGTGCATGGGAGAAGTAGGGCTTAAAATGCCCTGTAAAGGTGCTGACTTCCTTTAGTACTCAAATGCTTCAGAAAACCTGAAATAAGACATCATTTTTAAAAGAACTAAAGCAGTGTTTAATTTGCAGATTGTGAAAGAGTACACTTTCTTGGATTACATCATGGGTGGCTGTCAGCTGAACTTTACTGTGAGTAAAACATCCTAATTGATGAAATCAAAACATGTGAAGTTGATCACTGCTTTGTCTGTTCTAATTCTTTAAGTAAAATTGATTAAATATTATATACAAACCCAATAGATATTTGAAAGAATGTGAGCTGCTATTAGAGTAGCATTATTACTTTTTTTTTCAAATGACTTTTATATTTTTGGTCTTTTATTTCTGTGTACCCTGCCTTTTGGGGACCTGCTCTTTATTCTGTCAGGACTTTCTTTTCTGTATGATACTATGTCATAAAAGTTAATCTGTAAGTAAATTTATCTCCCAAGCAAGCGGCTTACTGAGAGGGTAAATTACCCATAATAAATACAGCATGAATCTCCATTTATAGCAGTGTTGGTCCAAGATTTCCAGCAAAACACTTGGTAAATTAACATCATCAGAAATGATGATGAAGGGTCTAGGCCCAAAACGTCAAGCTTTCCTGCTCCTATGATGCTGCTTGGCCTGCTGTGTTCATCCAGCTCCACATCTTGTTATCTCGGATTCTCCAGCATCTGCAGTACCTATTATCTCTGGTAAATTAACATCCACGTTTTTTCTTCAATATTAATGTTGAATAGAAAAAACATTAATCATTATTTATAATTTTTAAAAATTAGAGGTATTGGTGAATACATCCTTAATTCTGACCATAAATGTTCTTATGAGATAACAAGCATGGGGCTGGATGAACACAGCAGGTCAAGCAGCATCATAGGAGCAGGAAAACTTGACGTTTCGGGCCTAAACCCTTCTCCAGCATCTGCAGTACCTTTTTATCTCTCATAAATGTTCTTATGTTACTTAAATCAAATTTGTTTGGATAGACATTAAACCAAGTGTCTGCAATTCCACATTTCTCTCCAATAATATTCACAAATGTTTTTATGTTTCTAAATTGCAGGTCGGAATTGACTTCACTGCATCTAATGGAGATCCACGTACACCCAACTCTCTACATTTTATAAACCCTAATGGATTTAATGAATACCTGATGGCCATCTGGTCTATTGGGATAATCATTCAAGACTATGATACGTAATGCATTCATTTTTTTTTGTGAATTTAATATTCTATTTCAATGTCTCCTGAAAAACCCGATGTAAAATCTCAGTTTCCATATGAAAATAAAAGCTTTATGATACATATTTCCAACTATAGGAATGATATTATCTCCAGTACCTGTCTAGCGCTAGTCAGATTTATTTTGAAAGTTCTTTGTGGAAATATAACACTAAACCAGAATCTTGTGAGGCTCGAGATTTTATGTTGGCCGGTGCTTTTGTAATAATGGTGAAATCTAGTTAAACAGTTTTTTTCTATTGCCATTAAAAATCTATCTTTGCCATCCATAAGACATAGGCTATAATGGTGGGCAGTTTGTAGAATGACCATATAGGCCAGGATTGCCTTGAAAACTAACATACCATAGTTTGCGTACCACGGGTGGTTATCTGGTTTCTAATTTCTTGAGTTATTTATTATGAGTCACTGCTGTGGTAATTTATCCTTAACTATTAGTAACTTACATGCAGATGTCTAGTTATTGTTGTATATTTACAGAGACAAGTTATTTCCAGCATTTGGATTCGGTGCACAAATACCTCCAACCTGGCAGGTAAAATAGACAATTTGTAAAATAGATGTATTCATATACCTTATTTGTGTATACAATTCATTCCATGCAGTGGCATTTTTCCTGTAGGTATCACATGAGTTTCCACTTAACTTCAACCCTGAAAACCCATTTTGTGCAGGTATGAAACATCTGTTTATTTTGTAATATAACTTCACACAGTGATGCAGTAGGGAATAGTGCGGTTACTACACTTCCAGTTAAAATGTCAAGCTGTTAATGTGACATTGTGTAGCTCACCGAGGGCAATTATGAATAGGTAATAAATGCTCTTAGTCAGCAACCCCCACATTCTGTGAACAAATGGAGGAAAAGAATACTTTGTTGTCATGTGAAAGGAACCCTCTCAATTCCTAAAAAGTTATATATGTCCTGCTGTTCCTTATTATGAGATCTTGTTAAGTAGAGGCAAGAATAGGCTATTTGAGCCTTGAAGCTTACTTCGCAATTTAGTAAAGTCATGTTTGATCTAATTGTGGCCTTAACACCACTTTCCTGCCAACCTCTACATGACCCTGGCTCCCTTATGGATCAACTATCTGTTGAAGTTGGCCTAGACTATTTTCAATAGCTCAGCCTCCATTGTTCTCTATTATTGTATTCCATTACATTTCACACTGTGTGTTTAGTTATTTTGTGATTGCTTAAGTAACAACCAGCTCGTAATGAATCCCTCATGATAAAGCACAATGGGGTCAGTGTTCTGAATCTAGCATCATACGGAGTATTAACAAACTCGTTGTTTGATACTTTGTCATTAATTGGATTCTGTAGGAGTCCAGGGTATAGCTGATGCCTACCGCAACTGCCTTCCTCAAGTCAGGTTATATGGACCCACAAACTTCTCTCCAATAATAAACCATGTGGGAAGATTTGCAGCTGTAGGAGCACAACAGCATAAAGCTTCAGTAAGTGCTTTTATATCTACAGTTTCATCCATTTAAAGTAACTTTGACAGGAAGTAGCTCATTATACCATTATGTCAGTAAGAATCGTATATGCAAAATTTGAATGGACAGTGGTAATGCAACTGTTTAGAATTTAAAAAGCTGTTGATAACAAAGGATTAAATGTTTAGGACATAGACAGACTGATTAAAATTCAAAACCGTATTGCTATTTTGGGAGGTCAAAGAGTCCTAGTTAAATATTTTTGTTTTGCTGAAGATATGGCTTTTTACTGTGTGTAGGTTCATTAACAGGGAATAGCCTCAGTACCTGAAATAAAAGCAAAATACTGCAGATGCTGGAAGTCTGAAACAAACACAGAGAATGCTGGCCAAAATCAGCAGGTCTGGCAGCATCTTTGAAGAGAGAAACGGTTAATATTTCAAATCCTGTACGACTCTTCTTCAGAACTCCCAGTTTTTCTGTTTTTATTCACAGATGCTTTCTGACCTGTGTTTCCATTATATGTTTTTTATATTTTATTACGTAAATAATGGTCAATCTGATTTGTCCCTGACTGCACATTTTTCATACAGTTCTTGATGATTAGGAGAATGAACTTGCTTTTACCCTCATTTCTTGGTGGATAATTCTGGCTTAATTTCCAGTGTGGATATATTGAACTTGGAACCTTCTTGCCCAATGTTGTGGTAATTTAAAAGTATCTTTTGAGTCTTAGTTCAGTCATTAGAGCCATTATTTAAGGATATGCTGGAGACACACTTGGTTACAAAGTCCACCAAGCTTTCTCCCACGTCGGTCAACATGACAATTTTAAAGTCTTAACTCATCTTTTGCTACAGTGTTTTACAGTTCACTTGTCATCAACTGTCATAGCATTTACATCACATATCTTTACCAATAAACAGGCCGATACATGTCCCTTACATGTTCTCATGAGCCCTGTGAAATGTTATCAATGTTGGCGCTGTCTATAACTGTCAACTTCACCTTCTTGCCTCCTCCCTTATCACATTACTTAGCCTTATGAGGGTTGTTGTTTAACTTCCATTCTTAGCTAGGTTCCCATAGAATTGACTACATATCTCATCATACTTATAGCCTTGCTTAGATTTGCTATTCATAGCTACATTTTGTCTATTCTAGAGTTACTAATGTGCATTTAAATATCAATCATTAATTTTTCAAATAGTCTTACTTTAGCCGGTGTGACTGTGTTCCATATTAGGAAATGCATTTGTGAGGCCAGAATAACTGTTGACCTTCTTTGTAATTTTGATGTGAAGGGTTGGGCATGTTTTTATTTACCAATGTCAAGTAACTGCTGAAATAGTTGGCAATCTCTGAAAGTG
This sequence comes from Ginglymostoma cirratum, assembly GCA_024137785.1. NCBI lineage: Eukaryota > Metazoa > Chordata > Chondrichthyes > Orectolobiformes > Ginglymostomatidae > Ginglymostoma > Ginglymostoma cirratum. The sequence goes on along the minus strand of JAHRHZ010000075.1, from coordinate 7,773,764 downwards.
CTCAATATTTTAATCTAGTGTTTTAGTTATACATTCATGATTTACCATTTAGATACCTTATGAGCATGTTACCATATTACATTAGTGACATCTGATTTTTAAATAAAATGAGTTAGAATACAAAGCTCAACAAAGATAATAAAATCAATTTGAACATACATATCTGGTGGTTGTTGTATGAAATAATTTCCATCCAGCTGTTTTATTATCTTTGTAACCAAACTGTTCCTTAAGCTATGCTTTGTATTAGATCTTAACAAGTTAATCCATTTGCTGTATGTGATTTTAATTAACTATTTATCCTGGGATTATTATTTTGGCAGCAATATTTCATCCTGTTGATCATCACAGATGGCGTGATAACAGATTTAGATGAGACAAGACAGGCCATTGTGAATGCTTCTAAGTTGCCAATGTCCATCATTATTATTGGTGTTGGTGGAGCAGATTTTAGTACCATGGAATTTCTGGATGGTGATAATGGTGTTCTCAGATCACCGACTGGAGAAGTGGCAATCCGGGATATTGTCCAGTTTGTGCCATTTAGAAAGTTTCAAAATGTAAGTGTGTAACACTGTACACAAATTATATATTTATGAATCTTGGCTTCACAACTTTGAAATAAACTAGTGTTGGACTAAACAAATCTATGAAGTTTTGTAAAATCTTAAACCATATTCACAAAGATTTTGAGTGTAACTGGTAAAGGTGAAAATTATTGAATTAAGAAAATTATACTGTGCAGCTGGGATTTCTTGGGATGTAGAAAGAAGCGGGTCTTAAAATTTTTTTCTCATGTCTCTAACTATTAGATGACATGATATAAGATACAAACAATGAAGCTGGAAGTGTTTGTATCTAGGGGGTCCGTTTAAACATGCCTGTTTATGTAATGGGAAATGATTTTGTTTTAGCTACTTCTACCATTAAATAGTATATTTTTAAAAAGAAAACCCACCTCGCGTGGACAGTGTAATTATAGTGTATCACGGCCATGTAGTAAAGTTTGAGTCACGAGTGAAATATAGCTGATAAAGGGATTGTTCTTAAATGCCAGTGAACAGGATAGCATCAAATCATTATGAGGCGAAATTGTTTACATTGTGGTATCTTGAATGGTTCTTAACAAGCTAGCACAATAAGTTGATTGCACCAGATTACGTATGTTAGAAGTTCAAAAACAGACATTTAGTATGAGGTTGCAAAATGTGCATGAAACTCAATACCAGAAAAGATGCAATTCTGTTCCTGCAGCGAATCATTGAACAAAAATTTCTTCTAATAACCATAGAAGTAGAATAGTATGGCTCAGATTTTCCAAGTGTGGAATTAAGGTATATTTTTGGTATTGGAAAGCAAAAGTAGCACCACCAGATATGCTCTGACCTCAGTTAATCTTATGGACGTGGGTCATTGAAATAATTTTAGAAGATACTTGGGTTTCCACCAAGTACCCAACAGCAGAAAGAGTGAAGATATATTTGCAGTAGTCTGTTGATAAGACTTTTAACAGTTTTGAACCAGGAAACTACTCAAGATTTCCAGTTTTTGAAATTGAACTTGCCTCATTCTGTTGCCTTAGCATTGCTGGATGCCACGGCAAACAACCCATTGATGGAAACAAAGAACGTTGGTGATGCATCATTTTGGTTGAAAATTTCAATATGCCCACTTCTATCAGAGCATATATAGTGAGCGTCATCTGTCCCTTCCAGTTGGAAATTCAATGGTGTTCCCTCTTTACACTGTGCATCCATTGCCCATTCATGTTCCATATCTGTTCCAGTTTCACCCAGATAACAATGGAAAGAAGGAGCTTCAGTCAGTGTTTGTGTTCTGATTTGGTAGAATATGAAAGAAGTCAACTTGTCAAGATAATTGAGTTCAGCCTGCCCATATGTATAGAAGTCATTGGTTAGAAGTTTCTGTTTCTAAGCTAATCAGAATATAATTCCCTGACCATTCAGTTAAATCACTGGCTGGTGAGCAAAGAACAAAAATATCCATCCATTCTAACAAATATAGTTTATTCCAAATGGGATGGGGGTGAGGTGTACTTCATTTTGCAACATCATATATATAAAATAAATAGAAATTGTTGTCACTGGTAAGAGAATCAGTACATAATTGGCAAAAGGAGCGGAGATAAGACAAGCTTTCTCTTAAGCAACAAGTTATAAGCTGGAATGCCCTGCCTGGAAAGATTATGCAAGTGATTTATACAATACAATACATTTATATAATATGCAACATAGAAACAGGCCCTTCAGCCCACCAAGCCTGTGTTGATTCCCAGTCCTTAGTTAGACCTGCTACTTATTGCCCATGCGCTGTCACATCCATGTGTCTTAAACACTGCTAACATGCCTGCTTCCACCACCTGTACTGGCAGTGTATCCAAGGCATCCACCATCCTCTGTGAAAAAATTTCCGTACACTTCTCCCCTAAACTTTCCCTCTTCACCTTGAACCTGTGCCCTTTTATAGTTGACCTTTCCACCCTGGTAAAAAGCCTCTCACTAGCCACCCTATCAGTGCCTCTCATAATTTCATAGACCTCTATCAGGTTGCTCCTCAGCTTCTGTCTTTCCAGTGAAAACAATCCGACATTATCCAACCCCTATTCATGACTAGAAGTTTCAAAGAAACTTTCAAAAAGGAATTTAATAAATACTTAAAAGAGAAAAATTGAAAGGTTATGTTGGAAGAACAGGGAGTGAGACTACACAGTTCTTCCAAACTGTCACAATGGGCTCAATGACTTCTGTGTGGTATAATTCTATAAAGACAGTGCAGATTAAAAGTTTGTGTTTAATGATGATTTACTGTTTGTTTTCCGTGCAATTGTTGTGTTCTAGGTAATAAAATTCTCATTTCATTCAACAGGCACCCAAAGAAGTTCTTGCACAAAGTGTACTGGCTGAATTACCTCAACAAGTGATGTCCTACTTCAACACTTGCAAACTCAGTCCTCCGAATGAGCCAAATATCTGAATGTTTGATCTGATTTCAGTCATGATCTACAAATATGTTCATTGGAGCGCACAAATGTTCAATCCTACAGTATTAGCCACTATAGATTTTTTATGGCATATTTTATATAAAAAGTTTCAAATGTTTATGAATCTAAATTCAGTTACGTGTTAATATTTTGAATAACCTTGACAAGACCGTATAATGACATTTGTCAAGGTTTAATTAATTTGCATGATTTTACAAAATTGTGTGAATCAATGCAATAACGGTTTATTAGCTGGCTAGTTTGTGGCATCTCTTGCACCCTTGGTCCTTTTACATTCGCAGTTCTTTGAGTTGTTCCTGTTCTGTTGAAAAGTTATCTGTTTATTTTATGAATACTAAAGGCTACTTTCTGGTTTTAATTTTCACTCCCAGCATTGCAGTCTGTTTTTTAAAATTGTGCTGCAAATTTCTGTATTATTCTGCAGATATTTTATTTTGAAGTTTATAACTTTCTGTTGGGAAATGTTCAATTTGAATTGTTAGACTGGGGCCAAAAACTCATATATGAAATAGGTGTTGTTATTAAATAATTGAGAATGGCTAGCGTTTTTATTTTTTAGCATCATCATAATATTTAATTGTGAAAGAAGTTGAATAAAGTCTTTAAAGACATGCTAAATGATAAATCCAGCCTATGTACTTAATGCAATGATCAAATATCTCTTTCATTAGCATATTTTTGAAGTATAATTATCTATTGCATTGGCCACTTCAACTTCAGCTGTTTAAAAACAGAAAATGAATCCAGAGTTATAGCTTGTATTTAAAATAATAGCAATGTATCAGACAAATGTTCTTAAACATATTGACAAAGTTATTGCAATAAAAATTCAACTGCTCAGTTAAATATGTTTCCAAATTCAACACAATAACAAAATTTTGAAATGTACACCTGTTACTCTGTAAAATATTACAAACTAAGACACGTGAAGATGTTTTGATAACAGGATTTGGTTCTGTATGAATGTAATTAGTTCAGCTCTTTTAAATGTAATTCAGCTATTGTATACATTTCAGAATAGTGATCACAGAATGCACACACTGAACATAATTTACTAACAAATAAATCACACATTGATTAAATGCACTAGATGCCTTTACCATCCATGCTCATGTAAAATTCATAAGGTCAATGTTTCCATGGATACTCTTAGAGGGATTGACATACATGTGTGATTTGGCTTCAAATGGAATATTGTAAAACTCAGCAACACCAAAGAACTAATATTAGTTCAGCATTAGTCCAAGCTTCATGTATGGTAATTTGGTTGACCAAAGCTGCGTACAAATCCCAGGTCTGAATTGGATGCCACTCAGGCAAGGAAATATTGCAGATGTTTACAGTGACAGATTACCATCTCATGGTGTACGTTATCATATAAAATTTTATCATGATTTGTCAACACTAGTCCATTATTTGGTCCTGATCTTTTGGCAAGTCAAGTTGGGCCAATTATTTTTGCCTTTGGTTCTTGATCCCCTGATACTTCATGGTTTCTGCACTTGTTATTGTTATGGTAGGTTTCTGGGTGCAGATCCGCTTCTGTTCTGTTAACATTCCCAGTTTTGTTGAACTTATTCCTAAACCATTTTGGCATTTAGCCCATTCTTGGAGTTGGTATTGAAATGTTTCTGTGCAATTATAAATGAGGGTGGCGGCAGTGATGGAAAGCTACAGAAATTACTTGTCACTGTCACAGTTGTTTGTTGACCTGTGGAGGATCTGCACACTATTGTAATATAGTTCATGAATTTTAAGCACAGGACAATAACTTCACTACTTGTTCTTCCTTCTCCTTCTAATTTTGCTATATTAAAAACCATTGCATATCACTATGAGGCTAAGTTGCCCTTTGTGCAGTAGTGAGCTGTTCCATTGTACAGTAACCGTTCATTTGTTGGAGTTATTGGGGAGTCAGTTAGTATTCCCACAACACACACCACTACCAATGTATTGACTTTCAGTTCTGAAATCACTGCCACCCAGCTGGAAAGATAGGTTGGCCACTACCATAATTAACATGGCTTAATTTATTCCCATGAATAATTAGTCCAGAAAGCAGTTTGTTTAATCATGATAAGGACTGGCTCTTCTCTTTCCTAACCACCCAGATGCAAGTATAACTAAACATTATTACCTTATAAGCTCCAACAACTTAGGCACATAACCTGTTTTTCTGGAGTGTCACACCTCATCCCCTACTTGGGGGAACCTCATCCTGTTACATTCCTATCTCTACTTCCATCTACTGATCTACTGATTCTTGATTTTATTGTCTCAGTCCATGCAGCTGATTGCACAGCTCTGTCAAACAGTTCAACTCTAGCTCTTCAGGGTCCAATTCATCTCTACCATTCACAACATCCTCTGACAAATTCTCACCTTTCCAGTCATTAGCTCATATAGAGTTACTCTGGTCCTTCTACTGGTTTTGCCCTGAGTCCTATTAAGATACTAGGCAACAGATCTGTCCAGACCCTCAGGTCTCGTGGATGGCTTTAGCTAACCCTCTCTTTAACGTTCCATTCATACCTCTAAGAAGTCTGAGATCTGTAGGCAGCAGAAGCTGTGAGATTTTTGTTTGATGCTCAGCAACTTAGAAACCTCCTTTAATTATTTTTCCTAAAATATGTGTTCTCCGAACTGAATCCATCTGTACTTGTATTCACTATTTAAGGATTACCTGTCTTACCATTCCTCGAGCCGCAGTTGTAATTGACAATCTCTTGTGAGGCAAGCTTTCACTCACCTCATAAATTGAACCATAGTGTCCAAACAATAGGTCTTTCACTGATTTAATGGACAGGTCCTGTGAAATCTATTTGTAACTATTCCCGAGCCACCTTTAGTCAGGGCTGCTGTGACGTGCAGACTTTGACTTTTTTTTAAACACTTCTTTCTTGGGACAATGGTAATGCTGGATTGCTCAACCCTAGTTGCCCTTGAAAAGGTTGTGTTGAACTGCCTTCTTGAGCTGTTGCAGTCCATGTGCTGCGGGTAGCCCCACAATGTAATTAGCGAGACCCATCAACACTGAAGGAAAGGCAATACGTTTCCAAGTCCGGATGGTGAGTGGCTTGGAGGGAATTTGCAAATGGCAGTGTTCCCATGTATCTATTGCCCCTGTCCTTCTAGATGGTTGTGCTTAGAGGTTTGAAATGTGCTGTATAAGGATCTTTGGCAAATTTCTGTCTTTCCCATGACCACTTAATATAGAAGGATAAGGATAGCAGATACATGGGAACACTACCATCTGCAGGCCAGTCACCATTCTGGCTTGGAAATATATCACTTTTCCTTAACTGTCACTGGGTCACAATCCTCGAATTCCCTCCCTAAGGGCATTGTGGATCTACCTACAGCACATGGACTATAGCAGTTCAGGAATGCAACTGGACACCACCTCCTTAAGATCAAATAGGGATGGGCAATAGACGCTGACCAGTCAGTGACACCCACATCCTATGAATGAATTTTTTAAAAACTGTGATTATCTGTGTATTACTTCATTCTTTTTGCATCCTTTGTCCTTCACAAGTAGTTGATGTTCCTTACTGGCTGTCTTTCCAAGAAAAAACAAAGATGCCTTGTAGTTCTGAGATAACAAGGTATAGAGCTGGATGAACACAGCAGGCCAAGCAGCATCAGAGGAGCAGGGAGGCTGATGTTTCAGGCCTAGACCCGAAACGTCAGCCTTCCTGCTCC